>QRFJ01002211.1:77216-231513 GCA_006176705.1 Cocos nucifera | reverse complement strand
ATCAGAGCTGAATGCGAACCTCTTGGTGCAGCTACCTGTGTGATTAAGTTCTTCTATCTTGAGCCCCGATCAGATTAGGGTTAAGGTGAACTCGTCAAACCCTAGTTTCTGTCATATGATGTAATCATTCGATTCGAGTCCGATGTGAAAATCTAAATAGAAACTCTTTCTATTATTTCACTCTGCCATGGCCATGGGACTTCTGGACTTGATTCTCATGATTATCATAGGGCTGCTCCTCTACCACCGAGGTAGATAGATTCCATCTTGATGCCATCCAGTTCCTACAATGAACATGCTATAGCCAACATACACCTCAGGATTCCATATGGCTAGGAGATCGAGTAATGGTGTAGTCAAACTATAACACCCTCAAGGTGAACTGCCGATGCACCTCAGGTCAAAGAACCAGACACACTACTGCAGCATCGAGTCAGTCATTGACGAGAAGGTAGACTCCCTAATGACTACTCGAGGTGGTCACGCTCAGTGCCCTCGTTCTCTAACGAGTACCTGTACTCTCGCTTCGGTGTCTCCACACCGTAGACTCAAGACTCATCTACTAAAGAGAAGCGATTGTACACCAACCTTCCGGATCAATCACCATCCTCGTGATGATCCTATGGTCGGGAGCATTTTATGAGTTAATAATGATTATTCATGTCTTAAATTTTCAACTCTTGAAAATATGAATTATCATTACCATTAACTCAAAGGATGTATCACAGACACTAAATACACATATGTGATAGAAAATAACCCATTTTATTGATTATTAGTCAAAATTATAATTTTGCCCCTAGAAGTGTATTACAAGTGTCAGCCAATTCTGGCTTCTAGGGCACATATATCTAACAATCTCCCACTTGTCCTAAAGCCAATTGGCTACAAGTCTAAGTCCCATCTTCTCAAGGTGGGCTTCGATCTTCTGCTGGCCCAACGGCTTTGTAAGTGGGTCTGCCACATTATCTGTGGAGTTGACTCTCTTGACCTCGACGTAACCCTTCTCGAGGTAATCGCGGATGAGGTGGTATCGCCGCTCAATATGCTTGGATTTTCTGGTGAGACCTCGGCTCCTTAGCAAGGGCTATGGCGCCATTGTTGTCGCAGTATAGAGGAATGGCATCTGATGGCATTACTCCAATTTCTGCAGCAAACTTCTTGTACCAGAATGCTTCCTTCGCAGCCTCTGATGCAGCGATATATTCTGCTTCCATGGTGGAATCTGCTATCACCATTTGCTTGGAACTCTTCCAGCTGACAGCACCACCATTGCACACAAACAGACTCCCAGATGTCGACTTTCGATCATCTATATCGGACATGAAATCCGAGTCTGTGTATCCCTGGACTTGGAGTTCTCCATTACCAAAGACCAACATCATATCCTTAGTTCTTCTCAAGTACTTAAGGATACATTTCACAGAAGTCCAGTGTTCTTCACCTGGATTTGACTGATATCTGCTTGTGACACTCACAGCATGGGCTATATCAGGTCGTGTACATAGCATGGCATACATGAGGCTCCCTATTGCAGAAGCATAAGGGATCTTGCTCATGCGTTCTATTTCCTCAGGTGTGCTAGGGCACATCTTCTTGGAAAGATGAATACCATGTCTGAAGGGTATTAATCCCCTCTTAGAGTTTTCCATACTAAACCTCTTTAGTACTTTCTCTATGTACATCTTCTGTGAAAGTCCTAGCATCCTATTCGGTCTATCCCTATAGACCTTAATTCCTAGAATAAAGGATGCTTCACCTAGGTCTTTCATGGAGAATTCCTTGGACAACCATAATTTGACTGTTGTCATCATGGGAATATCATTCCCAATAAGGAGGATGTCATCCACGTACAATACGAGGAAGACAACAGCGCTCCCACTGACCTTTTTGAAAACACACGGTTCCTCTTCATTTTTGATGAAACCAAACATTTTGATCACATCATTGAAATGAGTGTTCCAGCTCCGAGATGCTTGCTTAAGTCCATATATGGACCTTTGCAGCTTGCAAACCTTGTGATCAGTATCACTGGATGTGAAACCTAGCGGCTGTTCCATATAGATATCTTCCTCAAGATATCCATTTAAGAACGCCATTTTCACGTCCATTTGCCATATTTCATAATCGAAATAGGCTGCAACGGCAAGCAATGTGCGGATGGATTTTAGCATAGCCACTGGGAAAAGGTATCCTGATAGTCAATGCCTTCGCGTTGACTATAACCTTTTGCCACTAGTCTAGCCTTGAATGTCTCCACATTCCCATCTGCACCAATCTTTCTCTTGAAGATCCATTTACACCCAATAGGTACTATACCTTCTGGTGGATCTACCAAGGTCCAGACTTGGTTTGAGTGCATCGAGTCAATTTCTGACTGCATTGCCTCTAGCCATTTCTCGGAGTCGATATCTGATATCGCCTCGTTGTAGGTTTTGGGATCATCACCATGAGCACCATTGCCTATGAGGAACGTTTTCTCTACTTCCTCTGAAATAATACCTAAGTATCTCTCAGGGGGATGGAAAACTCTTTCCGATCTACGAGGTGGAGGAGGTAGTGTTCTTATTGGCTCAACCTGATTTGGTTCCAATTGGTCCTTAGCTCGTTGTACTTGTGAGACTTTCTCATCAAGCTTGATCTGCCTTTCCAATGCCGCTATCTTGAATAAACTATTTTTCAAGAAAGATGGCATGTCGACTCACAATCACATTGTGGTCTTCTGGAATGTAGAAATAGTATCCTAATGACTCTTTAGGATATCCTATGAATCGAGCTCTGAAGGACCTAAACTCTAACTTGTCCGCTTGTTGTCTTTTGACATGAGCCGGACAACCCCAAATTCTGAGATGACTCAGACTTGGTTTCTTACCGTGCCATATCTCATACGGTGTGGTAGGAACGGTTTTAGAGGGAACCCTATTCAGTAGATAAATTGAAGTTAACAATGAGTGTCCCCAAAGAAAATCAGGGAGGTCTGTGAAGCTCATCATGGATCGAACCATATCCAATAGGGTCCGATTTCTC
The DNA here is from genome assembly GCA_006176705.1 of Cocos nucifera. Lineage (NCBI taxonomy): Eukaryota > Viridiplantae > Streptophyta > Magnoliopsida > Arecales > Arecaceae > Cocos > Cocos nucifera. Next base: position 228,486 of record QRFJ01002211.1, on the reverse strand, counting down.
CATTCTGAAACCCCGTTGAGTTGAGGTGTTCCTGGTGGAGTCCATTGAGAGACTATGCCATTTTTCTTAGATAGTCTAGGAATTCTCGGCTAAGGTATTCACCTCCTCGATCTGATCGAAGAACCTTAATGGGTTTTTCAGTTTGTTTTTCTACTTCATGTCTGAATTCTTTGAACTTTTCAAAAGCTTCAGACTTGTGTCTCATAAGATACACATACCCATACCTAGACAGATCATCGGTAAAGGTAATGAAGTAGACAAAATTGCCTCTAGCCGGCACATCAAATGGGCCGCACACATCAGTATGTACTAGGGCAAGGAGATCTGTGGCCCTCTCCCCATGTCCAACAAAAGGGAGTTTAGTCATTTTGCCTTGAAGACAAGATTCACAAGTTGGATATGACTCGGAAGTCAATGGACTCAATAGCCCATTTTTCTCCAATTTGTTGATCCTATCTTCTGCTATATGACCTAATCTCAGGTGCCATAGATATCTATCATTTGGACTATCCCTAGGTCGTTTGGCATTCACGTTTTGCTCGATAGTTAGAACAGGTACATCAATATGTAGCTGATAAAGACCATTAATAAGGAAACCATTTGCAATTTTATTTCTTTCATAAAGAATGTTACAATGGTCCTTAAAGAAGGTAATCACATAGCCTTCTTAGTGCTAAGCATGAAACAGAAATCAAATTCCTGCTAGCTGCAGGCACATAATAACAGTCTTTCAAAACTAAGTCTAAACCAGATGGTAATCGAAGAGGGTATGTTCCCACGGCTACTGCAGCAACTCTTGCTCCATTACCGATGCGTAGGATCATGTCTCCATCCCTCAGCCTCCTGCTATCCTCAAGACCCTGCATGGAAGTGCACAGATGAGCACTAGAACCAGAGTCAAGCACCCAACTGGATGCAGAAGAAACCGTAAGGTTAGACTCAATAACGAGCATACCTCCAGAAGGACCTTCCTTCTTGTTCTTCAGGGTGGCCAGGTAAGTAGGGCAGTTCCGCTTCCAATGGCCGTCGCTGTTGCAATGGAAACACTTTCCTTTGACATCGGCCTTTCATCTTCGGCTCTGCCTTCTTCTTCTTTGTTCCTTCCACCTTCTGCTTTTTCACAGACTTCTTTTTCTTTCCATAAGACTTTCTTTTGGAAGAAGTCCATTCCATAGCAAGAACTGAGCCTTTAGAACCTTTCATAGAAAGCTCAGCGGTAACCAGCATATTCATTAATTCGGCCAAGGAATTTTGAAGTTTATGCATGTGGTAATTCATGATGAATTGCCCATATGCATCAGTCAAGGATTGCAGAATAATATCGTTCTGCAGGTCCAAGTCTAACTTCACACCGAGCTTCTCAAGCTCTTCCATGTCCTTGATCATTGTCAGACAGTGATCTTGGACTGACTGCCCATCACGCATCTTAGCCTTAAAAAGTCATTTCGTGACTTGATATTTGGCTGCGCGACTCTGTTCACCAAACATCTCCTGCAGGTGAGCCAACATTTGGCGAGCAGTCCCGATATCTTCATGTTGGCGCTGGAGCTCATCAGACATCGAGCCCAACATGTAATATCTGGCCTTATTATCTTCGTCTATCCATTTTTTTAGAGATGCTCTCTGTTCAATGGATGGACGGGCTGGTAAGGTGGGAGGGTCCTGGTCCAGTACATGGGTTAACTTCTTGAAATCCAAAACTATTTTGTAGTTCCTGAGCCAATCTTTATAATTGGGTCCAGTCAGTCTATGTGTGTCCAGGATACGTGCCAATGGGTTGGACGCAGACATTTTTCTGTAGAGAGTCAAAGATTCTAGTTAGATACTGTAATTATGACTTGACCAATTTATTTAGGAATTTTATTTTTAAATAAATTAGCTCCCACTATTTTCTCGGATCCCTACACTCCCTCTGTAGAGATGCAAAAATCTCCATGATTAATGATTTCTAGTGGGTGGTGCGGTCTCACCAACTGACTCATCACCTCACCTAACAGTTATTGGTGATGGGTTAGCCAATGAGTGAACAACTCTTGTTCAATGATTCTCTAATCATGGTGCACCCAAACTTGATCTCTAATTCATGAATCTCACCGTATCCGAAATATTGATCCACTCCTTAGTTAAGTCAGACCCACCATTTGCATAGACTGGGTTCCTAATTGAGTCTCTCACCGTATCCAGAATATTGAGCCCAACTCATCCTCCAGCCCATAGCATCCAATGCCTAATAGACATGGTTGCATCTTTTCGGTGCAACTGAGCCACTGTATCCAGCCGAGAACAATCAACCCCGGGAAGGGCCCGCACATCTACAATGGTGGAAGACCTCAGACTTAATCTTTTCTTAGGGAGAATTGATTCAGGTCTCATTAAACTAGACTTGTCATAGTCATAACAATTATGACTAACCTAGTGGCATGGGTTAGCTCGGATTATTGACCACCTCAGATCAGAACTGTGTCAACAGATATGGCCAGGTAAGTGAGACCGGTGGAAGGAATATGCCATTAACTCGTACAAGAATGCATTCAGGTCGAGTAGCTTCCAATTAAAAACCAGTCGGTCGTATGTGCCAAACTTACCTTAGACACCAAATTATTGAGCCAGAACCAATTGGGTTAGCCTACAATCCAGACTCTAACCTCTGAGCCTAATTAGGTCTTGCTTGATCGTGACTCGATCTTGACCCAGACTTAATCCTATTAGGCTGGTCAATTTAAGCATTGTTGATCCCATCTAACCAACTCTTGATTCGGTTTGATCAACCGCTTAGACCTAATTGAGCTACCCAAGCCCGAACCCAGTATTATGAATATGTCTTAGATCTAAAATTCTCAATTTTAGACCTAATTAATATTCCATAATCTTAATTTTTAATTAAGTAGGGTTCATAAATAAAATATGCACAATAAATCCTAGGGTTTCAGGATCTAGGGTTTTGCAGAAAGTAAGTTTTGGGTTTCTGATTAAGGACGAACATGCAGCACCCCTACACATCATAAGAACACCCCATCGAATGGAAAGAGAGGGCCTTTAAACCCTTCTTCATTCTTATGACCGGACGGCCAAGAGGAATGCCTTAATCAGGAACATGCAATACTACAAAACAGTTTTAGATCTATATCATATATCTCATATACAAATTAGATCTAATCATGGCATATTTTGCATACATCTCATGTATCGAATCATGCATATTTTTAGATCTAAATTATCTCATAATAATCTAAAAAATTAGATTTAAATTGATCTAATCAAAATAAATTCTAATCTAGATAATTATGTAGAACTATTCTACAACTAGTCTAGACATGCATCAATCATATCTCATATGATATTTAAAATTAAATAATTTTTATTTTACTATTTTTTAGATGTTATTATAACCATTATAATATCAAAAAATAGTAAATAAATAGATCTAAAATATGATTTAATCAGATTAAATCAAAAACATGCAAGACTATTCTATAGAACTATTCTATTTTAGAACTAGTCATGCATATTTTCTAATCTTAGATCCAAATCATTTAATTTTAATTTTTTCTAATTTCAGATCTGATCACATCTCATGTGACATCTAAAATTATTTATTTTCTAATTAAAATAAATTTAAAATCAGATCTAAACACTTTTAGAACCTTGGCTCTGATACCAGTTGAAGGAAAATCCTGATTTTTCGGACCAGGTTCGTTCAGATCTGATCAGATCAAGAGATATATTTCAAAAATTTTTTTTCTTTGATCCAATCAGATCTTGATATATTTTAGATCTAATTATTATTATTTTAAAAATTAAAATAAAATCAGATAAATTAAATCAAATTTAATTTACCTTGATATGGGTAATCCTATTATCCGTTGATGATCCTGTTTGCAGCGGAAGGTTCTGGATCTAGCCACGCAAGTGCCTGGCCTCTATCGGTATCCACTGGCTGGATCTGGAGATCCTCTTCTTCTCTATCACATCTCCAAAAATTCAGATCTGGATCTGATCTGAAGGATCTTCAAAACTCCTTTTGAAGATCAGCAGTCGTCCTTTGCAGCAGTGCAGCCTTCTAGCTTTCAATCGCCTTTCTTTGATCTGAATCGCACCAACCAAAAGTCCAAAACTCCTTTTGGACGTGGAGAGGAGAGGGAGAAGGTGGTTTGGCATGGAGGAAGAGGGGAGAGGCAGCCTTGGGGCATGGAAAATTGTTATTCAATCATCATTTGAGTTGGAAGCAGGGTCTTACTTATAGACTAAGCGTGATCCAACTCCTATTCTTTCCAACCAATCACAACCTTTTGTGAAATCAAATCTAAATCTGATTGGTGGGAATAGAGTCCCCTGGATTCCTCCTTAGAGGGTGCCTAAGACCAGGCAAAGTTGGTTCTTAGGAGAACTCTAATTGGAATCCAAAAAGGAGATGGAGTCCTTGTCCAACAAGGACTCCTAGGCGCCTCCAGATTGGGCACACGCCAAGGATGGCGTGCGCCCTCTTCCTTGCTAGGTTCTGGCAGGGGGACAAGCCCCCACCAGCTCTCCAATAGGTGCATGACATGTGGTCAAAAGTCAAAGTGTCAATGGTCAACATTTGACCAGTCAAAGGTAGACTTTTGACCAAAGTCAAAGAACAAGAAATGGCAGGTGACCAAAAATGGCAGGTAATGTCTTACAAAATAAGACAACCTTTTCTGACTTGGACAACCTCCAGTCAGACCATATGAAGGCCTCTGATTGAGCACAAACTCCTTTGGCTCAGGCAGGACAACTTATTTATGATAGTAAAAGAAGAACGTTAGGTTCAATCGAGTGCTAGCACGATTTTCTTGAACCTAATTGAATCTCATTCAGATCAATTGAACTGGATCAGTTCAATTGATGATCACCAGATTCAAACCCTTGTTTGTGTGACCCAGTTAGGTTCAGTTCTGTATGGTAATGGGATATGTCATGATCTCTATCATCGACATCATCGAAACTCCTTTCGATGGATCAGAACTCTTCTGATTCGAACAGCTAGAATGATCGATCATCTAAATCATTCTAATTGCTCCCAAAATCCACCAGTGACACCTAGCAGTATATGGTGGCAACCCATCAGAGCTGAATGCGAACCTCTTGGTGCAGCTACCTGTGTGATTAAGTTCTTCTATCTTGAGCCCCGATCAGATTAGGGTTAAGGTAAACTCGTCAAACCCTAGTCTCTGTCATATGATGTAATCATTCGATTCGAGTCCAATGTGAAAATCTAAATAGAAACTCTTTCTATTATTTCACTCTGCCATGGCCATGGACTTCTGGACTTGATTCTCATGATTCATCATAGGGCTGCTCCTCTACCACCGAGGTAGATAGATTCCATCTTGATGCCATCCAGTTCCTACAATGAACATGCTATAGCCAACATACACCTCAGGGTTCCATATGGCTAGGAGATCGAGTAATGGTGTAGTCAAACTATAACACCCTCAAGGTGAACTGTCGATGCACCTCAGGTCAAAGAACCAGACACACTACTGCAGCATCGAGTCAGTCATTGACGAGAAGGTAGACTCCCTAATGACTACTCGAGGTGGTCACGCTCAGTGCCCTCGTTCTCTAACGAGTACCTGTACTCTCGCTCTGGTGTCTTCACACTATAGACTCAAGACTCATCTACTAAAGAGAAGCAATTGTACACCAACCTTCCGGATCAATCACCATCCTCATGATGATCCTATGGTCGAAAGCATTTTATGAGTTAACAATGATTGTTCATGTCTTAAATTTTCAACTCTTGAAAATATGAATTATCATTATCATTAACTCAAAGGATGTATCATAAACACTAAATACATATATGTGATAGAAAATAATCCATTTTATTAATATAAGTCAAAATTATAATTTTGCCCCTAGAAGTGTATTACAAGTGTCAGCCAATTCTGGCTTCTAGGGCACATATATTTAACACACACCACCCACTAGAAATCATTAATCATGGAGATTTTCGCATCTCTATAGAGGGAGTGTAGAGATCCGAGAAAATAGTGGAAGCTAATTTGTTTAAAAATAAAATCCCTAAATAAATTGGTTAAGTCATAATGACAGTATCTAACTAGAATCTTTGACTCTCTATAGAAAAATGTCTGCATCCAACCCATTGGCACATATCTGGGACACATATAGACTGACTGGACCTAATTATAAAGATTGGCTTAGGAATTACAAAATAGTTTTGGGTTTCAAGAAGTTAACCCAAGTACTAGACCAAGACCCTCCCACCTTATCAGCCCATCCATCTATCGAACAGAGAGCGTCACTAAAAAAATGGATAGATGAAGATAATAAGGCCAGATATTACATGTTGGGCTCGATGTCTGATGAGCTCCAGCGCCAACATGAGGATATCAGGACTGCTCGCCAAATGTTGGCTCACCTGCAGGAGATGTTTGGTGAACAGAGTCACGCAGCTAAATATCAAGTCATGAAATAACTTTTTAAGGCTAAGATGCGTGATGGGCAGTCAGTCCAAGATCACTATCTGATAAGATCAAGGACATGGAGGAGCTTGAGAAGCTCGGTGTGAAGTTAGACTTGGACCTATAGAATGATATTATTCTGCAATCCTTGACTGATGCATATGGGCAATTCATCATGAATTACCACATGCATAAACTTCAAAATTCCTTAGCCGAATTAATGAATATGCTGGTTACCGCTGAGCTTTCTATGAAAGGTTCTAAAGGCTCAGTTCTTGCTATGGAACGGACTTCTTCCAAAAGAAAGTCTTATGGAAAGAAAAAGAAGTCTGCGAAAAAGCAGAAGGTGGAAGGAATAAAGAAGAAGAAGGCAGAGTCAAAGAAAAAGGCCAATGTCAAAGAAAAGTATTTCCATTGCAACAGCGACGGCCATTGGAAGCGGAACTGCCCTACTTACCTGGCCACCCTGAAGAATAAGAAGGAAGGTCCTTCTGGAGGTATGCTCGTTATTGAGTCTAACCTTATGGTTTCTTCTGCATCCAGTTGGGTGCTTGACTCTGGTTCTAGTGCTCATCTGTGCACTTCCATGCAGGGTCTTGAGGATAGCAGGAGGCTGAGGGATGGAGACATGATCCTACGCATCGGTAATGGAGCAAGAGTTGCTGCAGTAGCCGTGGGAACATACCCTCTTCGATTACCATCTGGTTTAGACTTAGTTTTGAAAGACTGTTATTATGTGCCTGCAGCTAGCAGGAATTTGATTTCTGTTTCATGCTTAGCACTAAGAAGGCTATGTGATTACCTTCTTTAAGGACCATTGTAACATTCTTTATGAAAGAAATAAAATTGCAAATGGTTTCCTTATTAATGGTCTTTATCAGCTACATATTGATGTACCTGTTCTAACTATCGAGCAAAACGTGAATGCCAAACGACCTAGGGATAGTCCAAACGACAGATATCTATGGCACCTGAGATTAGGTCATATAGCAGAAGATAGGATCAACAAATTGGAGAAAAATGGGCTATTGAGTCCATTGACTTCCGAGTCATATCCAACTTGTGAATCTTGTCTTCAAGGCAAAATGACTAAACTCCCTTTTGTTGGACATGGGGAGAGGGCCACAGATCTCCTTGCCCTAGTACATACTGATGTGTGCGGCCCATTTGATGTGCCGGCTAGAGGCAATTTTGTCTACTTCATTACCTTTATCGATGATCTGTCTAGGTATGGGTATGTGTATCTTATGAGACACAAGTCTGAAGCTTTTGAAAAGTTCAAAGAATTCAGACATGAAGTAGAAAAATAAACTGGAAAACCCATTAAGGTTCTTCGATCAGATCGAGGAGGTGAATACCTTAGCCGAGAATTCCTAGACTATCTAAAGGAAAATGGCATAGTCTCTCAATGGACTCCACCAGGAACACCTCAACTCAACGGGAGTTTCAGAATGGAGAAATCGGATCCTATTGGATATGGTTCGATCCATGATGAGCTTCACAGACCTCCCTGATTTTCTTTGGGGACACTCATTGTTAACTTCAATTTATCTACTGAATAGGGTTTCCCTCTAAAATCGTTCCTACCACACCGTATGAGATATGGCATGGTAAGAAACCAAGTCTGAGTCATCTCAGAATTTGGGGTTGTCCGGCTCATGTCAAAAGACAACAAGCGGACAAGTTAGAGTTTAGGTCCTTCAGAGCTCGATTCATAGGATATCCTAAAGAGTCATTAGGATACTATTTCTACATTCCAGAAGACCACAATGTGATTGTGAGTCGACATGCCATCTTTCTTGAAAAATAGTTTATTCAAGATAGCGGCATTGGAAAGGCAAGATCAAGCTTGATGAGAAAGTCTCACAAGTACAACGAGCTAAGGACCAATTGGAACCAAATCAGGTTGAGCCAATAAGAACACTACCTCCTCCACCTCATAGATCGGAAAGAGTTTTCCATCCCCCTGAAGAGATACTTAGGTATTATTTCAGAGGAAGTAGAGGAAACGTTCCTCATAGGCAATGGTGCTCATGGTGATGATCCCAAAACCTACAACGAGGCGATATCAGATATCGACTCCGAGAAATGGCTAGAGGCAATGCAGTCAGAAATTGACTCGATGCACTCAAACCAAGTCTGGACCTTGGTAGATCCACCAGAAGGTATAGTACCTATTGGGTGTAAATGGATCTTCAAGAGAAAGATTGGTGCAGATGGGAATGTGGAGACATTCAAGGCTAGACTAGTGGCAAAAGGTTATAGTCAACGCGAAGGCATTGACTATCAGGATACCTTTTTTTTCTCCAGTGGCTATGCTAAAATCCATCCGCACATTGCTTGCCATTGCAGCCTATTTCGATTATGAAATATGGCAAATGGACGTGAAAACGGCATTCTTAAATGGATATCTTGAGGAAGATATCTATATGGAATAGCCGCTAGGTTTCACATCCAGTGATACTGATCACAAGGTTTGCAAGCTGCAAAGGTCCATATATGGACTTAAGCAAGCATCTCGGAGCTGGAACACTCGTTTCAATGATGTGATCAAAAAGTTTGGTTTCATCAAAAATGAAGAGGAACCGTGTGTTTTCAAAAAGGTCAGTGGGAGCGCTGTTGTCTTCCTCGTATTGTACGTGGATGACATCCTCCTTATTGGGAATGATATTCCCATGATGACAACAGTCAAATTATGGTTGTCCAAGGAATTCTCCATGAAAGACCTAGGTGAAGCATCCTTTATTCTAGGAATTAAGGTCTATAGGGATAGACCGAATAGGATGCTAGGACTTTCACAGAAGATGTACATAGAGAAAGTACTAAAGAGGTTTAGTATGGAAAACTCTAAGAGGGGATTAATACCCTTCAGACATGGTATTCATCTTTCCAAGAAGATGTGCCCCAGCACACCTGAGGAAATAGAACGCATGAGCAAGATCCCTTATGCTTCTGCAATAGGGAGCCTCATGTATGCCATGCTATGTACACGACCTGATATAGCCCATGCTGTGAGTGTCACAAGCAGATATCAGTCAAATCCAGGTGAAGAACACTGGACTTCTGTGAAATGTATCCTTAAGTACTTAAGAAGAACTAAGGATATGATGTTGGTCTTTGGTAACGGAGAACTCCAAGTCCAGGGATACACAGACTCGGATTTCATGTCCGATATAGATGATCGAAAGTCGACATCTGGGAGTCTGTTTGTGTGCAATGGTGGAGCTGTCAGCTAGAAGAGTTCCAAGCAAACGGTGATAGCAGATTCCACCATGGAAGCAGAATATATCGCTGCATCAGAAGCTGCGAAGGAAGCATTCTGGTATAAGAAGTTTGCTGCAGAAATCAAAGTAATGCCATCAGATGCCATTCCTCTATACTGCGACAACAATGGCACCATAGCCCTTGCTAAGGAGCCGAGGTCTCACCAAAAATCCAAGCATATTGAGCGGCGATACCACCTCATCCGCGATTACCTCGAGAAGGGTTATGTCGAGGTCAAGAGAGTCAACTCCACAGATAATGTGGCAGACCCACTTACAAAGCCGTTGGGCCAGCAGAAGATCGAAGCCCACCTTGAGAAGATGGGACTTAGACTTGTAGCCAATTGGCTTTAGGACAAGTGGGAGATTGTTAGATATATGTGCCCTAGAAGCCAGAATTGGCTGACACTTGTAATACACTTCTAGGGGCAAAATTATAATTTTGACTAATATCAATAAAATGGGTTATTTTCTATCACATATGTGTATTTAGTGTCTGTGATACATCCTTTGAGTTAATGGTAATGATAATTCATATTTTCAAGAGTTGAAAATTTAAGACATGAATAATCATTATTAACTCATAAAATGCTCCCGACCATAGGATCATCACGAGGATGGTGATTGATCCGGAAGGTTGGTGTACAATCGCTTCTCTTTAGTAGATGAGTCTTGAGTCTACGGTGTGGAGACACCGGAGCGAGAGTACAGGTACTCGTTAGAGAACGAGGGCACTGAGCGTGACCACCTCGAGTAGTCATTAGGGAAGTCTACCTTCTCGTCAATGACTGACTCGATGCTGCAGTAGTGTGTCTGGTTCTTTGACCTGAGATGCATCGGCAGTTCACCTTGAGGGTGTTATAGTTTGACTACACCATTACTCGGTCTCCTAGCCATATGGAACCCTGAGGTGTATGTTGGCTATAGCATGTTCATTGTAGGAACTGGATTGCATCAAGATGGAATCTATCTACCTCGGTGGTAGAGGAGCAGCCCTATGATAATCATGAGAATCAAGTCCAGAAGCCCATGGCCATGGCAGAGTGAAATAATAGAAAGAGTTTCTATTTAGATTTTCACATTCGGACTCGAATCGAATGATTACATCATATGACAGAAACTAGGGTTTGACGAGTTCACCTTAACCCTAATCTGATCGGGGCTCAAGATAGAAGAACTTAATCACACAGGTAGCTGCACCAAGAGGTTCGCATTCAGCTCTGATGGGTTGCCACCATATACTGCTAGGTGTCACTGGTGGATTTTGGGAGCAATTAGAATGATTTAGATGATCGATCATTCTAGCTGTTCGAATCAGAAGAGTTCTGATCCATCGAAAGGAGTTTCGATGATGTCGATGATAGAGATCATGACATATCCCATTACCATATAGAACTGAACCTAACTGGGTCACACAAACAAGGGTTTGAATCTGGTGATCATCAATTGAACTGATCTAGTTCAATTGATCTGAATGAGATTCAATTAGGTTCAAGGAAATCGTGCTAGCACTCGATTGAACCTAACGTTCTTCTTTTGCTATCATAAATAAGTTGTCCTGACTGAGCCAAAGGAGTTTGTGCTCAATCAGAGGCCTTCATATGGTCTGACTGGAGGTTGTCCAAGTCAGAAAAGGTTGTCTTATTTTGTAAGACATTACCTGCCATTTTTGGTCACCTGCCATTTCTTGTTCTTTGACTTTGGTCAAAAGTCTACCTTTGACTGGTCAAATGTTGACCATTGACACTTTGACTTTTGACCACATGTCATGCACCTATTGGAGAGCTGGTGGGGGCCTGTCCCCCTGCCAGAACCTGGCAAGGAGAAGAGGGCGCACGCCACCCTTGGCGTGTGCCCAAGTTGGAGGCGCCTAGGAGTCCCTGTTGGACAGGGACTCCATCTCCTTTTTGGATTCCAATTAGAGTTCTCCTAAGAACCAACTTTGACTGGTCTTAGGCACCCTCTAAGGAGGAATCCAGGGGACTCTATTCCCACCAATCAGATTTAGATCTGATTTCACAAAGAGTTGTGATTGGTTGGGAAGAAGAGAAGTTGGATCACAGACAGTCTATAAATAAGACCCTGCGCCCAACCCAGATTGTGATTGAAAGTTTGAGAAATTCAAACCCCATGCCCCAAGGCTGCCTCTCCCCTCTTCCTCCATGCCAATCCCACCTTCTCCCTCTCCTCTCCATGTCCAAAAGAGTTTTGGAGCTTGGTTGGTGCGATCCAGATCAAAGAAAGGACGAGTGAAAGCTAGAAGGCTGCACTGCTGCAAAGGACGACTGCTGATCTTCAAAAGGAGTTTTGAAGATCTTCTAGATCAGATCCAGATTTAATTTTTGGAGATGTGATAGAGAAGAAGAAGATCCAGCCCGAGTGGATACCGTAGAGGCCAGGCACTTGCATGGCTAGATCTAGAACCTTTTGCTGCATACAAGATCATCAACGAGTAATAGGATTACCCATATCAAGGTAAATTAAATTTGATTTAATTTATCTAGATTTTATTTTATTTTTAAAATAATAATAATCAGATCTAAAATATCTCAGATCTGATTAGGATCAAAGAGAAAAATTTTTGAAATATATCTCTTAATCTGATCAGATCTGAACGAACTTGGTCCAGGAAATCAGGATTTCCCTTCAGTGAAACCTAGCGGCCGTTCCATATAGATATCTTCCTCAAGATATCCATTTAAGAATGCCGTTTTTACGTCCATTTGCCATATTTCATAATCGAAATAGACTGCAATGGCAAGCAATGTGCGGATGGATTTTATCATAGCCACTGGAAAAAAGGTATCCTGATAGTCAATGCCTTCATGTTGACTATAACCTTTTGCCACTAGTCTAGCCTTGAATGTCTCCACATTTCTATCTGCACCAATCTTTCTCCTGAAGATCCATTTACACCTAATAGGTACTATACCTTCTGGTGGATCTACCAAGGTCCAGACTTCATTCAAGTGCATCGAGTCAATTTCTGACTGCATTGCCGCTAGCCATTTCTTGGAGTCGATATCTGATATCGTCTCGTTGTAGGTTTTGGGATCATCACCATGAGCATCATTACCTACAAGGAACATTTTCACTACTTTCTCTGAAATAATACCTAAGTATCTTTCAGGAGGACGGAAAACTCTTTCCGATCTACGAGGTGGAGGAGGTAGTGTTCTTATTGGCTCAACTTGATTTGGTTCCAATTGGTCCTTAGCTCGTTGTGAGACTTTCTCATCAAGCTTAATCTGCTTTTTAATGCCACTGTCTTGAATAAACTATTTTTCAAGAAAGATGGCATGTCGACTTACAATCACATTGTGGTCTTCTGGAATGTAGAAATAGTATCCTAATGACTCTTTACGATATCCTATGAATCGAGCTCTGAAGGACCTAAACTCTAACTTGTCCGCTTGTTGTCTTTTGACATGAGCCGGACAACCCCAAATTCTGAGATGACTTAGACTTGGTTTTTTATCGTACCATATCTAATACGATGTGGTAGGAACAATCTTAGAGAGAATCCAATTCAGTAGATAAATTGAAGTTAACAATGAGTGTCCTCAAAGAAAATCAGGAAGGTCTGTGAAGCTCATCATGGATCGGACCATATCCAATAGAGTCCAATTTCTCCGTTCTGAAACCCCATTGAGTTGAGGTGTTCCTGGTGGAGTCCATTGAGAGATAATGCCATTTTTCTTGAGGTAGTCTAGGAATTTCTGACTAAGGTATTCACCTCCTCGATCTGATCGAAGAACCTTAATGGGATTTCCAATTTATTTTTCTACTTCATGTCTAAATTTTTTGAATTTGTCAAAAGCTTCAGACTTATGTCTCATAAGATACACATACCCATATCTAGACAGATCATCGGTAAAAGTAATGAAGCAGACAAATTTGCCTCTAGTTGGCACATCAAATGGACTGCACACATCAGTATGTACTAGGACAAGGATATCTGCCATGTCCAACAAAAGGGAGTTTAGTCATTTTGCCTTAAACACAAGATTCACAAGTTGGATATGACTCGAAAGTCAATGGGCTCAATAGCTTATTTTTCTCCAATTTGTTGATCCTATCTTCTACTATATGACCTAATCTTAGGTGCCATAGATACCTATCATTTGGACTATCCCTAGGTTGTTTGGCATTCATATTTTGCTCGATAGTTAGAATAGATACATCAATATGTAGCTGATCAAGATCGTTAATAAGAAAACCATTTGCAATTTTATTTCTTTCATAAAGAATGTTACAATGGTCCTTAAAGAAGGTAATCACATAGCCTTCTAGTGCCAAGCATGAAACAGAAATCGAATTCCTGCTAGCTGCAGGCACATAATAACAGTCTTTCAAAACTAAGTCTAAATCAGATGGTAATCGAAGAGGGTATATTTCTACGACTGCTGCAGCAACTCTTGCTCTATTACCGATGCGTAGGATCGTGTCTCCATTCCTCAGCCTCTGACTATCCTCAAGACCCTGTATGGAAGTGCACAGATGAGCACTAGAACCAGACTCAAGTACCCAACTGGATGTAGAAGAAACCATAAGGTTAAATTCAATAAGGAGCATACCTTTAGAAGGACCTTCCTTCTTGTTCTTCAGGGTGACTGGATAAGTAGGGCAGTTCCACTTTCAGTGGCCGTCGCTGTTGTAATGAAAATACTTTTCTTTGACAGTGCCCTTCTTCATCGGCTCTGCCTTCTTGTTCTTTCCTCCTTCCACCTTTTGCTTTTTCATAGACTTCTTTTTCTTTCTAGAAGACTTTCTTTTGGAAGAAGTTCATCCCATAGCAAGAATTGAGCCTTTAGAACCTTTCATAGAAAGCTCAGCGGTAACCAGCATGTTCATTAATTCGGCCAAGAAATTTTGAAGTTTATGCATATGGTAATTCATGATGAATTTCCCATATGCATCAGTCAAGGATTGCAGAATAACATCGTTCTGCAGATCCAAGTCAAACTTTACATCGAGCTTCTCAAGCTCTTCCAAGTTCTTGATCATCATCAGACAGTGAACTTGGACTGACCGCCCATCACGCATCTTAGCCTTAAAAAGTCATTTCGTGACTTGATACTTCGCTGCGTGACTCTGTTCACCAAACATCTCCTGCAGGTGAGCCAACATTTGGCGAGCAGTCTCGATATCTTAATGTTGGCGCTAGAGCTCATCAGACATCGAGCCTAACATGTAATATCTGGCCTTATTATCTTCGTCTATCCATTTTTCTAGAGACGCTCTCTGTTTAGTGGATGGACGGGCTGGTAAGGTGGGAGGGTCCTAATCCGATACATATGTTAACTTTTTGGAACCCAAAATGATTTTTTAGTTCCTGAGCCAATCTTTATAATTAGATCCGGTCAGTCTATGTGTGTCTAGGATACGTACTAATGGATTGGATGCAAATATTTTTCTGCAGAGAGTCAAAGATTCTAGTTGGATACTGTAATTATGACTTGACCAATTTATTTAGAGATTTTATTTTTAAACAAATTAGCTCCCACTATTTTTTCGGATCCCTACACTCCCTCTGTAGAGATGCAAAAATCTTCATGATTAATGATTTTTAGTGGGTGGTGCGGTCTCATCAACTGACTCATCACCTTACCTAACAGTTATTGGTGATGGGTTAGCTAATGAGTGAACAACTCTTATTCAATGATTCTCTAATCATGGTGCATCCAAACTTGGTCTCTAATTCATGAATCTCATCGTATCCAAAATATTGATCCACTCCTTAGTTAAGTCAAACCCACCATTTGCACAGACTGAATTTCTAATTGAGTCTCTTACCGTATCCAAAATATTGAGCCCAACTCATCCTCTAGCCCATAGCATTAATGCCTAATAGACATGGTTGCGTCTTCCCGATGCAACTGAGCCACTGTATCCAATCGAGAACAATCAATCCCGAGAAGGGCCTGCATATCTACAATGGTGGAAGATCTCTGACTTAATCTTTTCTTAGGGAGAATTGATTCAGATCTCATTAAACTAAGCTTGTCATAGTCATAATAATTATGACTAACCTAGTGGTATGGGTTAGCTCGGATTATTGACCACCTCAAATTAGAACTGAGTCAACAGATATGGCCAGGTAAGTGAGATCGGTGGAAGGAATATGCCATTAACTCATACAAGAACGCATTCAGGTCGAGTAGCTCTGAATTAAAAATCAGTCGGTCGTATGTGCCAAACTTATCTTAGACACCAAATTATTGAGTCAGAACCAATTGGGTTAGCCTACAATCCAGACTCTAACCTCTGAGCCTAATTAGGTCTTGCTTGATCATGACTCGATCTTGACCCAGACTTAATCCTATTAGGCTAATCAATTTAAGCATTGTTGATCTCATCTAACCAACTCTTGATTCGGTTTGATCAACCACTTAGACCTAATTGAGCTACCCAAGCTAGAACCCAGTATTATGAATATGTCTTAGATTTGAAATTCTCAATTTTAGACCTAATTAATCTAAGGAGGAATCCAGGGGACTCTATTCCCACCAATCAGATTTAGATCTAATTTCACAAAGGGTTATGATTGGTTGGGAAGGAGAGGAGTTGGATCACGCTTAGTTTATAAATAAGACCCTACACCCAACTCAAAGTACGATTGAATCATAATTCCCCATGCCCAAGGCTACCTCTCCCCTCTTCCTCCACATCAAACCACCTTCTCCCCTTCCTCTCCACATCCAAAAGGAGTTTTGGATTTTTGGTTGGTGCGATCCAGATCTAAGAAAGGCGACTGAAAGCTAGAAGGCTGCACTGCTGCGAAGGACGACTGCTGATCTTCAAAAGAAGTTTTGAAGATCCTCCAGATCAGACCCAGATCTGATTTCTAGAGATGTGATAGAGAAGAAGAGGATCTCCAGACCCAGTCCGAGTGGATACCGATAGAGGCCAGGCACTTACGTGGCTAGATCCAGAACCTTCCGCTGCATACAGGATCATCAACAGATAATAGGATTATCCATATTAAGGTAAATTAAATTTAATTTAATTTATCTAGATTTTATTTTATTTTTAAAATAATAATAATTAGATCTAAAATATCTTAGATCTGATCTAGATCAAAGAAAAAAAATTTTGAAATATATCTCTTGATCTGATCAGATCTGAACGAACCTGGTCCGAAAAATCAAGATTTTTCTTCAATTAATATTTCATAATCTTAATTCTTAATTAATTAGGGTTCATAAATAAAATATGCATAATAAATTTTAGGATTTCAGGATCTAGGATTTTGCAGAAAGTAAGTTTTAGGTTTCTGATTAAGAATGAATGCGCAGCACCCTTACACGTCATAAGAATGCCCCATTGGATGGGAGGAGAGGGTCTTTAAACCCTTCTTCATTCTTATGACTGGACGGCCAAGAGGAATGCCTTAATCAAGAACATGTAATACTATAAAACAGTTTTAGATCTATATCATATATCTCATATACAAATTAGATCTAATCATGGCATATTTTGCATACATCTCATGTATCGAATCATGCATATTTTTAGATCTAAATTATCTCATAATAATTTAAAAAATTAGATTTAAATTGATCTTATCAAAATAAACTCTAATCTAGATAATTATGTAGAACTATTCTACAACTAGTCTAGACATGCATCAATCATATCTCATATGATGTTTAAAATTAAATAATTTTTATTTACTATTTTTTAGATATTATTATAATAATTATAATATAAAAAAATAATAAATAAATAGATCTAAAATATGATTTAATTAAATTAAATTATAAACATGCAAGACTATTCTATATAACTATTCTATTTTAGAACTAGTCATGCATATTTTCTAATCTTAGATCCAAATTATTTAATTTTAATTTTTTCTAATTTTAGATCTGATCATATCTCATGTGACATCTGAGATCACTTATTTTTTAAATAAAATAAATTTAAAATTAGATCTAAATACTTTAGAACCATGCTCTGATATCAGTTGAAGGAAAATCCTGATTTTTTGGACCAGGTTCATTCAGATCTGATCGGATCAAGAGATATATTTTAAAATTTTTTTTCTTTGATCCAAATTAGATCTAAGATGTTTTAGATCTAATTTTAATTATTTTAATAATTAAAATAAATTTAAATAAATTAAATTTAATTTAATTTACCTTAAAGTAGGGTAATCCTATTACCCGTTGATGATCCTATAAGCAGTGGAAGGTTCTGGATCTGGCCATGCAAGTGCCTGGCCTCTATCGGTATCCACTTAGGCTGGATCTAGAGATCCTCTTCTTCTCTATCACATCTTCAAAAATTAGTTTTGGATCTAATTTGGAGGATCTTCAAAATACCTTTCAAAGATCAGTAGTTGTCCTTTGCAGCAGCGCAGCCTTCTAGCTTTCTGTCGCCTTTCTCTCATCTGGATTGCACCAACTTGGATCCCAAACTCCTTTGGGCATGGAGAAGAGAGGGAGAAGATGGACTTGGCATAGAGGAGGAGAAGAGAGGCAGCCTTAGGGCATGGGATTTTTCTTAATACTTTTTGAGTTGGGCGTAGGGTCTTATTTATAGACTATGCATGATCCAACTCCTCTTCTTCCCAACCAATCACAACCCTTTGTGAAATCAAATCTAAATTTGATTGGTGGGAATAGAGTCCCTTGGATTCTTCCTTAGATGGCACCTAAGACCAATCAACTTGGTTCCTAGGAGAAGTCTAATCAGAATCCAAAAAGGAGATGGAGTCCCTATTTCCTAAGAGAAGTCTAATCAAAATCTAAAATGGAGATGGAGTCCCTATCCAACAGGGACTCTGGGGCACCTCCAGTTTGGGCACATGCCAAGGGTGCCATGCGCCCTCCTCCTTGCCAGGTTCTGGCAGGGGGACAAGCCCCACCAGCTCTCCAATAGGTACGTGACACGTGGACAGAAGTCAAAGTGTCAATGATCAACATTTGACTAGTCAAAGGTCAACTTTTGATCAAAGTCAAACGACGAAAAATGGCAGGTGACCAAAAATGGTAGGTATTGTCTTACAAAATAAGACAACCCTTTTCTAACTTGGACAGGCTCTAGTCAGACTAGGTGAAGGCCTTTGATCGAGCGTAAACTCCTTTGGCTCAGTCAGGATAACTATTTATGATAGTAAAAGAAGAACGTTAGGTTCAATCGAGTGCTAGCACGATTTCTTTGAACCTAATTGAATCTCATTCAGATCAATTGAACTGGATCAGTTCAATTGATGATCACCAGATTCAAATCCTTATTTGTGTGACCCAGTTAGGTTCAGTTCTATATGGTAATGGGATATGTCATGATCTCTATCATCGACATCATTGAAACTTCTTTCGATGGATCAGAACTCTTCTGATTCGAACAGCTAGAATGATCGATCATCTAAATCATTCTAATTGCTCCCAAAATCCACCTAGTGACACCTAGCAGTATATGGTGGCAACCCATCAGAGCTGAATGTGAACCTCTTGGAGCAGCTACCCATTTGATTAAGTTCTTCTATCTTGAGCCCAGATCAGATTAGGGTTAAGGTGAACTCATCAAACCCTAGTTTCCGTCATATGATGTAATCATTTGATTCAAGTCAGATGTGAAAACCTAAATAGAAACTCTTTCTATTATTTCACTCTGTCATGGCCATGGGCTTCTGGACTTGATTCTCATGATCATCATAGGGCTACTCCTCTACCACCGAGGTAGATAGATTCCATCTTGATGCAATCTAGTTCCTACAATGAACATGCTATAGCCAACATATACCTTAAGGTTTTGAATGGCTAGGAGATTGAGTTATGGTGTAGTCATACTATAATACCCTCAAGGTGAACTACCGATACATCTCAGGTCAAAGAACTAGACACACCACTGCAGCATCGAGTCTGTCATTGATGAGAAGGTAGACTTCCTAATGACTACTCGAGGTGGTCACACTCAGTGCCCTCGTTCTCTAACGAGTTCCTGTACTCTTGCTCCGATGTCTCCACACCATAGAATCAAGACTCATCTACTAAAAAGAAGTGATTGTACACCAAACTTCCAGATCAATCACCATCTTCGTGATGATCCTATGGTCGAAAGCATTTTATGAGTTAATAATGATTACTCATGTCTTAAATTTTCAACTCTTGAAAATATGAATTATCATTACCATTAACTCAAAGGATGTATCATAGACACAAAATACACATATGTGATAGAAAATAATCCATTTTATTGATTATAGTCAAAATTATAATTTTGCCCCTAGAAGTGTATTACAAGTGTCAGCCAATTTTGGCTTCTAGGGCACATATACCTAACAATTGGACCATTCCCATTCCACCATGGAATCAAAATTGCAATGAAACTCCCCCCAATCAAGCAATTGAAATGGGAGTCATCCATTCCCATTCTGATTTCAGACCCCTACTCCTCCAAACCAAGCACCCCCTAGATTGAGTGAGGCTTATTGAATACCAATTAGAAAGGACAAAAAGAGAGGAATTAGTGCATAGAATTGAGAGCTTTCAAAAAGAAATCATCTCCAACTTCATCCTCATCCTCTCAAGCATTATTCAAAAGAAGTCGAAGCATCCATTGTGCAATTCATCGGCAACTTCTTCGAGCTTAAAAAAGTTCAACTTTTTATTTTTTATTTGTGCTAAAATTTATATCTTATATTTTTGTTTTCTTTACAAGTTTCTTTGAGAGAAAGAAACTTGGGGATAAGGCCCATCCAAGCTCGAAATTAGATATTGTAAGTTTTGGTTGGTGATCCCGAAAAATCAACTGGATTACTAGTGAGCCCAAAAGACTATCAATGTATGGTTGTGGTTGGTAAGCTAAGGTTAAAACCAACTGGGTTGTTAGTGAGTCCGAAAAACTAACGGTGTAGTATTTTGGTTGGTGTTCCTATTGAAAATCAACTAGATTTATTTGTGAGCCTGAAAAAATAAACACACTGTAATCAAGAGAGGATTATAGTGGAATTCCCAAGAAAAGCTTGGGGAGTGGATGTAGGAGTGGATTGCTTCGAACCACTATAAACTTTGGGTGTTTGTTGTGCTTTCTTGTGCTATACTTACTTGCTTTGCACTAGCTTAATTCTTATATAGTTTTATTTATACTTTGACTTTGTTGCTGCATATATTGATCATATCACAATCATTAAAATAATTTTAAATTGAAGCACATTATAGATTAGATTTTAGATTTGGCTAAAATTTTGATAAGTACCCAATTCAACCCCTCCCCCCCTCTTGGGTAGCCATACCTAGGCAATAGTACCATGGTTTCCCAATATTTTGTATCAGAGTCTAATGGTGCATGGAGGAGAAGGAGAAGTCATATAGGAAGAAATTAGAATTCTGCACATCTATTTTACAGTATGTCTTAGATCTATCTTTGTTATTACCATGGTTTGGCCAATCGAGAGTAGCAGATTGAAGGTGGACGCTGAGAGGATTAATGGAAAGAATTTTTTTTAGGGTGGAAGGTTTGGATGCATGATTTTTTGATCAATCTAGGTTGGAGAGACCGGGATGTATGATGGGTGACAGTGTTCTTGATAGGGACACAATGCTGTCGTTAAGACACTGTGTTTACCAATTTAAATCCGACTCTTTACTTTTTAAACTAACTAAAAATTATGAAGAAAGTGGTGAGTCGGGTCGAATCCACAGAGAGGCAATGATTTATTTCTAAAATCTTTGATTTTTTTTTTTTTTCAAGAAAAGAAAGCAAGGATTTTTTTTTAAAAATTAAAGTCGAAAAATAGATCTATAAATAAAAATAGAATTTAAATTATGTAAAAATAAATTTGATACTAAGATCTACTATTTAGATCTTAGCAACTACTTATAGTAAAATTAAAAAGCAATAAAGAACAAATAATTTAAAGAGCTAGAATTGAAAAGAATAATGAAACTTTCTTTATTAAATTTAAAACTAAGATGCAGAATTTAAATACAAGAAATTAAAGAAAATTCAGAATTTTAATACAAGAAATTAAAAAAAAAAAGACTAGATGAAGATCGCAGATCGGCGTAGGCATGAAGATGGCGTAGAAGACCGGCTCTTCTTCTCAGCAGCACCGCAGCTTTGAAGCAACCTTTAATCCCGAGCTTGACTTCCACCCTATACCTTAGCTTCTCTTCCAACCCTCCTTCCTTTCTTAGAGGCTTAGGATCCTTTTTATAGAGCTAGAAGAGGTAGATATTTATTTCTAAAAGCAATATGGGACTAATTCCCTTTGTAATCATAAAAATTTGAATAAAATTTGAATAAAAACAACTCTGTTACGTCTCTGGTAAATCTGGTAAAATCAGGCTATCCGATAGGAATCGAACGGTTCAAAAATCGTCAAAATCGGATGCCTATCAGCCCAGATCAGCTCGAATTAAATTCTGGCCGTCCGATCGCGCTTGATCGAGGAAATCTGGCCGCAAATCGCGCTTCGGGAGTCCTGATCACCTGCCGGGAGCGTTCTGGACCGTCGGATCGAAGCTGGAATCAGGCGCTGCCGTTTGATGGTGATCCGAGTGAAATTGGCAACCGAAAAAAATGCTGACCGTCCGATCTTAACCGCAATCAACCGCAGCCGTCCGATCGCGCAATTACTGTTCCCATGGACCGCGTAGACCGGCCGCACCGCACACCGCAACCAATCAACGCTTCTGTCACCGAGTGAAATGACCAGATTGCCCTGTGAGCCGCGATAAAATTTTGTAGACCCTTTAAGGGTCTAGGTCCACCACGTGGCAGGCTCTGATTCGCCGGACTTTGCTGAGCTGGCGGTCCACGCCTGGATCGTAGACCGGCTGATGGCTTCAATGACTGAGTCGGCTTTGATGGCTCGGCTTGGCTTGGTGGCTCGACTTGGCTTGGTGGCTCGGCTTGGCTTGGTGGCTCGGCTTGCGGAGCCGGTTGAGCCGTTTTCTTTTTTTTTTATTTAATTTTTATTTATTTTATATTTTTTTAAAAATTCATATCTTTTTCATTTTAGCTCCGTTTTACTTGAAATTTATTTCGTTGTGATCAAAAAAATGAGCTCTTTCTTTTAATAATAAAATTTTATTTCTTAATTTTTATTTATTTTTTATTATTTTTTAATTAATTTTTTAATTAATAAAAATATGAATTTTTTCAAAAATTATATATAAATTGATTGATAATTCTTAAAAATTAATATAAATTAATTAATAAATTAATACTTTTATTGGTGAATTTACGATGCTTATCACACCCCCCAACTTAAGCTTTGCTCGTCCTCGAGTAAAGAAAGAATTTAGTTTAGATCAATTACCATATTTTGTTGAGATCTTCCTTCACAAAAATAAATCTAGAATTTAAGATCAAAAGTTTAGACAGTATCACTAACTAAGTATTGAGTTTCAGAAGTAAATTTCACGGCAGATTAATCAGAAACTTTCTTAGAGTTCATCTAAAGATTTTCAGCACTTTGTGTCGTGAATACTAACTTAGCATTTGGGTGTTGATTCAAAGGGCAAATGAATCTTCTTTTTATCACCTATTTTGGTTAGTTTTATATACTCCCAAGTTAAGTGCATGAATTAAGGTAGCTTTCACACTGCTTCTTTTTTTTTTTTTTTTTTTTTTTTTTTTTAAATTATGCTGAGCATCCTGGCCTTCCCTTCACCATTTGATGTGAACTTCTACATTTAAGGTGCAAAGTTCTAGTTTAGGGCAATCCACATATACTCTATTTTTTGCACTTTTTTTTTTTTTTTTAATTTTTTTTAGAAAGCAGGTAGCTCTTTCCTTAAATTCAAGTTTCTTTAATTGAAGTATATATAAACCATCAATTTTTAGTGATAATTGAATCCTCAATTTAGCCTTATAATCAAACACCTGCTGTGCTTCATTAGTGTGCATGTGCAAGTAGAAGTGCTGTTAGCCTTTAAATGACCTAAGTAGGTTGCTAATGGTCTGACCAAATAATCTGCTTCTTGACTCGCTACCATTATTAGTTAATACTTTCTAACTTTATTACTTATCCTAGTTTATTTTGCTTAAGATTCTCTTTCCCAAAATATGGTTTGTTCAAAATTTTTATTTTTATTATTATTATTATTATTATTTTTAATAGTTTTATTATTATTATATATATTATTTATTTATTATTTTTATTTTATTTATTTTTTTTTAATTTTTTAATATTTTATTTATTTATTTTATTTTTATTATTATTATTAATTTTTATTTTTTATTGATTTATTTATTTATATATATATTTTTTTTATTTTTTATTTTATTTTATTTTATTTTATTTATTTTTATTATTATTATTTTTTTTTTACCCCAACTGAATTGACATTGTCCTCAATAAAAGAGTGTAAATTATGTTTATTTATTTAGCATGGGTCTTGAAGCTTATGATCCTTCTTCCACTTTTTGGTTCTCCAACTTAGCCTAAAAGAGAAAATAAATTAGATTCAAGAAGTATTGGGTTGCCTCCCAATAAGCGCTAAGTTTATTGTCTTCAGCCAGACAAAATGCAGTTTAATTCATTGTGGTTCTATTAATTGCACTTGATCAATATTTCGATTGTAATGATATCCCTTCGATATATGGTTTAAGCCTTTGGCCATTTACCTTAAAAAAATTTTTAGTCCTGGGATCATAGAGTTTAATTGCACCATGTGGGAATACATGATTAACTATATAAGGTCCATCCCATCTGGATTTTAGTTTTCCTAGGAAATAATCGAAGCCTTGAGTTAAATAACCAGACTTGTTGATTTGGCTCAAAGGTTTTTCTTGAAATATGTTTATCATGGAAGGCTTTCATTTTTTCCTTATAAATTTTTGAATTTTCATAAGCTTCTTGCCTTAATTCTTCTAATTCACTTAATTGTAACATCCGATTGGAACCAGCTTTGTTTAAATTAAAATTTAATTATTTTATTGCCCAATATGCTTTATGTTCAAGTTCTACCGGAAGGTGACATGCTTTTCCATAGATTAATCTATAGGGAGACATTCCAATGGGGGTTTTATAAGCTGTCCTATAGGCCCATAATGCATCATCCAATCGATCTGACCAATCTTTTCGATCAGGCCTAATAGTCTTTTGTAAGATATTCTTGATTTCCCTATTAGAGACTTCTACCTGACCACTTGTTTGCGGATGGTATGGTGTAGCTATCTTATGTGTCACCCCATATTTTCGTAATAAAGTTCTAAATTGATGATTTGTAAAATGGGTACCCCCGTCACTAATGATAGCACGTGGAAATCCGAACCTGGAAAAGATATTCTTCTGAATAAATTTTAGGACTACTTTATGATCATTGGTTCGAGTTGCTATTGCTTCAATCCATTTAGAAACATAATCAACAGCTACCAAAATGTATTCAAATCCATTGGAAGGTGGAAAAGGTCCCATAAAATCAATTCCCCATACATCAAAAATTTCAACCACTAAAATGGGGTTCAAAGGCATCATGTCTTTCTTTGAAATATTCCCTAAGGCTTGACACTTAAAACACTCCTGACTAAAAGTATGGGCATCCTTAAATAATGTTGGCCAATAAAAACCACTTTGTAACACTTTGGCCGCAGTTTTTCGTCCAGAAAAGTGTCCTCCACAAGCAAGAGTATGACAAAATTGTAAGATACTCCATTGTTCAGATTCAGGAACACATCTACGAATGATTTGATCAGCACAAATTCTAAAAAGCTCAGGATCTTCCCAAAAATAATATTTGATTTGAGCAAAGAATCGATCCTTTTCATTCTTAGACCAGCCATCAGGAATTTGTCCTATGACTAAGTAATTGACAATATTTGCAAACCAAGGAGTCTTTGTATGTGAAACTGTTAACAATTGTTCATCTGAAAAAGATTCTCTGATTGATACAGGTTCATTATCTTTCACTAGGATCCTAGACAGATGGTCTGCTACAACATTTTTAGATCCCTTCTTATCTCGAATTTCAATGTCAAATTCTTGTAACAGTAAAATCCATCTAATTAATCATGGTTTAGCATCTTTCTTTGAGAGCAGGTATCTCAAGGCTGAATGATCCGAGTAAATTATGATTTTTGATCCTAATAAATATGATCTAAACTTTTCTAGGGCAAACACAATGGCTAGCAACTCTTTTTCAGTGGTGGTATAATTCATTTGTGCTTCATTCAGAGTTCTACTAGCATAATAGATCACTACAGGACATTTGTTTACCCTTTGGCCTAGGACAGCTCCTATGGCAAAATCTGAGGCATCGCACATAATTTCAAAAGGTAGTGACCAATTAGGAGGTTGTATGATTGGAGCTTTGGTCACAGCTTCTTTTAAGATTTCATAAGCTTTAAGACAATTTTCATCAAAGTTAAAAGAAACATCCTTAGCAAGGAGATTACACAAAGGACGAGAAATTTTAGAGAACTCTTTGATGAAGCGACGATAGAATCCTACATGACCAAGAAAAGATCGAATTTGTTTGACAGAAGTGGGAGGAGGAAGTTTAGAAATTAGTTCAACTTTAGCTTTATCTACCTCAATCCCTTTCTTAGATACTATATGTCCTAAAACGATCCCTTCTTGAACCATGAAGTGGCTCTTTTCCCAGCTTAACACTAGATTAGCCTCAATACATCATTTTAATATTTTCTTCAAATTGTTGAGGACAACTCTCAAAAGATTCTCCAAAGACTGAAAAGTCATCCATGAATATTTCTAAGAAATCTCCTATCATGTCTGAAAATATTGACATCATGCACCGTTGAAAAGTTGCAGGTGCATTACATAATCCGAATGGCATTCTACGGAAAAGCAAAGGTTCCATAAGGACATGTAAAGGTGGTCTTTTCTTGATCTCCTGGGTAGATTGCTACCTGATTGTATCCCGAGTATCCATCTAAAAAGCAAAAGTATTGTTGGCCTGCTAGTCTTTCTAGGATTTGATCGATAAAGGGTAAGGGAAAGTGATCTTTTCGGGTGGTTGTATTGAGTTTTCTATAATCTATGCAGACACGCCACCCAGTGGAAAGTCGTGTTGGTACTAAGTTTCCATGTTCAGTGCGGACAACCGTAAGTCCAGATTTTTTTGGAACAACTTGTGTAGGACTCACCCAGTGGCTGTCAGAGATAGGATAAATAATTCCAGCATCTAACCATTTAATTACCTTCTTTCTTGACTACTTCTTGCATGTTAGGGATTAAGCCTTCTTTGCATCTCTCGAGTTGGTTTGGCATTATCTTCTGTATAAATATGGTGCATGCATATTGACGGACTAATTCCTTTTAAATCGGCAACGGTCCACCCTATGGCCTCCTTTATATGTTTTTAGAATATTTACCAATTGGTTTTCCTGTTCAGTAGTTAAGTTGGAAGCAATTATTACTGGTAGGGTTTTCTTTGATCCTAAAAATACATACTTAAGTGATTCAGGTAAAGGTTTTAGTTCAAGTTGTGGTGGGGCCTGAATTGAAGGACGTAGTGGTTCAATTTTTCGCTCAGGTAAGGGCTCAATTTTCACTGACCAAGGTAATGAATGTGATGGTTGAGGTGAATTAAGCAGGGTATTTACTTCCTGGGTTTGAGTATCTTCAGTGGGTTCATCATCTTGTAGTAAATCTAAGGAGGAATTAGATTCAACTATTTCATCTATCTGATTGATTACAAAGCAGTCTTCCTCCTCTTGGGTGTACTTTGGGGTATTAAAAACATTAATTCTTACTTTTTGATTCCCAAAAGAAATATCCATAGCTCCCATTTTACAGTTGATATTGGCATTGGCGGTTGCTAAGAATGGACGTCCTAAAATTATGGGATTTTGGTTCAGCTCTTGGGATGGTTCCATGTCAAGTATGAGAAAGTCTACAGAAAAATAACATTTATCTACTCTAACTAGAACATCCTCAATTAAACCATGCGGTGTTTTTATAGATCTATCAGCTAATTGCAAAATGACTGACGTGGGTTTTAATTCTCCAATCCCAAATTTTTCATAAACCGAGGTTGGAAGGAGGTTTACACTAGCTCCTAAGTCTAGTAATGCTCGGTTCAAAGGTTATACCTCCAATAACACATGAAATTAAGGGTGCACCAGGATCTTTCATCTTTTGAGGTATTGGATTTAACAGGACCGCACTTACATCCTCGGATAGCATAACTCTTTTGGTGGTTCGTGGCTCACGCTTTTGGGTACAGAGTTCTTTAAGAAATTTAGCATAGGCTGGAACATGCTGAATTGCATCGAGGAGGGGTAAATTAATATGAACTTGTTTAAATAGTTCCATTAGCTCCTTGTTGCGTGTTTCTTGCTTTTTTGCGAGAAGAGCCTGCTTCTAAGGCCGAAGGGAAATGGGGCTTTGGGTTTATATGTCTCAGCTAATTCATCTGTTCTCTTCTTTTTTCTTTATCCATCTTATCAGTGTCAGTACCAGTCTTAAGCTCAAGTTCTTCTATATGATTATCCTCTTCTTCAAATTTCTCATCTTGGCTAACATCAGTATTGGCCTCTATCACCTGGTCTTGATATGGGTCCTTAAGAATCCTACCACTTCTAAGTTCAGATATTGCTTTGGCATTTTCTAATTGGGGGTTCTTAGGTGGAATGTTAGATGGATGAGTAAATCCAGGTGGTTGATAGACATTGGATGGATTATTTTTAGGATTTGCAATTGGTTGGCTTGGTAATTGACCTGGTTCTCTCCTCATGCTAGACTCAGCTAATTTGTCCTATTTGAGCTTCTAGTCTGGCGATTGATTGTTGTTGGCTTAGAATTAATTGTTGAAGTTGATTGAATTTATCGTCGGCTAGATTGGTCTGTTGAGGAGGTGGGTATGAGGGTTGATTATAATGTAGTGGTTGAGAAGACTGACTAGGCTGACCCTTATTATAGGCATAGTTCTGGTATTGGGGCCTATTTTGATAATTCTGAACTGGTGGGATTTGGGTCTGAGCCTGAGTTTGTTGTGGTTTCCAAGAGAAATTAGGATGGTTTCTCCAACCAGGATTATATGAATTTGAATATGGGTCATTAAGTGGTTTTGAGTAACCTTGAGCAGCTTGGACTTGTTCTTGGATAAGAGGTGGTAATTGTGCAACCGTGGGACATTCACTTACATGATGTGTTGGGCTAGCACAAATAGAGCAAATCACTTGATAATTAGAAGCTGGTGTGTATTGTGCAGGGGATTGTTGACCTAAGTTTAGGAATTGATCTAATTTCTGTGCAATAAGGTCGACTTTATCTAATTTTTGTGCTATTATGTTCAAATCTGCCTTAGAATTGAGTTCCGAAGTTTTGATCTCATAAATTCCTGCCCGTTTTTGTTGAGAAATTGATCTTTCATAAGAAGATAATGAAGCATGGTTAATAGAGTTTTCACTTAAAGTTTCAAACAAGGTATAAGCTTCATCCTCACTTTTGCTCATGAATGCACCTCCACAGGATGCATCAACCATCTGCTTATATTGATCTCCTAAACCTTCATAGAAAGCTTGTACAATTTGCCACTTAGATAGACCATGGTGTGGGCATTTTCTAAGAAGTTCCTTAAGTCTTTCCCATGATTCATGAATTTGTTCCCCTGGAAGCTGAGCAAATCCCGTGATGGCTCGCCTCATGGTATTGGTTCGTCCTATGGGATAAAATTTCTTAAGAAATTCATGTTGCATCTCTGCCCATGTTTGAATTGTTCTTCCTAATGTGCCAAGCCAGTACTTGGCTTTATCTTTTAATGAGAAAGGGAACAAGGTCAGTCTAAGGGCATCATCAGAAAAATTCTGAATTTTTACCGTAGAGCAGATTTCTAAGAACTCATCCAGATGTTTGTAAGGGTCTTCATTGGCATTCCCATAAAAAGATGGGAGCATCTGGATTGTGGTCGACTTAATCTCATAGTGGACTAGCAGGGATATCAGGTATGTGGATGCAAGTCGATGGGTTGTAGGTGGAAGGAATAAAGTATTCCTTCATCTGCCTAGGTGGTTCTTCACGATTTTCCAGCCATTTGATTATCTGGTCTTAAATGAATTAGTCTTTCAATTTCAGGATCTGGTTTAACTAGGTCAGGTAAAAGTGATCTTCTACCGTGCATGTACTAGTGCAATTTGATATATGGTTCAATTTTTTTTTTTTTTTAAATTATTATTTTTTTTTAATTTATTTTATTTTTTTAAGAAAAGAAGAGAGAAAGAAAGAAGAGGAAAAATCCTAAAGAATCTTAAATCTGGAGAAGATAGGGAGGAGTTAATTTTTATGTTAGATATTATTTGGCAAACAAGTTAGGCAATCAATCCTGACTAAGAGTTATCCTAGATCTAGACAGCTCCTAACTGCCAAGATCACCTTCAAGCCCTCCAAATAGAGGATTAACCAATCAACTGGCCAGGTAAGTGTAAAGTCGGTGGGAGTCCCTCCGTTGCTTGCCTTAGACACCAATTGTGCTTGGCCAGGTAAGCGAACAGAACCAATTAAGTAACCACCTTCTTTCGGGCCCAATCGTCCCTGAACCACTTTCCTAGACACCAGTCAAATTGATTAATCCTAACTTGGTTCAACTCTTAGGATTTCTTGTCCTATTGAGCTCGAATATCCTTAAAGGTTAATGTCTAATTGATTTTAAGAGTTAAGATTTGGGTTAATGCAGGATGCTGGTTGGTTGTTTGTGGGCTAAGGAAGGGTGATCAAATCCCCACCTTATCTTGTTTAATGGGTTGTGCCCTTAATTTGGTTTAATATGAAATATGCAAAAGCAAAAAAAAATTCCAATCAAAGAGTTCTATGCAATTTAAACTAATTAATTAAATTATAAAAAGGCTTACCTTGACTCCAGCAATCACCAAAAATAAGAATAAAAACTAATATGATGGATGCTCTAAATAATTAGGGTTTCTAATCTTGTGATGAGATTTTTAATTAGGTTTATGTAGGTAATATTTTTAATTAATTTAAAATAAAGCAAATATTAAAAATAAAGAAAGAGATTTAGGGTTTAGGAATGATCTCACCGAATAGGATTGAGAGTTTTGTTCGTGCCCTAATCTTCCTTGTTCCTTTTTTTTTTCTTTTCTGCAAAATAAATAAAAAAATAATGAGTAGGCAGTAAAAAAAATCAAAGAAATAAAGAAATTTTAATTTTTATGCCTCCCCGGCAACGGCGCCAAAAACTTGATAGGGACACGATGCTGTCGTTAAGACACCGTGTTTATCAATTTAAATCCGACTCTTTACTTTTTAAACTAATTAAAAATTATGAAGAAAGTGGTGAGTCGGGTCGAATCCACAGAGAGGCAATGATTTATTTCTAAAATCTTTGATTTTTTTTTTTTTAAGAAAAGAAAGCAAGGATTTTTTTTTTTTAAAATTAAAGTCAAAAAATAGATCTATAAATAAAAATAGAATTTAAATTATGCAAAAATAAATTTGATACTAAGATCTACTATTTAGATCTTAGCAACTACTTATAGTAAAATTAAAAAGCAATAAAGAACAAATAATTTAAAGAGCTAGAATTGAAAAGAATAATGAAACTTTCTTTATTAAATTTAAAACTAAGATGCAGAATTTAAATACAAGAAATTAAAGAAAATTCAGAATTTTAATACAAGAAATTAAAGGAAAAAAAGACTAGATGAAGATCGCAGATCGGCGTAGGCATGAAGATGGCGTAGAAGACCGGCTCTTCTTCTCAGCAGCACCGCAGCTTTGAAGCAACCTTTAATCCCGAGCTTGACTTCCACCCTATACCTTAGCTTCCCTTCCAACCCTCCTCCCTTTCTTAGAGGCTTAGGATCCTTTTTATAGAGCTAGAAGAGGTAGATATTTATTTCTAAAAGCAATATGGGACTAATTCCCTTTGTAATCATAAAAATTTGAATAAAATTTGAATAAAAACAACTCTGTTACGTCTCTGGTAAATCTGGTAAAATCAGGCTATCCGATAGAAATCGAACGGTTCAAAAATCATCAAAATCGGATGCCTATCAGCCCAGATCAGCTCGAATTAAATTCTGGCCGTCCGATCGCGCTTGATCGAGGAAATCTGGCCGCAAATCGCGCTTCGGGAGTCCTGATCACCGTCGGGAGCGTTCTGGACCGTCGGATCGAAGCTGGAATCAGGCGCTGCCGTTTGATGGTGATCCGAGTGAAATTGGCAATCGAAAAAAATGCTGACCGTCCGATCTTAACCGCAATCAACCGCAGCCGTCCGATCGCGCAATTACTGTTCCCATGGACCGCGTAGACCGGCCGCACCGCACACCGCAACCAATCAACGCTTCTGTCACCGAGTGAAATGACCAGATTGCCCTGTGAGCCACGATAAAATTTTGTAGACCCTTTAAGGGTCTAGGTCCACCACGTGGCAGGCTCTGATTCGCCGGACTTTGCTGAGCTGGCGGTCCACGCCTGGATCGTAGACCGGCTGATGGCTTCAATGACTGAGTCGGCTTTGATGGCTCGGCTTGGCTTGGTGGCTCGGCTTGGCTTGGTGGCTCGGCTTGCGGAGCCGGTTGAGCCATTTTCTTTTTTTTTATTTAATTTTTATTTATTTTATATTTTTTTAAAAATTCATATCTTTTTCATTTTAGCTCCGTTTTACTTGAAATTTATTTCGTTGTGATCAGAAAAATGAGCTCTTTCTTTTAATAATAAAATTTTATTTCTTAATTTTTATTTATTTTTTATTATTTTTTAGTTAATTTTTTAATTAATAAAAATATGAATTTTTCAAAAATTATATATAAATTGATTGATAATTTTTAAAAATTAATATAAATTAATTAATAAATTAATACTTTTATTGGTGAATTTACGATGCTTATCAGTTCTCTAGGATGATAGGTAGTGTGGGGTAGTTTGATGGAAGAAGAGAGATTTCTCAAGGGGTAATGATCGAAGAAAGGGTGAAGAAGTGGCTATACATCCTTCGGTGATAGGAAGGCAGGGAAGTAGTTGGGGATGCATTTAGCGATTCAACTAGAGCATGGATTTACAAAGTCTTGGGGGTGATGGAGATCGATGATCCATGGAGGTTCAGTAGGTTAGAGTTGGGTGGTTGTAGATTGTTGAAAAGATAAGGCAGGAAGAGCTGGAGTGCTACAGTAGCACTTCCCTAAAGGCACAAGGGTTGAGAGAGGCTCGATGGTGCAGCAGCCAAGGGAGGTATCTCGGTAGAGGATGTCAGGGGCATCTCAAGGAGATCGAAAGTAGGTCTCAGGAAGAGCCAAGAGGTCTTAGGAAGCACTAGGGGCATCTAGCAGCTGGTAGTATCATGGATCAGGTATCTTCTATAGGAGCACCAAGGAGAGTCATGGTTCAGGTGGAGGATGTTCCTCCGGGTGCAATTGAAGTGATAGATGGTGCTAGGGCAGAAGAGGAGGTCTAGGTGGAATTTTCTAGAGTTCAGATGCTGAAGAAGAAGATTAGATGAGCTCTTGGATTTTGAAGGTACTTGTGGGTTGCAGAGGTATCCGAGATGGCTTCAGATGGATCCACGGAGCGTGGAGGGTCCGAAGGGGCAAGTGACGGTGTCCAAGATGCAGTGGTAGGCTCAGTAGTGCAACATTGAGTGGTTGGCCTCGAATGGCTTGGTTATAGAGTCAGGATCTTCGACGGCATTAGGTGGACTTCGATTTTAGGTGGAACACCGGGCAGAGATGGCTTCACCGATGGAGATGCGACATCAGTTCAGAGTGGAGGAGTGCAGGAGGATCAATATCCTAGCACCAACCTCGGAGATGCACAGTTCCAATTGGAGCGGCATGTGCACGAAAGACAAGCAAAGTTCTGAAGAGACTATATTAGGATATGAAGCGAGTGCCAGTATAGGAACATTGCAGGATCTCAAGAAAAGTCTAGGATAATTGATGCAGCTGCCAAGCAGAAGGATTCCTACAATTTTTAAGATGGTGCATAGAAGCAAGCTAAGTTCTTCAGCAGTGGAGGCGGTCATTCCAAAGGTCTCAAAGGGTGCACAATAGTTGAAGAGGATTGACGAAGGTGATATTTTTACAAGAAGCTGTTAGGATGCGCAATGACAGTAGGATCGTGCAGGAGGGCATTACCAGGATTTGCCAAGGCTTGGAAGCACTAAGATGGAGATTATGAGGATTTATGGTGCTCCCAAGCCTTGGGAGGCCACAAGAGGAGTCAGGATGTTGGCTCCAGCTTACTAGGATGGGTATCAGTTCTAGGGTTAGGACGGGAGTTGTCCTAGGTGAAGGCAGCATGTAGCACTACACGGACTCGAGGTTTAGGTGTGAGAACCCTGAGGGGCTTGGTAGGTGCTTCGGAGACGTGGGACATAAGATGGAGTAAGGAACCAAAGCTAGGAGAAGAATTAACCACAACAAGGGGCTGACACACAGGCAAGCTGGCATGGATACGCAGTTGAGCCAGCTCGGGCTAAGATCAGGTCGGCTCGAGGCACAGTCGAGCCGACTATCTCAGGTAGACAAAAGATAGGATTCAAATGAGATGTAGTCAAGCCAGCTCAACTTCTGAGCGAGACGGCTTAATGGTGGTGAACAAAATTGGATGGAGTATTTTGTTTGATCTTGGATTGGGATTAATCCAAGGGATCTTAAGGACTGGTCTAATAAGGTCTTAAGGAGGCTAACTCATGTATTGGTCGGATTTAGTTCCAGGGGATAAGAGCATGTGAGACATATGTATATGGCTCAGTGAGGGCTTTCATGTATTAGGTTAGCTAGGAAAGTTTTTGGTCGAGCCTAATAACTATGTATAAATACATAGGATGTATTAGGATTTTAAGGATTTTGGAATACAGATCTTTTCTCTCTCAATCTCTCTCTCTCCTTTCTACTGTTGCCTCCCTAGGGTTTCTGAAGAATCCCTAAAGAGGGGGAGCGCCTCCCTCAAGCCCTAGAAGGGAGGCACCACATCACAGATCCAAGTGAAGATTGGTGGTTTCTACCCTTAGAGAATGTCATAGGTTCCTTCAGATCCATGCTAAAGATCAAGGACTTCTGCAACATGGTATCAGGGCTTATGGTGGCAAGATGATGTGCATCCAAGTGGTACCATGGTTTTCCAACATTTGGTATCACAGCCTGATGGTGCATGGAGGAGAAGGAGAAGTCATACAGTAAGAAATCAGAAATCTGCACACCTATTCCATGATATGTCCCAGATATACCTTTGTTATTGCTGTGGTTTGGCCAACCAGGAGTAGCAAGTTGAATGGGGAGGCTGAGAGGATTAATAGAAAGGGTTTTTCCTAGGATGGAAGGTTTGGGTGCATGATTTTCTAAGTGGTCTTGGTTGGAGAGATCAAGATGTATGATGGATGATAGTTTTCTCTAGGAAGATAGGCAGTGTGGTGCAGTTTGATTGAAGAAAAGAGGTTTCCTAAGAGATAATGGTCGGAGGAAGGCTAAAGAAGTGGCTATATGTCCTTCGATGATAGGAAGGCGGGGAAGTAGTTGGGGATGCATTCAGTGATTCAATTAGAGCATGGATTTGCGAAGCCCTAGAGGTGATGGAGATGGATGATCCATGGAGGTCCAACAAGTCAGAGCTAGATGGCTGTAGATTGGTGCAGAGACGAGGCAGGGAGCGGTGGATTGCTGCAGCAGCGCTTTCTTGGAGGCATAAGGGTTGAGAGAGGCTCGATGGTCCAGCAGCCGAGGGAGGCATCTCAAGGAGATCGGGAGCAGGTCTCAAGGAGAGTCAAGATGTCTTAGGAGTGCCAGGGGCATCTAGTAGCCAAAAGCATCAT
Source organism: Cocos nucifera (assembly GCA_006176705.1). Classification (NCBI taxonomy): domain Eukaryota; kingdom Viridiplantae; phylum Streptophyta; class Magnoliopsida; order Arecales; family Arecaceae; genus Cocos; species Cocos nucifera. The sequence goes on along the minus strand of QRFJ01002211.1, from coordinate 193,086 downwards.
GGATCAGGTATCTTCTATAGGGGCACCACGAAGAGTCACGATTCAGGTGATGGATGTTCCTCCATGTGCTACTGAAGCAATGGATGGTGCTGGGGTAAAAGAGGAGGACTAGGTAGAATTTCATAGGGTTCAGTCACTAAAGAAGAAGAGTTGGATGAGCTTTTGGGTTTTGGAGGTGCCCGTGAGTTGCGGAGGTATCCGAGATGACTTCAGAGGAGTTCGTGGAGAGCAAAGGGTCTGAAGGGGCAGCGATAGTATCCAACATACAGTAGCAAGCTCAATAGTACAGTGTTGAGTGGTTGGCATCAGGTGACTCAGTTATAGAGTCAGGATCTTCTATGGTATCAGGTGGACTTCGATTTTAGATGGATCACCGAGCAGAGGTGGCTTCACTGGTGGAGATGTGATATGAGTTTAGAGTGGACGAGTGTAGGAGGACCAATATCATAGCACCAACGTCGGAGATGCATAATTTCAATTGGAGCGACACGTGCGGGAAAGAGTGGTGAAGTTCTGAGGAGACCATGTTAGGATATGCAGTAAGTGCTAGTACAGGAATGCTGCAGGATCTCAAGGAAACTCCAGGATAATTAATGCAGCTGCCAAGCATAAAGGTTCCTATAATTTTCAGAGTCGTGCATAAAAGCAAGCCAAGATCTTCAGCGGTGGATGTGGTCATCCCAAAGATCTCAAAGGATGCACAGTAGCTAAAGAGGATTGGTGGAGGCGATATTTGCACAAGAGGCTGTCAGAGTGCGCAACGATAATAGGATCGTGCAGGAGGGCATTGCCAGAGTTTGCCAAGGCTTGAAAGCACTAAGGTGGAGATTGTTAGGATTTGTGGTTCTTCCAAGCCTTAGGAGGCCACAAGAGAAGTCTGGGCATTGTCTCTGGGTTACTAAGATGGGTATCAGTCCTAGAGCTAGGATAGGAGTTATCTTAAATGATGGCGGCATGTAGCCTTGCACGGACTCGAGGTTCAAGTGTGAGGATCTTCAGGAGCTTGGTAGGTGCTTCGAAGATCTGGGACACAATGTGGAGCAAAGGACCAAAGTCAGGAGAAGAATCAACCAAGACAAGGGGCTGATACACAGGCGGGCTAGATTGGAAACACAGTCGAGCTAGCTCGGACTAAGATTGAGTTGGCTTAAGGCACAATCAAGCTGGCTATGTCAGGTAAATAGAAGACAGGGTTCGAACGAGATGCAGTTAAGCCAGCTCGGCTACTGAGCGAGCTAGCTGGATGATGGTGAATAAAAATAGATGGGGTTTTCTATTTGGTCATGGATTGGGATTAATTCAAGGGATCTTAAAGCCTAGTCCAATAAGGTCTTAAGGGGGCTAACTCATGTATGGATTGGATTTAGATCCAAATATGAGCGCATGTGAGACGTATGTACATGGCTCGGTGAGTGCTTTTATGTATTGGATTAGCCAGAAGAGTTTTTGGTCGAACCTAATAACTATGTATAAATGCATAGGATGTGTTAGGGATAAATCCGCTCCTGTCGAGACCTTTGAATTGGCCCACCTGATGTCAGCGGCCAAGGATAAGCTTCCACCAAACTCGTAAAACCTTTCAGACTTCTCCAGCAGTCGAACTCCTATCGGACTTCTCCTTCAGCTGGACTCCTTCAAGAGTTGAACACCCACCAGACTTCTCCATCAGGCAGACTTCTCCAGTAGTCGAACTCCTACCAGACTTCTTCAATAATCGAACTCCTACCGGACATCTCCTTCAGCCAGACTCCTTCAGTAGTCGAACTTTAGTCGAACTTCTCCTTCAGTCGGACTTTTCTAATAGTCAAACTCCTTCTGGACTTCTCCTTCAGCTGGGCTCCTTTAATAGTCAAATTTCATATGGACTTCACTGCAAGCCGAGCTCCTTCCGGGCTTCTCCACCTATCGAATCCCTCTCAGACTTCTCCTACCAACTGCCCAAAAAATTCCTCGCCATTGACTCATAATGTGGCTAATGATGGCCCATGTGCGGCTAATCTCGAGAACCTCCAAGCTCCTCTAAAACTGTATTAGTTAAGGATTCTTCATTACCTATGGCTATCCCATCTTAACTTGAGTTGTTAGACTCCAACAGACAAGCACGTCACGACAACAGGCATAACCCTCCATAACAAACTCTACGTGGTCCCAAACGGCCCACTACCAGATGGTTAAGGCTATCGTTATCAGTCTGCTGCAAGCTCCACCTATATAAGAGACCTGATAAGTGGTAAAAATATACTAGTAAAAGTATTAAATTATAAAATAAATTAATCTATTTCTTTAGAAATTGATACTTTTATTAATCTTATGTAGGAAAGAAGGCTACCAATGTGAAGATCTTATTTTTCTGGTTCAGATGAAATAAAATTCAGGCAAAACGGACTTCAAATGAGCCCAAAATTGAATTTCAAAAAAAAAAAAAAACTAGTTCGGTTCAAATTGGTTCAGAAAATTGGCTCAGCGGTTCGATCTGATTCGACCAAAATAGCAGACCGACCCACCGATGCAATGCTGACGTCAGGATGATGTCAGTATTTTTCACGGCACACGATGGACCATCTGAAGGGTATTTTAGGAATTTTATAGCAAAAAGCACGCTCTGATTGGCTGAAGAACACGACGGTCCATGCAACATCGGGCTCACACATGGTCTATGGAGGGCAATTTGAGAATTTTGTTTGATCCAACGGACGGCATTCACTGAAATTTGATCGGACGGTCGAAACGAACGCGCTGATGGACGGCATCCGCAGCTCTCGATCGAGATCCAACGGTTGAGATTCATCATGATAGTAAACTAAAGATCAGAAGGCCTCTTTCTATGCGATCGGATGGCTCAGATTCAATCCAACGATTGATCCAACGACTGGCATGAAATCCGACTTGTTTTGGATTATTTTAAGGGATTTTTGAGTGATTTTTGGATCGTTTGATCAACATCTAATGGGCAGAATTATCCAGATCTTAATTTGAGTTATTTTGGGAGTTTTAAACCTAATTTTTGATGGATTTTGGGGGGAAATCAAACTCTTTATCTATAAAAACCTATTGTTGCCATGAAAAAAAATCAAGGAGAGAGACAGGGAGAGAGAGAGAGACAGAGAGAAGAGAGGGAGAGAGACAGAGAGAAAGAGAGACAGAGAGAAAGAGAGAGAGAGAAGTTAGAAAAAGAAAAACAAAAAGAAAAAGAGAGGAGAGAGGTAGAAAGAGAAGAGTGATTTGTGAGAAATAAAAAAGGGTTTTTGATTTTTTTTCGACAATCAAGACATCGATCAAAGAGCATCTTCTTCTTCGCCAAGTTCTCCACACCAAGAGCAACGGATAATCAATTTCAGCAATCAAACAGTCTAATTTTTCTATGCTTTTTATTTTATTCATTGTTTTTGAATTTGTTATCATGAACTAAATTTTCTTTTACTAAGGCTAAGGTGTAGCCACTCTTTTGATGCAATATTCAGTGTGATTATTTTTAAATTTTATTCATGAGGAGTATATAAATCTAATCTTAATGCTTTTAGATTACTGGCCATCTTCTAATTGATCTGATGAACATAGGTGTTACAGACCAAGTACATCTATGTTATTGCTTCTTGATTATATACCTTGTATTATGAATCAAATTAGAATTCATATGCATGTGGGAATTTTAGTGCACTTTGGACACAGCGTATTTTAATTAGAGGACTTCACAAAACCTAATGCATTAATATTTATTTAAATTACACCTAGACCAAAGGGTAATTAATAAATATTGATAATTTTGCTATGCCTGGACCAAAGGGTAGTGAATAAATTAGGAGACTCCACCGTCACATGAAGTAAAATTAATTAAAAATCTGATTATTGTATTGATTGAGTTGGTGAACCGATTGCCTTAGTAAACCATTGCTCTTAAATTTAAAATCCTAATAATTTACACTCTCTCTATTTTCTTAAAAAAATTTTAATTATTTTTTATTTTATTCTTTAATTTCTTATTCTCATAAATCGATCTTCTAAATAAACATAGGAAAGAGCTTTTCAGTACTTATTTTTCAATCCTCTAGGGACGATACTTTACTCATTCAATTTATTACTTGATCGATTGGTGCACTTACCATAGCTATAAATTAGCACGCATCAAGTTTTTGGCATCGTTGCCGGGGATTGTGTCTAAAATAATATTAAAATTTTGATCCTAGCTTTATTTTAGAAATTTATTTTTAATTTTTATTATTTAAAAAAAAATATTCAATGCATGATACGTACTGGACATAATAACTTACTACCTTTAGATCCAAAAATTGAAAGGACCATTAGAAGACTACAACAAGAAAGAAATATGGCAGCTGAAGATCCTAACGACATCAATCTAGGATTGGATATGACGACTGAAGGACAGCATGAAGCTATTCGATCAGTACATCGTCCATTAAATGATTACATTACACCATCTATAGCCGATGCAGCTTCAAGCATCAGGAGACCGTCTGTACGAGCAAACAACTTCGAAATAAAACCAGCAATGATCCAGATGATTCAATCAACTATCCAATTCAGTGGCCACATGCATGATGATTCGAATGCCCATATTTCTAATTTTCTTAAACTTTATGATATTTTTAAAATTAATGGGGTGTCGGATAATGCTATTAGATTAAGATTATTTCCTTTCTCTTTACGAGACAAAACTAAGAGTTGGCTTCATTCTCTTCCTGTAGGTTCTATTACAACTTGGGATGTTCTAGCCTAAAAGTTCTTAGCCAAGTACTTTCCACCTTCCAAGACTGCCAAGATGCGCAACGATATTACTTCCTTTATGCGGATGGACATGGAGACACTATATGAGGCTTGGAAATGTTTCAAGGAATTGCTGAGGAGATGTCCACATCATCAACTACCTGTATGGCTTCTGGTATAAACTTTCTATAATGGTTTATCTTCTACTAATCATTCTATGATTCATGCAGTAGTAGGAGGAACCACTAATCAAAAAATGAAGGAAGAAGCTTTCGATCTGATCGATGAGATGTTATCAAATAGCTATTAATGGCAAACAGAATGTATGATGCCAAAAAGACTAGCAACTGTGCAGGGAGTAGATTGCGTGCCAATCTTATTAGCTGAAATTGTAGCCCTTAGAGCCGAAGTCAACAACTTAAAGGAAATAGCTATGCATATTAAGAGCATTACTTGTGACCTGTGTGGAGGAGGACACGATACGAGCAATTGCCAGATTGGTAATCCTTTTGCTAAAACAACTGATACAGCTAATTATATTGATAATTTTTTTTAGGCCACAACAAAACAATCCCTACTCCAACACATACAATCAAGGATGAAGGCAGCACCCAAATTTCTCATGGAGTAATCAAAATGCAGCACAACAGCTATCCCCGGGATTCCAAGTACCTGAAAAGAAGTGCAACATGGAAGAGCTGATGGTCAAATTTATGCAGAACCAAGAAGCAACTATAAAAAATTTGGAAGCCAAACTTAGGCAGGACCAAATAGTAGCAATTCAAAACTTGGAGATGCAAATAGGTCAAATGGCTAAAATAATCTCCAAGAGACCTCAGGGATCCTTGCCCAGCAATACGGAGACAAATCTAAGGGAGCAACTTAATGCTATCACCCTAAGAAGTGGTATAAAGCTGGAGGAGCCACATCAGAAGAATGAGACTGAAGAGCCAACTACAAATAAGGAACCATCAACTAAAATTCATCAGTCACCATAACAACCAGCAGATGGATGGTCTCCAGGTATATGGTTTGCTGATCCAAATGTGAAGCCCTACGTGCCGCCACTACCATTCCCAGAAAGACAAATACAGCATCCAGATAAGGAATTTTTCAACTTTTTCAAAATTCTAAAGAATTTACATATTAATCTTCCTTTTGTAGATGCTATTACTCAAATGCCCAGGTATGCCAAGTTTCTCAAAAAAATCTTAAGAAATAAGAAAAAGCTGAAGGAGCATGAGAGAACAAATTTGAATGAAGAATGCTCAACAATACTTCAAAATAAATTACAACAGAAGTTAAAAGATCCAGGGAGTTTTACTATCCCCTGCATTATTGGTGATTGTAGTTTTGATAAAGTTTTATGTGATTTAGGAGCAAGCGTTAATCTCATGCCTTTTTCTATTTTTAGAAAGCTGGGTCTAGGAGAACCAAAGCCTACCATTATTACTCTTCAATTAGCCGACAGATCCATTAAATATCCAAGAGGTATAGTGGAGGATGTCTTGGTAAAGGTAAACAAGTTTATTTTTCCTATTGATTTTATTGTTCTTGATATGAAAGAAGATTATGATGTACCCCTTATTTTAGGAAGATCTTTTTTAGCTACTGGAGGAGCTTTAATAGATGTTTAACAAGAAAAATTAATTCTTATAGTCCAAGACGAACAAGTTACTTTTAATATTCTCAAAGATACTAAACAAACTGATGATAATCAAACTTGTTTTCTAATTGATATTATTGACAATCCATTATATGAGAATTTTGTAGAAAATAGGTTTGAGACTATAAAAGCGTGCAATGTCAAATTGAAAGAGGATGCAATCAAACATAAAAGTATTCCAGTTGAAGTGGCACTAGATTGATCCACTTTAGAATTCAAAGAAAGTGAAGCTGAAGACTATAAATCAGAACTACTAGATAGGTTGTTTCTTTTCTTTTTAGTTTTGATCATTTTTTTTTCTTTTATTTTTCAGTAATTTATGGTTGCTCTTTTACTACTTTGATGTGTATTTTCAATTTTGCAGAAAAATTAATGAGATCTCAAGCAAAATTTCAAAGCTCCAAAGAATCAGACTGAACCAAATCAGGTGTATTCCTTCCTGTCCTTTATTACATCCTTTATTTTTCTCTCTCCTTTAAGACAATGTAGAATAATTAAAAAAAAAAAACATGTGTCAAGAAGAAAATCTTGAGCAAGATAAACTGGATAAGTGATAAAAGATAGAATTATTTGCTAATGAATGTAACGAGTTAAAGAAGTAGATTATTTGGTCAACTTTTAGCAGCCTACTTAGGTCATTAAAAGATTATTAGCACTTCTAATTGCACATGCACACTAACAAGGCAAAGTAGGTATTGATTATAAGGCCAACTGAGGATTCAATTATCACTGAAAATTGATAATTAATATACATTCTAATCAAAGAAACTTGAATTTAAGGAAAGAGCTACCTGCCTAAAAATAAAGTACAAAAGACAGAGTATATGTGGATTGCCCAAAGCCTAGTAACTAGGTCTCTGCACCTAGGTCAAGTGTGAAAATTCACGTAAAACGGTGAAGGGAAGGCCAGGATGCTCAGCACACAAAAAAAAAAGGGGGGGGGGAAGGCAGTGTGAAAGCTACCTTAATTCATGAGTATAAAATTGAGAATGTATAGAAAATTGACCAACATAGGTGATAAGAGAAGATACTTTTGTTCTTTTAATTTAATACTGAAATGCTAAAGTTAGTCATCACGAACACAAGTGCTATAGATCTTTGATGTACTCTAAGAAAATTTTTAATTGTATTGACTGAAAAATTTGCTTCTGAAGCTCAATGCTTAGTTAGCAGTATTTTCTAAACTTTTTGACCTTTAGTCCTAGATTTTATCTTTGTGATGGATAATTTTATTGAAACATGGTATTAAATAAAACATTGCTAAGGGACTAGCAATGACTAAGTTGGGGGGTGTGATAAGTGGTAAAAATATACTAATAAAAGTATTAAATTATAAAATAAATTAATCTATTTCTTTATAAATTGATATTTTTATTAATCTTATGTAGGAAAGAAGGCTACCAATGTGAAGATATTATTTTTTTGGTTCAGATGAAATAAATTTCAAGCAAAACAGACTTCAAACGAGCCTAAAATTGAATTTCAAAAAAAAAAAAAAATCGATTCGGTTCAAATCGGTTCAGAAAACCGGCTCAGCGATTCGGCCCAATTCGACTGAAATAGCAGACCGACCCATCGACACAATGCAGACGTCATGATGACGTCAGCATTTTTTGTGGCGCATGATGGACCATCTGAAGGATATTTTGGGAATTTCATAGCAAAAAGCGTGCTCTGATTGGCTGAAGAACGTGGCGATCCATGCAACACTGGGCTCGCGCATGGTCTATGGAGAGTAATTTGGGAATTTTGTTTGATCCAACGGGCGGCATTCATTGAAACTTGATCGGACGATCGAAACAAAGGTGCTGATGGATGGCATCCGCAGCTCCCGGTTGAGATCCAATGGCTAAGATTCATCCCGATGGTAAACTAAAGATCAGAAGGCCTCTTTCTATGTGATCGGATGGCTCAGATTCAATCCAATGGTTGATCCAATGGCTGGCATGAAATCCAACTTGATCTGGATTATTTTAAGGGGTTTTTGAGTGGTTTTTGGATCGTTTGATCAACATCTAACGGGCAGAATTATCCAGATCTTAATTTGAGTTGTTTTGGAAGTCTTAAACATAATTTTTGATGGATTTTGGGGGAAAATAAAATTCTTTATCTATAAAAACCTATTGTTGTGGTGAAAAAAAATTAGAGAGAGAGAGAGACAGGGAGAGAGAGAGATAGAGAGAAGAGAGAGAGACAGAGAGAAAGAGAGACAGAGAGAAAGAGAGAGAGAGAGAGAAGTCAGAAAAAGAAAAATAAAAAGAAAAAGAGAGGAGAGAGGTAGAAAGAGAAGATGATTTGTGAGAAATTAAAAAAGATTTTTGATTTTTTTCGACAATCAAGACATCAATCAAGGAGCATCTTCTTCTTCACCAAGTTCTCCACACTAAGAGCAACAGATAATCAATTTCAGCAATCAAACAGTCTAATTTCTCTATGCTTTTTATTTTATTCGTTGTTTTTGAATTTGTTATCATGAACTAAATTTTCTTTTACTAAGGCTAAAGTGTAGCCACTCTTTTGATGTAATATTCAGTGTGATTATTTTTAAATTTTATTTATGAGGAGTATATAAATCTGATCTTAATGCTTTTAGATTACTGAACATCTTCTAATTGATCTGATGAACATAGATTTTATGGACCAAGTACATCTATGTTATTGCTTCTTCATTATATATCTTGTATTATGAATCAAATTAGAATTCATATGCATGTGGAAATTTTAGTGCGCTTTGGATGCAGCGTATTTTAATTAGAGGGTTTCACAAAACCTAATGCATTAATATTTATTTAAATTACACCTGGATCAAAGGATAATTAATAAATATTGATAGTTTTGCTATGCCTGGACCAAAGAGTAATGAATAAATTAGGAGACTCCACCATCACATGAAATAAAATTAATCTAAAAACTTGAATATTGTATTGACTGAGTTGGTGAACCAATTGCCTTAGTAAACCATTGCTCTTAAAGTGTAAAATCCTAATAATTTACACTCTCTCTATTTTCTTAAAAAAATTTTAATTATTTTTTATTTTATTCTTTAATTTCTTATTCTCATAAATCGATCTTCTAAATAAAGCATAGGAAAGAGCTTTTCAGTACTTATTTTTCCAATCCTCTAGGGATGATACTTTACTCATTCACTTTATTACTTGATCGACTGGTGCACTTGCCATAGCTATAAATTAGCACGCATCAAGTTTTTGGCATCGTTGCCAGGGATTGTGTCTAAAACAATATTAAAATTTTGATCCTAGCTTTATTTTAGAAATTTATTTTTAATTTTTATTATTTAAAAAAAAATATTCAATGCATGACACATACTAGACAATATAACTTACTACCTTTAGATCCAGAAATTAAAAGGACCATTAGAAGACTACAACAAGAAAGAAATATGGCAGCTGAAGATCCTAACGACATCAATCTTGGACTGGATATGGGGATCGAAGGACAGCATGAAGCTATTCGACCAGTACATCATTCATTAAATAATTACATCACACCATCTATAGTCGATGCAGCTTCAAGCATCAGGAGACCGCCTGTACGAGCAAACAACTTTGAAATAAAATCGGCGATGATCCAGATGATTTAATCAACTGTCCAATTTAGTGGACACATGCATGATGATCCGAATGCCCATATTTCTAATTTTCTTGAACTTTGTGATACTTTTAAAATTAATGGGGTGTCAGATGATGCTATTAGATTAAGGTTATTTCCTTTCTCTTTACGGGACAAAGCTAAGAGTTGGCTTCATTCTCTTCCTGCAGGTTCTATTACAACTTGGGATGTCCTAGCCCAAAAATTCTTAGCCAAGTACTTTCCACCTTCCAAGACTGCCAAGATGTGCAACGATATTACTTCCTTTATGCAGATGGACATGGAAACACTATATGAGGCTTGGGAACATTTCAAGGAATTGCTGAGGAGATGTCCACATCATCAACTACCCGTATGGCTTTAGGTACAAACTTTCTATAATGGTTTATCTCCTACTAATCATTCTATGATTGATGCAGCAGCAGGAGGAACCATTAATCAAAAAATGGAGGAAGAAGCTTTCAATCTGATCAATGAGATGGCATCAAATAGCTATCAATGGCAGACAAAACGTATGATGCCAAAAAGACTAGCAACTGTGCAGGGAGTAGATTGCGTGCCAATCTTATTAGTTAAAATTCTAGCCCTTAGAGTCAAAGTCAACAACTTAAAGGGAATAGCTATGCATATTCAGAGCATTACTTGTGACCTATGTGGAGGAGGACATGATACGAGCAGTTGCCAGACACATAATCCTTGTGCTAAATCAACTGATACAACTAATTATATTGGTAATTTTTTTTAGGCCGCAACAAAACAATCCCTACTCCAACACATACAATCAAGGGTGGAGGCAGCACCCAAATTTCTCATGAAGTAATCAAAATGCAGCATAACAGCCACCCCCGGGATTCCAAGTACCTAAAAAGAAGTCAAACATGGAAGAGCTGATGGTCAAATTTGTGCAAAATCAAGAAGCAACTATAAGAAATTTGGAAGCCAAACTTAGGCAGGACGAAACAGCAGCAATTCGAAACTTGGAGATGCAAATAGGTGAAATGGCTAAAATAATCTCCGAGAGACCTCAAGGATCCTTGCCCAGTAATACGGAGACAAATCTAAGGGAGCAAGTCAATGCTATCACCCTAAGAAGTGGTACAAAGCTGGAGGAGCCACATCAAAAGAATAAGACTGAAGAGCCAACTACAAATAAGGAACCATCAACTAAAATTCATCAATCACCAAAACAACCAGCAGATGGATGGTCTTCAGGTATACGGTTTACTGATCCAAATGTGAAGCCCTACGTGCCACCACTACCATTTCCAGAAAGATAAATACGGCATCCAAATAAGGAATTTTCTACCTTTTTCAAAATTCTAAAGAATTTACATATTAATCTTCCTTTTGTAGATGCTATTACTCAAATGCCCAGGTATGCCAAGTTTCTCAAAGAAATCTTAACAAATAAAAAAAAGTTGAAGGAGCATGAGAGAATAAATTTGAATGAAGAATGCTCAGCAATACTTCAAAATAAATTACCACAGAAGTTAAAAGATCCAGGGAGTTTTACTATCCCCTGCATTATTGGTGATTGTAGTTTTGATAAAGTTTTATGTGATTTAGGAGCAAGCATTAATCTCATGCCTTTTTCTATTTTCAGGAAGCTGGGTCTAGGAGAACCAAAGCCTACCACTATTACTCTTCAATTAGTCGATAGATCCATTAAATATCCAAGAGGTATAGTGGAGGATGTCTTGGTAAAGGTAAACAAGTTTATTTTTCCTATTGATTTTATTGTTCTTGATATGAAAGAAGATTATGATGTACCCCTTATTTTAGGGAGACCCTTTTTAGCTACTGGAGGAGCTTTAATAGATGTTCAACAAGGAAAATTAATTCTTAGAGTCCAAGACGAACAAGTTACTTTTAATGTTTTCAAAGATACTAAACAAACTGATGATAATCAAACTTATTTTCTAATTGATATTATTGACAATCCATTATATGAGAATTCTGTAGAAAATAGGTTTGAGACTATAAAAGTGAGCAATGTCAAATTGAAAGAGGATGCAATCAAACATGAAAGTATTCCAATTGAAGTGGCACCAGATTGATCCACTTTAGAATTCAAAGAAAGTCAAGCTGAAGACTATAAATCAGAACTACTAGATAGGTTGTTTCTTTTCTTTTTAGTTTTGATCATTTTTCTTTTCTTTTATTTTTTAAGTAATTTATGGTTGCTCTTTTACTGCTTTGGTGTGTATTTTCAATTTTGCAGAAAAATTAATGAGAGCTCAAGCAAAATTTCAAAGCTCCAAAGAACCAGACTGAACCAAATCAGGTGTATTCCTTCCTATCCTTTATTGCATCCTTTATTTTTCTTTCTCCTTTAAGACAATGTAGAATAATTAAAAAAAAAAAAATCATGTGTCAAGAAGAAAATCTTGAGCAAGATAAACTGGATAAGTGATAAAAGATAGAATTATTTGCTAATGAATGTAATGAGTTAAAGAAGTAGATTATTTGGTCAACTTTTAGCAGCCTACTTAGGTCATTAAAAGATTATTAGCACTTCTAATTGCATATGCACACTAACAAGGCAAAGTAGGTATTGATTATAAGGCCAACTGAGGATTCAATTATCACTGAAAATTGGTAATTAATATACATTCTAATCAAAGAAACTTGAATTTAAGGAAAGAGCTACCTGCCTAAAAATAAAGTGCAAAAGATAGAGTATATGTGGATTGCCCAAAGCTTAGTAACTGGGTCTCTGCACCTAGGTCAAGTGTGAAAATTTACGTAAAATGGTGAAGGAAAGGCCAAGATGCTCAGTACAAAAAAATAAAATAAAATAAAAAAGAGGGGAAGGCAGTGTGAAAGCTACCTTAATTCATGAGAATAAAATTGAGAATGTATAGAAAATTGACCAACATAGGTGATAAGAGAAGATACTTTTGTTCTTTTAATTTAATACTGAAATGCTAAAGTTAGTCATCATGAACACAAGTGCTATAGATATTTGATATACTCTAAAAAAGTTTTTAATTATATTGACTAAAAAATTTGCTTCTGAAGCTCAATGCTTAGTTAGCAGTATTTTCTAAACTTTTTAACCTTTAGTCCTAGATTTTATCTTTGTGATGGATAATTTTAATAAAACATGGTATTAAATAAAATATTGCTAAGGGACTAGCAATGACTAAGTTGGGGGGTGTGATAAGTAGTAAAAATATATAAATAAAAGTATTAAATTATAAAATAAATTAATCTATTTCTTTAGAAATTGATAATTTTATTAATTTTATGTAGGAAAGAAGGCTATCAATGTGAAGATCTTATTTTTCTGGTTCAGATGAAATAAATTTCAGACAAAACAGACTTCAAATGAGCCCGAAATTAAATTTCAAAAAAAAAAAAATTGGTTTGGTTCAAATCGATTTAGAAAATCGGCTCAGCGGTTCGGCCCGATTCGACTGAAATAGCACCGACCTATCGATGCAACGCTGACGTCAGGATGACGTCAGCATTTTTTGTGGTACACGATGGACCATCTGAAAGATATATCGAGAATTTCACAGCAAAAAGCGCGCTTTGATTGGCTAAAGAACGCAGCGGTCCATGCAACACCGGGCTCGCGCATGGTCTATGGAGGGCAATTTAGGAATTTTGTTTGATCCAATGGGCAGCATTCACTGAAACTTGAACGGACGGTCGAAATGAAGGTGCTGATGGACTGCATCCACAGCTCCCGATCGAGATCCAACGGCTGAGATTCATCTCGATGGTAAACTAAAGATTAGAAGGCCTCTTTCTATGCGATCGGATGGTTCAAATTCAATCCAACGGTTGATCCAATGGCTGGCATAAAATCCAACTTGATCTAGATTATTTTAAGGAGTTTTTGAGTGATTTTTGGATCGTTTGATCAACATCTAACGGGCAGAATTACCCAGATCTTAATTTGAGTTGTTTTGGGAGTCTTAAACCTAATTTTTGATGGATTTTGGGAGAAAATTAAACTCTTTATCTATAAAAACCTGTTGTTGCCATGAAAAAAAAATTAGAGAGAGATAGGGAGAGAGAGAGACAGAGAGAAGAGAGAGAGAAAGAGAGAGAGACAGAGAGAGAGAGACAGAGAGAAAGAGAGAGAGAGAAGTTAGAAAAAGAAAAATAAAAAGAAAAAGAGAGGAGAGAGGTAGAAAGAGAAGAGTGATTTGCCAGAAATAAAAAAGGGTTTTTGATTTTTTTTCGACAATCAAGACATCGATCAAGGAGCATCTTCTTGTTCGCCAAGTTCTCCACACCAAGAGCAATGGATAATTAATTTCAGCAATCAAACAGTCTAATTTCCCTATGCTTTTTGTTTTATTCGTTGTTTTTGAATTTGTTATCATGAACTAAATTTTTTTTTACTAAGGCTAAGGTGTAGCCACTCTTTTGATGTAATATTTAGTATGATTATTTTTAAATTTTATTCATGAGGAGTATATAAATCTGATCTTAATGCTTTTAGATTACTGACCATCTTCTAATTGATTTGATGAACATAGATGTTACGGACCAAGTACATCTATGTTATTGCTTCTTGATTATATACCTTGTATTATGAATCAAATTAGAATTCATATGCATGCAGGAATTTTAGTGCGCTTTGGACGCAGCGTATTTTAATTAGAGGATTTCACAAAACCTAATGCATTAATATTTATTTAAATTATACCTGGACCAAAGGGTAATTAATAAATATTGATAGTTTTGCTATGCCTGGATCAAAGGATAGTGAATAAATTAGGAGACTCCACCGTCACATGAAATAAAATTAATCTAAAAACCTAATTATTGTATTGATTGAGTTGGTGAACTGATTGCCTTAGTAAACCATTGCTCTTAAATTTAAAATCCTAATAATTTACACTCTCTCTATTTTCTTAAAAAAATTTTAATTATTTTTTATTTTGTTCTTTAATTTCTTATTCTCATAAATCGATCTTCTAAATAAATCATAGGAAAGAGCTTTTCAGTACTTGTTTGCCAATCCTCTAGGGACGATACTCTACTCATTCACTTTATTACTTGATCGACTGGTGCACTTGCCATAGCTATAAATTAGCATGCTTCAAGACCCTCCAGATATGCTTTTTTCTCTAAGCTCTCTTCTCCTTCCTAAAACTTTGCTAAAATCTCTCTCAGTACTCCATTCCTGTTGGCCAAAAGAGCTAACTTGATCATCGGAGGATCTTGTCGGAGCCACCACCCCCAACTTTGGATGAGACTTATTTTGTAGGTCACCGACAGCGACCTTATCTTCTTCAACTCGAGCACTGATTTTGGTGTCAACCAGATTTTGTACCAATAGGATTGGTGCTAGAGGAAGGGATCCTTTCTTTCTTTAGGTTCTCTTTTTCTTAAAGGAGAGCCCAGCAGAGATCTTTCTTCTTTCGATTTAGAGTTTTCTTTCCAACTAAGATGCCTCCCAGGAAGGCCTCAAACCAACCATCAACCACCTCCATAGCTAGATCTCATCCAGATCTGCTCGCCACTATTTCATCTCCTACATCTTGAGCTCCACCATCTGCAATGATGGACATAGAGCAGTTCAACCTGCTAGTCCAGTAGGTTCGTGGCCTCACTGAAGCTGTGCAGGCCATGCAGTAGCAACAGCCTCCGACGCTGATTCAGTCAGAGCAGACTTCTTCGAAATCCTAGGATCTAGTCTAGGGATACCAACTTGGGCAAGACAGTTGGTGACTTGTGGGAAAGGAAAGCAGAGGGCGGAGAGCCCTTGCTCTGATCATGACTCTGCCCTGGGGAGACTTTGCCCCCATTCAGTCAAAAAACTTTGGAGATTCATGACCATGAGGATCTTCTGGACCAGAAGATTCAAGAGATGAATCGGCAGATTAAGGAACTCTGCCATGCTCTCTCCTCTCATGGCAATGATATATGTACTGACCCTCCTTTCTCCTAGAAAATAATGTAGGAACCAATCCCGCCAAACTTCAAGCTCTTTCAGTTTGAGAACTACGACAGGACCACTGATTCGATCGATCATTTGGAAGCCTTTTAGACAATGATGTTGCTCCATGGCGCGTCAGATGCCATTCTATGCCGAGCTTTTCCATCCACTTTGAAGAGAGTAGCCAAGAACTGGTACTTGGCCCTTAAGTCGAGCACCATCTTCTCCTTCGATCAGATGAGCCATCAGTTCGTGGCTCATTTCATCAACAGTCGATGCCCCCACCGAGGTTTGGACTCCCTTATCAACATTAAGCATAAGAAAGGGGAGTCCATTCAGGCCTATGTCATCCAGTTCAATGCTGCTGTGCTGGAGGTCTGAAACTTGAACCAGTCTATTGCTATGGTCACACTCAAGGGCAGCCTTTAGAAGAATGATTTGCTATTCTCCCTAGAAAAGAAGTACTCCAAAAATTTTGCTGATATGCTGGCTCGAGTTAAAGATTATGCTCAAGCAGAGGAGGCCTTTAAGGCAGAAGATGGTGAGGCCATCGAAGAGCGATGCACGGGTGAATGCAATAGGCCTACAGCTGAAGAAAAGTCAAGTGGAGCTCGGTCGTGCTCCTCAACTCCTTTCGAGCGCAAACAAGCCCAAACTCCTCCCTAGGCCTAAAGGCAAAGAAGCCCTAACAAAAGGGCACAGCAGGGCTCCCCCCTCAGATACCATAACTATGCTTCCTCAACGCTCCAAAAACTCAAGTACTGATGGAAATCAGGGAGCAGATGTCGAGGCCTAAGAGGATGCACATCCATCTCGGCAAGTGCAATCCTAACAAGTTCTACCTCTACCATCGTGACCATGGTCATGATACTAAAGAATGCATTTAGCTTCAAGACAAGATCGAGGAGCTGGTCAGGCATGGCAGACCTGACTGATTCCTATGACGTTGGTCCGAAGGATGGAAAAATTGATCCAGGGCACCACCGCCGCTAGATTCATTGAGGAGGGAGGAGCAACAAGTAGATCGATCTCCATTTGGCATCATCAACACCATCACTGAGGGACTTTGGCAAGGGGAGGTTAGTAGAGTGATGGAGCCTACAAAGAAGTAGAGGACTGAGGAGCCCATCACTTTCATCAATGAGGATGCCCAAGGGGTGCAGTTTCCACATAATGATGTGGTTGTAATTTCTTTGAACATTGCTAACTATGATATACGCCGTATTTTGATAGATAATGGAAGCTCCACTGTTGTTTTATTTTACGATGCTTTCTTTAAAATGTCTATACCTAATAACCACTTGGAACATATGAACTCTCCACTGGTGGGCTTCACTAGTGATGCTGTGCTAGTTGAAAGAATAATAACACTATCTGTGGCTGCAGGACAATACCCAAAACAAGCCAGGGCATAGGTCGACTTTCTAGTGGTGAAAGCTCCATCTGCTCCTTGGTCGATCTGGTCTGAATGCACTATGAGCTATGGTCTCAACCTACTATCTGAAAGTGAAGTTTCCAATAGGCAACGAAATAGGGGAGATCAGGGGAGATCAAGCCTTGGCAAGGCACTGCTACTCCTTTGCCTTACAAAAAGGTAGCCAGCCCGACCCTTGCCTAGTTGATGGATTGGATGTCCACGATGATCTTACTGAGGAGCGAGATGAGCCCATGGAAGACCTAGTGACCATCTCTATGAATGATGGAAATGTAGAGCATACTGTACAGATTCGCTCTAGCCTAGAAGATAAAGTTTGAAAGCAGATCATTGCTTTTCTTTGGAAGAATGCCGACGTCTTCACCTGGGTCCCGATGGGCATGCTAGAAATTGATGCCGAAGTTATCGAGCATAGGTTGGCTGTCGACCCCAAGTATAGACTGATAAAAGAGAAAATTCAGGGCCATTTACCAGAAAGGCAAATGGGGATAGTAGAGGAAATAAATAAGCTCCTCAAAGCTGGATTAATTTAGGAAGTAAATTACCCAAGTTGGGTCTCTAATGTGGTCCTGGTCAAGAAGGCCAACGGTAAGTGGAGAATGTGCATCGACTTCAAAAAGTTGAACAAGACCTGCCTAAAAGATAGTTACCCCTTGCTCAGAATTGATTAGCTGATGGATGCAACCCGGGCCACGAGCTCCTCAACTTCATAGATGCTTTCTTCGATTATAACCAAATTCAGATGGCACTAGAGGATGAGGAGAAAACTGCTTTTATGACTAAGCATGGTCTCTATTGTTACAGGATTATGCCCTTTAGACTTAAAAATGCAGGCACAACTTATCAGTGCCTAGTCAATAAGATCTTCAAGAAGCAGATCGACCGCAACATGAAGGTCTACATCGACAATGTGTTGGTCAAAAGTCAGACCTTAACCAATCATGTTGCCGACCATGAAGAAACCTTCAGCACTTTTAGGAAGTACAAGATGAAGTTGAACCTAGCCAAATACGCCTTCGGAGTAACTTCAGAGAAATTCCTAGGATTCATGGTCTCGATGTGAGTGATCGAAGCCAATCCAGAGAAGATTTGAGCAATCTAGGAGATGACCACCCCAAAATCAATAAAGGAAGTCCAGTGCTTAACTGAAAAGGTGGCATCCCTAAATCACTTCATCTCGAAGTTGGTTGAGCACTGTATGCCATTCTTCCAGCTCCTTAAGCAACCAAAGAACTTCTGCTGGATGATAAAATGCCAGTGGGCATTTGAAGAATTCAAGAGCTATCTCGGCTCACCACCCCTGCTGGCTAAACACGAACCTGGGGATGACCTGTTCCTCTACCTTGCGGCGGTCTTGATCAAGGAAGAGGTGAGAATGCAGCGGTCGGTCTACTACATAAGCCGAGTTCTAAGGGATGCAGAGACTAGGTATACCAAACTAGAAAAATTAACTTATGCTCTTCTGATTGCAGCAAGGAGACTTTGGTCTTACTTTCAGGGGCATACTATAACGCTCCTCACTGATCAACCTATCAAAGTAGTCCTTCATCGAATAGATGCCATTGGAAGAATTGTAAAGTGGGCTATTGAATTGATAGAGTTCAACATCAACTGTCAACCTCGATCGTCAATCAATCTCAGATATTGGCCAACTTTATTGTTGAGTGTACGATCCGGGACAATGCCAAACCTAGGTAGAACGAAGCTAGCATACCATGGTTGAAATCAACCTTCCACGAAGAAAGAGCAGATCTTCCCAAAGGATTCTGGGCCCCGCATGTGGATGGCTCCTCCAATGCCTCAAGCATAGGTGCTGGGCTGATCCTGGTCAACCCTAAAGGGGTCATCGTCGAGTACATGCTACACTTCAAGTTCCCTGCAACAAACAATAGGATAGAATATGAAGCTATAATAGTAGGGCTCAGGATTGCTAAGGAGTTAAGTAGATCTGCTTCAAGTTTATAGTGATTCAAAGCTAGTAGTGGGATGGCCGACAGCAGATACGAAGCTCGGTAGGAAAGTATGGCAAAATATCTTGAGAATGTGAAGAGCCTAACCTCAGCCTTCGATAGCTTTGGTATCCAGTAAATTTTGAGGGTAGAGAACACCAGGGCCGACCTCCTATCCAAGTTGGCCACACTTGCCCCTAGTGAACTTCCTAAAGAGGTATACTTCGAAGTACTAAAATGTCCGAGTATGGAAGAACCGCTGCCTATAATGCAGATCGACCAGGAGCCTTATTGGATTGACCCCTTGGCTGCATATCTCAAATATGGGACTCTTCCTCGTGACCAAAAAGAAGCTCGAAAGATGAGAAACCAAGCCTCCCGGTATGTCCTTTATGATGGCAAACTATACAAAATATCATATTCTTTGCCCCTCTTGAAATGTCTTCGACCTTTGGAAGTGGACTTCGCACTTTGGAAAGTGAATGAAGGAATCTACTGGAGGCATCTGGGCACCCGATCATTATCCCATAAGCTGCTCCGACAAGATTATTATTGGCCAACCATGCATCACGACTATGTTGAGTATGTTAAGAGATGCGACTGCTGCCAAAGGAATACAAATATACAAAGGCAGCCGGCTTTCGAGCTTATTCCACTAAGTGCACCTTAGCCATTTGCACAATGGAGGATGGATATACTTGGATCCTTTTCGATGGCATTCAGGCAATGGAAGTTTCTCCTAGTTATGATCAACTACTTCACTAAGTGGGTCGGGGCCGAACCTTTAGCAAAAATTACTGAGACTAAAGTACAAGACTTCATTTGGAAGTCAATTGTCTATAGGTTTGATCTGCCTCAAACTCTCATAATAGACAACAGGTGACAGTTTGCTGAGTTCTACGAAGATTTGAACATCTCCCATCACTTTACATCGGTGGCCCATCCATAAGCAAATGGTGAAATGGAAGTGACCAATAGGACACTATTGCAGGATATCAAGGCAAGACTTAAGAGAGTATGGGGGACTTGGGCAGATGAACTCTATCATATTCTCTGAGCATACTGAACTACCCAAAGGCTTCCAACTAGAGAAACACCATTTATCTTGGCTTTTGGAACAGAGGCAGTCATCTTAGTTGAGCTTAAACTTTTGTCCGCATGAGTCGTAGCTTTTAACGAGCAGCATAATTCACAAGATCTCAGAGCTAACCTCAACCTACTGGAGGAAAAAAGAGAAGAAGCCCAAGTTCGGATGGTAGCCTATAAGCGAAGGGTGACCAGGTTCTACAACTCTAGAGTCAAAGATAAAATGTTCAGAGTGGATGACTTGGTGCTTCGAGGAGCAGCCATTTCTCAGCCTCAAAATTAGGGAAAGCTCGTCCCAAATTGGGAAGGACCCTACGAGATCAAAGAAGTTGTCCGACCTGAGACACACTACTTGAGAAAGCTTGGAGGAGTAGATCTATCCTAACCATGAAATTTAGAAAACCTATGGATGTATTATCAATAATTTACTTGTAATAAAATCTCTCAACTTCAACACCTTAATCTTTGTTGTAAATCTATAATGGTGGAGAATTATCTTCCAAACCCAATCATGCGACAAATACAGCCACATTAGGAATAGGAGAAGAACCTCATCTTAATATGAGCAAAGTTGAAGACCTCATAAATTTTAGATGGGATGACGGAAAAAGCCCTGACAACGGCCCTAACGTCCTCCTACAGCCACGTTAGGAATAGGAGGAGAACCTCATCCTAACGTAAGCAAAGTTGAAGGCCTCATTAACCTAAGTATTGAAAAATATGTCCTAAAGCCAATCATCTAAGTGGTAAATGATTGAAATTAGTATATGAATTATCTAATAATAATAGTTATTTGGCTGATTAATCATAAAAGTTCTATCTTTCTTAAAAGAACTCCTAAATTATGATGAAGTTCTTAGAACCACAATCAATTGATAAAAAAGAATTTATCAGATGGTTCTTAAATTATTCATGACCAAATGATTAGTTATTAATAAGGATGATAACTTATCAAGTGTAAGTCACTGTATGCCATATGCGTTGGTTGTCCTCATAACGAAGTGGTATGGAGATACTGGTATGGCATCCAGGTAAGATATAGGAGTACATCTGCACTGAACATGATCAATGTAGCACTCCACTGTCAAGAGTAGCTGGCTAAGGCCAATGGATATAAATATCCCTTCGACCTAAGATCACCATGGTGACTTGCAAGCAGCTTACTATACTTTGGTGTCGGACTACGTGTATTTCTAATATAGGTTTGAAAGGTTTCTGGGTATAGTCAAGTACTTGTTAAGTTGGTGTGTGAGTCAAGATAGGATTGACCACTCCTGATTAACTTTAGGAAGAGAATGTCTCACTATGTTTCAATTTAGCAAAACCTAGGCCTAGATAATCCTCTTGAGGTGTCACGAAATTTGCAAAATTTTGAGACACAATAGAGATGACTTGTATGAGTGTTTGATAGCATGCGCGAAGCCAACTTGAGCATTATTGGTCAAAGAGATGAATTATACAGTAACCATGGGCCAGGGTTTTAAAAATATTGCTTTGCATACGTTCGATCTATCCGGATGTCGGGTACCATTACTAGATGTTCATTTTGATTAGTATAGAAATCGGTTTCTATGCTATTAGCTTAGGTTCGAACCTATGAGGTCACATACATTAGAGCTTGTAGCCTGATCGGATGGTTAATCGATAATTGAGAATCGTTTTATGTCAATCTATCATTACGATTGATGTTTGACCTAATGCAAGTGTTGTAAGAGGATTGACTAGCAATTGGATTGCTAATTGGCTTAATTTGATTGAGCAATCAGGCAAAGATCAAGTCTAATTAAATTGGATACAATTAAAATTATTTTGAACTTAATTAGATTAAGTCTAGTTGGTTTATTGGATAAGCCAATTACAAGAAAGAACAATTCATTATTTGACTAGGACTTGGGTGTACCTAATTGATTTAGGATTTAAATCAGATTTAAATCTTGATTTAATCTAATTTAATTAAGCTCCTAGTTAGACTATGATCACTCTTAATTAGATTATATTTAATCTAATTTAAATATGATTTAAATTAGATTCTAACCTATTTTGACCTAGTCAAACAAGAGGAGTCCCAGTTGGACTAGGACTCTCTCTCTTTCTCTTATGCCTAAGAAAGCCCACGCCCCTTAATTAATTCCTAATTATTTATGTATAATTTCCCATGCCTAAGAGCTTCTCCACACCCCACTAATTTAGATTTTTTGGAGTTTGTTTTGATTTGGTCAAAATTAGAAAGAGTTTGGGATTTGTTTCCTACTTGGAAGTCCCCTTTGACTAAATCTCTTCCTTCTTATTTTGGATTCCTCTACCCACGCCCTCCTTTTATGTTCCACCCCTTTTTCTCTTTGTTTTGTGTATGAAAATCAGTGGTTATACAAAAGAATAAGTGGGAGGGGCATCCAAGAGTTGGACGCCCCATAGAAGTCCTCCTTAGACTAGGTTTTGACCTAGTCTTGCAATAAAAGGTGGATGCCTCTTATAAGATATTTTTAGGATGTGAAAGATCCTAAAAAAATTATGAAAAATTAGAAGAAAAGAAGGAGAAGGCATGAAGGATTTTTGGTGCCAAGATTCATAGAGAAGAGCCTTCAATTAAGACATCAAAGGTTGATGTCTTGAAGAGATAAGGTAAGAGAGGATTGTCTTCTCTTATATTCTTTTTTATGTTTCTCTCTTCCTATTTTATTTATGATTTTTATGTGATAAAAATTTGAGAGAGAGAGAGAGAGGATTTAGGTGTGGGGATGAGTTCTCCATGTTGTTAATGTATGGTATTATTTTTTTTGGACATGATCTAATTATGTCCTGATGAGAGAAGACAAAGAGAAGAAAGGTCTTCTCTTAGGATTTCTTGGAGAATCCTTCTTCTCCAATTTCTTGTAAAAATTTCATATGATGAAAATCAAAAATAATAGATCTAGAAACTTAGAAAAAATTCTAGAGAAGAAGATCTCCTCTTGTCCTAGCATAGAGATATTTTTAGGATATCAACCGTTGATGTTCTAAAGGAGAAGATTTGTCTTCTCCAAGGATTTATTTGTTCATATTTTATTTTTTGATTTTTGGAAGATCCAATGGTTGGATTTCTTCCTTATTCCTCCTCATGTTCTTCATCTCTTGGAGTATCCAAGAGATCCGAAGAACATGTATTTGATTAACCATCAGGAGGAGATCTGTGAGAAGTTAGCACTTCGAGCGGATCTTCATTTGACGAACCTCCGATCTATGTTGTAAGTTCATGTGGATCACTTGTAGAGGTTGAATGCATGTGTTGCTCTAAAGGCAACAACAGAATTGAATCGTGGAGTTCTCAACCCACGTAAAGGTAAGAGATCTGATCTCTTGGTAACCTAGATCTAATCTAGGGTTAGATCTAGAATTGATCTAGATCTAGGTATTGATATGATCAATACCACTTAAGTTTATTTCAATTTTAGATTTATACTTGCAATATAACATGTCATAGATCCTTGATGTAGGATTTTGTAATTTGATTACATGCATTTATAGATTAAATAGTTTAATCTATGTCTTCTGCTGCTCCTTATTTTCGAAAAAGTTTCAAAATCTATGCATAAAATCCTGCATATTTTCCAACACTAAGATGAGATGACGGGAGAGGCCCTAACAATGGTCCTAATATGCCCCTACAGCCATGTTAGAAATAGAAGAAAAATCTCATCCTAACATGAGCAAAGTCGAAGGCCTCATTAATTTTAGACGAGATGAGGGGAGAGGCCCTATTGTACCCCTACAACCATATTAGGAACAGGAGAATAACCTCATCCTAACTTTAGCAAAGTTGAAGATCTCATTAATTTTAGATGAGATGAGGGGAGAGGCCCTGTCGATGGTCCTAATGCACCCCTACAATCGCGCAAAGAGTAGAAGAGAACCTCTTACCAACATGAGGAAGGCCAAGGCCTCATTAATCTAAAGCAAGGAGAAGCTCAGCATCCATGACAAGCATCTCATTAGAAGACAAGATAAAGAAAAATGGGATGAAGGAAGTGGAGCCATAGGCAAGCATTGCATCCGCATGAGATAATGACGAAAAAAGGTACCATTTCATTACAAATTTAAGTTCATTATAAGTAAAAGTAAAAGTCGGCGAGATCGATTACACCAGAAGATATGTCTATTACAAACAAAAGAAAGGTCGGCAAGATTGATTACATGGGAAGGAAGAAGAAAAAGAAAGGGGGGCGAAGCCCTAAGATGGAAAAGACTCCTCAGACTTTGAGCTATCGGCCTCGGCCATTACTAAGTACTACTTGAGCCTGAAGACCTCTTCCTAGAGTTCCTTCTTTTTGTATAGGCCGTCAATGTATATTCTATTCACGTGCTCAAATTTGGCCTTAAGCTCTCACCGCTGCTTCCTAAGGACTTCGGACTCAGCCTCAACATCCTTGACAGCCTGATGCTCACCGGTCAACTGGAGCTTCAATCACTGGACTTCAGCCTTTTCTGCCTCGACAGCTTTCGAGAGCTCACCAATGGTCCTCTTCAAAGAGGTGACCTCCTCTGACTCATCGCCTAAATCGGCCTGCCGACTACTATACAACTTCCTCTGGAAGTAGGTAGCTTCATCCTTGGTGGCCTTGAGTTCGTGTTCGAGCCTGGACATCTTCTCGGCCCAAGTTACTCGGTAGCTATTGTGCCAGGCCTCAGTGTCCTGCAATTACTTAGAAGCTGGGAGAACTTCTTGGACCAATCCCAGTCATATCGGACCTTATCAGTGGACCACGACAAACTCCCTTTCAAGAGGCGAATCTTTTCCTTCGCCTTCTTGAGATCGGCTTTGAGAGAGCTGATCTTTGCAATGAGCGCCCATGACTTATCGCTGGTGCTCTTCTTAAGCTCAGCATCTCCCTCTCAAAGTTGCCTTTTCGGATGCCAAACTTGGCAGAGTCCTTCATGTGTACATTCCGAAGGTGAGTGACCTCTTTGGTCACCTCCGAAGCATTCTTCCATGAAGCTTGAAGGTCATCCTCCATCTTCTTTAACTTCTTTCTTAGGTGGTGGACCTCCTTTCTTAAACATTTCAATAGGGGCTTCAATAGGACTCGCTGAGGTAGGGGGTCGGCGTCAATCGGGGATGATGGATTATGACTTTGATCATCAGAGGGGTTCTGAATAACACACGGCACAACATGAACATAGAAAGAGGTATAATCAAAAGTAAACTCTTTTCATTTCACTAAAGGCTTTCAAGTACAAAGTAAGGCAAAAAGGAAAAAGAAAAAAAAAGATATAGCTAGTCGAGGTCTTCAACCTTGTGGGTTGCAGTGGTAGAAGGAGCTGGAGTGCTCTTAGTGGCCTCGGGCTCTTGAGCATGCTCAGGCACCTCCACGATGGGTTTGATACAAGAAGGGTCGACTGCAGCATCGAACAGCCCCACCTCTTTGTCGGTCTCCTCCTCCTCTACCAAGAAGCCGAGATAGAGCTTGGGGAACCTCCAGGCCACCCTATCCTTGCAGAGCTTGAAGCCTTTGATAAATGCCCTCTGGCTAAAGGTGATGTTCAGATCTTTCATTTTGGAGGAGGTGTTGAACTCCTCCACGGCTCGAACCATAGCCTCTGAAATGGACTTCGCCATTTGGGACTCTAGCATGGTGACTTTGGCCATGGCCTCCTTCTTCTCTTCTTTCTCGAGAGCTAGCATAGCCTTGAGTCCAGCAGAGATGAACTCCTCTTTTCGAAGCATGCTGTGCAGGCTCTCGCTTTCTACCATCTTCTCCTCTGCGAGATGCTCAACCTCGGCGGCAACCCCCTAAAGGCGATTGATCTCGGCCTGAAGGTCTTTCCGAACCTTCAGCACCTCTGTCTCTAGGCGGTTTGCCCTCTTGAGGTGGGCAAGCATATGGTGGCCCGACTGTCATGAATAGGTCACCGTAAGGTGAAAGAAAAAAGAAGAAGGAAATAAAAAAAAAGTATGGTGAGATAATTACCCTAAGGACAGTCCTAAGAGACTCTCAGATGAGCTGCTCCCGATCAAGGCCGGCCAGGTGGTCCACCTCCTCCAACAAGGTGAACTTATCGATTAAATCCCAGATGATATCAGGGTTACTGAAGGGATCTGACCCTTGATCTTCACTGCCGCTCCGACTGGGCTCGTCTGGATGCACCTTGTGGGCCTTCTTCATAATGGCCACTTTCCACTTTGTCCTCTCCTTGTCTTGGTCCACGGAGGGATCGGGCAAACGATCCTCGAAGGGAATGTTTGCATTCTCGGGGGGAAGAGATCCTCCTCTGGTAGCTTTGGCGTGGGTGGTCGGTACGGCTTCGTCTCCTAAGCAAACCTCAGGAGCAACTTCAGTGGCGGTAGGAGCCGTGGAGTCGGAAGCACCGACTTCTACCCATTTTGAGCTCTCACCCGAGGCCTTCTCCTTCCTTTTCTTTTGGGTGAAAAGGCCCTTGGTAAGCCTCTCCATGGCGTTGGCATTCATTTCTATAGCAAAAGAAAAATCATGATCAGCTGAGGTATGTGTAAAAATTTTATAAGAGTTCGTGCGCATATATATGTATGTATATATAAACAAATGCAATTGATACCGACGGGATCGAGAGGACTCAGGCCAAAGTTGAAAAGGGTTTGCTCTCTCAGAAGCATGGGGAGACTGGGAGCTTTATACACCTTGAGCCTATTAGAAGACTCAAAGTCGGCTCCAACTAAGGTAGGGGCTTGGCGGATGGATTCCCTAAGAAAGCCCCAAGGAGGAAGGTCAACCAGCAGGGTTGGGCATCGGACAAAGAAGTACTTCTCCCTTCCAATTGTGAATGGAATAAGGAGCACCTTTCAGCAACCCCTTCTTATCGAACTGGGGGGAGAAGTATCACCAGTCCTTTACAGAAGGATAGCACTTGAAGGTATAGAAGTTCCAAAAAAGCAAAACAGTAGGCCGAATTCAACCAGATGGCAGAGGGAAATGAAGCCTATCAGGAATTAAAATAAGTTCGGTACAATAGAGGCAAAGATGATGTTCAATAATCGAAAAAGGGCAACTACAAAGTGGGGGGCAGCGGAAGCTGAAGCCCGATGCGCAAGGTCTCTAAATACAAACAAAATCGATCGATCGGGGGAGAACTAGCTCGATCATTTGACCTAGGGAGTTCGAGCTCATATTTTGGGCGGATCTCATACTAAATTCTAATTAAAGAAAGGTCATTCAGGGTGAGGATGCTAGGATTGGTGTCTGGGATGAAAGACTGGTGAGACATGTCCCTAGGCGTAACTTCAGCTAAGGGGATAGGGTCGAGAAATGCCGGTTCGGATGAACTCCAATAACCGATAGAGTTGAAGGTTTCGGGAGACATTCAAATCAAAACCAAACCTCAGATAAACCCCCAAAAAGTAAGGAAAAACATAGTGGAAAAACTTCTACAAAGAAACTAAAAGAACAAGAAGTGAAGGATGTGAAAGTAATCAAATGGTGGTATAGGGAGGCTGACCAAAGTTGATCAAGGAAGGCTAAGGAGCGATGGGCATGATGAAAGTTGAGTGGAGGAGCACTAGAGGCTAGAGAGAATGCAGGGAGGAATCGGGACTCTCGAGCAGGAAGAAAGCAAGGACTTTGGAAAGAAGAAAGAAAACTTAGGTAAGGCATGAATGGATTCCGAAGGAGGAAGAAGGCCTTAAATAGCCAAGGAAAGTCCGAGGCGGTTATGATTGCAGATCACATTCGACCAACCTGTACGTGCCACGTCTCCCACTCATCATGGTAGGAGAGTGGCATCGGACAAGTATTTAATTATGCTATACCTAGAGCAATGTTATAGTGGAAAATTTGAAGGGCCGTCCACTCAAAGTCGCTTCAAATTTAAGGTGCTCAAGAGCCGGTGTGGTAGACACCATAATGTCTCCTCCTGACAAATGCAGGAAATTGAAAAAAACTTTGGCAGTCATTTTTTTTACTCCCTTCCTTTAAAATTCGAACTCGGAAGTAGGAAGACTATTATTGGGGATAAACCCGCTCTTGTAAAAATTCAGCCAAAATGCCTAACCTTTGAATTGGCCTGCCCAATATCAGCGGCCAATGACGAGCTTCCACCGAACTCATAAAACCATTTGAACTTCTCCAGTAGTCAAACTTCTATCAGACTTCTCTTTCAGCTAGACTCTTTTAGCAGTCGAACTCTTGCCGGACTTCTCCAATAATCAAACTCTTGTCGGACTTCTTCTTCAGTCGGACTTCTCCAATAATCAAACTTCTGTCGGATGTCTCCTTCAGCCGAACTTCTTCAGCAGTCAAACTTTTGTTAGACTTCTCCTTCAACCGAACTTCTGCAGTAGTTGAACTCCTGCTTGACTTCTCCAACAGTCGAACTCTTACTGGACTTCTTCTTTAGCCAAACTTCAACAGTAGTTGAACTCCTTTTGGACTTCTCCTTCAGCTGGGCTCCTTTGACAGTCAAATTTTGTATGGACTTTGCTGCAAGCCAAGCTCCTTTCGGGCTTCTCCACCTATCGAATCCCTCCCAAACTTCTCCTACCAGTTGTCCAAAAAGTCCTCGGTGCTGACTCGCAATGTGGCAAATGATGGCCCATGCGTGGCTAATCTCAAGAACCTCTGAGCTCCTCTGGAATAGCATTAGTTAAGGATTCTTCATTACCTACGGCTATCCAATCCGAACTTGAGTTATCAGACTCCAACAGTCAAGCACATCATGACAACAAACACAATCCTCCATAACAAACTCCACGTGGCCCCGAATGGCCCACTACCAGATGATTACGGCTATCACTATCAGTCTGTTATAGGCTCCATCTATATAAGAGACCCTCTAGATACACTTTCTTCTTTAAGCTCTTTTCTCCTTTCTAAAACTCTGCTAAAATCTCTCTGAGTACTCCATTTCTGTTAGTCGGAAGAGTTGACTTGATCATCAAAGGGTCTTGCTAGAGCCACCACCCCAGACTCTAAATGAGATTTGTTTTATAGGTCACTAGTGGCGACCTCATCTTCTCCAACTCCAGTACTAATTCCGATGTCAATCATATTTTGCACCAACAGGATGTATTAGAATTTTAAGAATTTTGGAATACAGATCTTTTCTCTCTCAATCTCTTTTCTCTCTTTTCTCTAGTGTGGCCACCCCAAGGTTCTTGAAGAAGCCCTAGAGAGGGGGGACACCTCCCTCTAGCCTTGGAAGGAAGGTGCCCCATCATAGATCCAGGTGAAGATCGATGGTTTCTGTCCATAAAGAATGTCACAGGTTCCTTCAGATCCATACTAATTATCAGGGACTTCCACAACATGGTATCAAAACTTATGGTGGCAGGATGATGTGCATCCAACCCGTACCATGATTTCCCAAAAATTGACTCATCTAAAAAACTAATTGGACTTGATCCAATCAAGCCCAAACTAAATTGATGCATGCTAATCTATAGCTATGGCAAGTGCACCAGTCGATCAAGTAATAAAGTAAATGAGTAAAGTATCATCCCTAGAGGATTGGAAAATAAGTACTGAAAAGCTTTTTTCTATGCTTTATTTAGAAGATTGATTTACGAGAATAAAAAATTAAAGAATAAAATAAAGAAACAATTAAAAATTTTAAAGAAATAGAGAGAGTGTAATTATTAGGGTTTTAAACTTAACATCAATGGGTTACTAAGGCAATCGGTTGACCAACTCATTCAATACAAAATTCAGATTATTAGATTAATTTTATTTCATGTGATGGTGGAGTCTCCTAGTTTATTCACTATCCTTTGATCCAGGCATAGCAAAACTATCAATATTTATTAATTATCCTTTGGTTCAGGTGTAATTTAAATAAATATTAATGCATTAAGTTTTGTGAAACCCTCTAATTAAAATATGCTACATCCAAAGTGCACTAAAATTCATGCATGCATATGAATTCTAATTTGATTCATAATACAAGGTATATAATCAAGATGCAATAACATAGATATACTTGGTCCGTAACATCTATGTTCATCAGATCAATTAGAAGATGGACAGTAATCTAAAAGCATTAAGATCAAATTTATGTACTCCTCATAAATAAAATTTAAAATTAAAAATAAATCATACTAAATATTGCATCAAAAGAGTGGCTACACCTTAGCCTTAGTAAAAAAAAATTTAGTTCATGACAACAAGTTTAAAAGTAATAAATAAAATAAAAAGCATAAAGAAATTAGACTGTTTAATTGCTAAAATTGGTTGTCCGTTGCTCTTGGTATGGAAAACTTGATGAAGAAGAAGAGAAGCTTCTTGATCGATGTCTTGATTATCAGAAGAAGAAAAAAATATAAAAGCCTTTTCTCTTCTTTCTCTCAAAACTCTTTCTCAAAACTCTCTGAACTATTTTTCTTTTCCCCTGTTCCCAGGCTCTCTCTTAAAATTCTCTTCCCAAAACCCTTTGTATGTTTTTTTTCTCTCTACTTCCTTTTTTCTCGACAACAGCAGGCAGCCCGATCTTTATAGGCTAAGAGGTGGATTTTTGATGAAAATTTCCATTGGCGTTAGGATATAGAACTCCTGGAACAACTCAAATAAGGCCTAGATCATTTTGGCCATTGGATGTTGATCAAATGCATCAAAAATCACTTAAAAACCCTTTAAAATATCTCAGATCAAGTAGGAATTCATCGCGGCTGTCAGATCAGCCTTTAGATGGATTTTAGGCCATCGGATCTACTTCTAAAGGGCTTCAGGCATTTAATTACAAATCGGGAATCATTCAGACCATTGGATCTTGATTGGGGGCTGCATCTACTATTCGTTAGCACATGAGTTTCAGCCATTCAATCAAATCTCAGTGAAAGGCATCCATCGAATCAGGTAGAATTCCTAGATTGCCCTCTATAGATCATGTGCGAGCCCGGTGTTGCGTGAACCCTCACTTTCTTCAGATAATTGGAGCGCACTTCTCCCTATGAAATCTCTGAAATGCCCTCTATGGTGGTCCACCGTGAGCTGCAAAAAATGCTGACGTCAGTGGTCCATCTGAGTGCGGTCGAATCGGGTGGTCTGCTGACCCAATTTTTCTGAACCGATTTGAACCGGACCAGCTTTTTTTATTTCATTTAAGATTCAATTTCGGGCTCATTTGAAGTTCATTTTGTTTGAAATTTATTTCATTTGAACCAAAAAAATAAGATCTTCATATTGGTGGCCTTCTTTCCTACATAAAATTAATAAAAGTATTAATTTATAAAAAATAGATTAATTTATTTTATAATTTAATACATTTATTAGTATATTTTTATCACTTATCACACCCCCCAACTTAGTCATTGCTAGTCCCTTAGCAATATTTTATTTAATACTATGTTTCAATAAGATTATCCATAAAAAAGATAAAATCTAGAATTAAAGGTCAAAAAGTTTAGAAAATATCACTAACTAAGCGTTGACCTTCAGAAGCAAATTTTTCAGTCAATATAATTAAAAACTTTCTTAGAGTACATCAAAGATCTACAGCACTTGTGTTCGTGATGACTAACTTTAGTATTTCAGTGTTAAATTAAAGGACAAAAGTATCCTCTCTTATCATTTATTTTAGTCAATTTTCTATATATTCCCAATTTTATACTCATGAATTAAGGTAGCTTTCACACTATCTTTTTTTTTTTTTGATGTGCTGAGCATCCTGGCCTTCCCTCCACCATTTTACGTGAATTTTCATACTTGACCTAGGTGCAGAGATCCAGTTACTATACTTTGGGCAATCCACATATACTCTATCTTTTGCACTTTATTTTTAGGCAGGTAGCTCTTTCCTTAAATTCAAGTTTCTTTGATTAGAATGTATATTAATTACCAATTTTTAGTGATAATTGAATCCTCAGTTGGCCTTATAATCAATACCTACTTTGCCTTGTTAGTGTGCATGTGCAATTAGAAGTGCTAATAGTCTTTTGATGATCTAAGTAGGCTGCTAAAAGTCTGACCAACTAATCTACTTCTTTAACTCATTACATTCATTAGCAGATACTTCTATCTTTTATCACTTGTCCAGTCTATCTTGCTCAAGATTTTCTTCTTGACACATGGTTAAATTTTTTTTTCTTTTACCCCCCAACTTATTCTACATTGTCTTAATAGAGAAAAAAAATAAAAGATGCAATAAAGGATAGGAAGGAATACACCTGATTTAGTTCAGTCTTGTTCTTTGAAGCTTTGAATTTGGCTTGAGCTCTCATTGATTTTTCTCTACAAAATTAAAAATATACACCAAAGCTATAAAAGAGCAATAATAAATTATAGAAAAATAAAAGAAAAGAAAAATGATCAAAACTAAAAAAAAAAGAAATAACCTATCTAGTAGTTCTGATTTATAGTCTTCAGCTTGACTTTCTTTGAGTTCTGAGTTGAATCAATCCGATGCCTCTTCAATTGAAATACTTTCATGTTTGGTCGAGCCATCTTTCAATTGGACATTGCTAACTTTCATAGTCTCAAACCTATTTTCTATAGAATTCTCATATAATGAATTATCAATAATATCAATTAGAAAATAAGTTTGATTATCATCAGGATGTTTAGTATCTTTAAAAACATTAAAAGTAACATGTTCATCTTGGATTCTAAGAATTAATTTTCCTTATTGAACATCTATTAAAACTCCTCCAGTAGCTAAAAAGGGTCTTCCTAAAATAAGGGGTATATCATAATCTTCTTCCATATCAAGAATAATAAAATCAATAGAAAAAATAAACTTGTTTACCTTTATCAAGACATCTTCCACTATACCTCTTGGATATTTGATGGATCTGTTGGCTAATTGAAGAGTAATAGTGGTAGGCTTCGGTTCTCCTAGACCAAGCTTCCTAAAAATAGAAAAAGGCATGAGATTAGTACTTGCTCCTAGATCACATAAAATTTTATCAAGCTACAATCACCAATAATGCAAGGGATAGTAAAACTCCCTGGATCTTTTAGCTTCTATGGTAATTTATTTTGAAGTATTGCTGAGCATTCTTCATTCTAATTTATTCTCTCATGCTCCTTCAGCTTTTTCTTATTCGTTAGGATTTCTTTAAGAAACATGGCATACCTAGGCATTTGAGTGATAGCATCTAAAAAAGAAATATTAATATGTAAATTCTATAAAATTTTAAAAAAGTTAGAAAATTTCTTGAATATTTGTCTCTCTGAGAATGGTAGTGGCGATACATAGGGCTTCATATTTGGATCAATAAACTGTATACTTGGAAACCATCCATCTACTGGTTATTTTGGTGGTTGATGAATTTTAGAGATGGTTCCTTATTTATAGTTGGCTCTTCAGTCCCTTTCTTCTGATATGGCTCTTCCAGCTTTTTAGCACTTCTTAGGATGATAGCATTGACTTGCTCCCTTGGATTGGTCTTCGTGTTGCTGGACAAGGATCCTTGAGGTCTCATAGAGATTATCTTAGCCATTTGAGCTATTTGCATCTTCAAGATTCGAATTGTTGCTGCTTGGTCCTGCCTAAGTTTGGCTTCCAAATTTTTTATAGTTGTTTCTTGGTTTTGCATAAATTTGACCATCAGCTCCTCCATGTTGGACTTCTTTTTAGGTATTTGGAACCCCGGGGGTGACTATTGTGCTGCATTTTGATTGCTCCATAAGAAATTTGGGTGCTACCTCCATCCTTGATTGTATGTGTTGGAGTAGGGATTGTTTTGTTGCGGCATGAAAAAATTACCAACATAATTAGCCGTATCAGTTGCTTTAGCAAAAGGATTATCTGTCTAGCAATTGCTTGTATCATGTCCTCCTCCACATAGGTCACAAGTGATTCTCTGAACATACATAGCTGTTCCCTTCAAGTTGTTGACTTTGGCTCTAAGGGCTGCAATTTCAGCTAGTAAGGTTGGCACACAATCTACTCCCTGCACAGCTGCTGATCTTTTCGGCATCATGTGTTCTATCTACCACTGATAGCTATTTGATGCCATCTCATCGATTAGATCAAAGGCTTCTTCCTCCATTTTTTGGTTAATGGTTCCTGCTACTGCTGCATCAATCATAGAATGATTAGCAGAAGATAAACCATTATAGAAAGTTTGTACCTAAAGCCATATGGGTAGTTGATGATGTGGATATCTCCTTAGCAGTTTCATGAAATGCTTCCAAGCCTCATATAGTGTCTCCATGTCTATCTGCATAAAAGAAGCGATATCATTGCGCATCTTGGTAGTCTTGGAAGGTGGAAAGTACTTGGCTAAGAATTTTTGGGCTAGGATATCCCAAGTTGTGATGGAACCTGTAGGAAGAGAATGCAGCTAACTTTTAGCTTTGTTCCATAAAGAGAAAAGAAATAACCTTAATCTAATAGCATCATCCGACACCCTATTAATTTTAAAAGTATCACAAAATTTAAGAAAATTAGAAATATGGGCATTCAGATCATCATGCACGTGTTCACTGAATTGGATAGTTGATTGAATCATTTGGATCATCGCTGATTTTGTTTCGAAGTTGTTTGTTCGCACAGGTGGTCTCCTGATGCTCGAAGCTACATCAGCTATAGATGGTGTGATGTAATCATTTAATGGATGATGTATTGGTCAAATAGCTTCATGCTATCCCTCGGTCATCATATCCAATCCTAGATTGACGTCGTTAAGATCTTCAGCTACCATGTTTCTTTTTTATTGTAGTCTTCTGATGGTTCTTTCAATTTCTGGATCTAAAGGTAGTAAGTTACTTTGTCCAATACCTGTCATGCACTGAACAAAATTTTAAAAATAAAGTAAGAACAAAAATTAAAAATAAAATTTTAAAGTAAATCTAGGATCAAAATTTCAATATTATTTTAGACACAATCCCCGGCAACGATGCCAAAAATATGATGCATACTAATCTATAGCTATGGCAAGTACACCAGTCAATCAAGTAATAAAGTAAATGAGTAGAGTATTATCTCTAGAGGATTGAAAAATAAGTACTGAAAAGCTTCCTATGCTTTATTTAAAAGATTGATTTATGAGAATAAGAAATTAAAGAATAAAATAAAGAAATAATTAAAAATTTTAATGAAATAGAGAGAGTGTAATTATTAGGATTTTAAACTTAAGAGCAATGGATTACTAAAGCAATTGGTTCACCAACTTAGTCAATACAATATTCAGGTTATTAGATTAATTTTATTTCATATGACGGTGGAGTCTCTTAGTTTATTCACTATCCTTTGGTCCAGGCATAGCAAAACTATCAATATTTATTAATTACCCTTTGATTCAGGTATAATTTAAATAAATATTAATGCATTAAGTTTTGAAAAATTCTCTAATTAAAATATGTTGCATCCAAAGCATACTAAAATTCTCGCATGCATATGAATTCTAATTTGATTCATAATATAAGGCATATAATCAAGAAGCAATAACATAGATGTACTTAGTCCATAACATCTATATTTATAAGATCAATTAGAAGATGGCCAGCAATCTAAAAGCGTTAAGATCAGATTTATATACTCCTTATGAATAAAATTTAAAATTAAAAATAACTCATACTGAATATTGCATCAAAAGAGTGGCTACACCTTAGCCTTAGTAAAAGAAAATTTAATTCATGATAAGAAGTTTAAAAATAATAAATAAAATAAAAAGCATAAAAAAATTAGACTGTTTAATTACTGAAATTGGTTGTCCATTGCTCTTAGTGTGGAAAACTTGATGAAGAAGAAGAGAAGCTCCTTGATAGATGTCTTGATTATCAGAAGAAGAAAAAAATATAAAAGCCCTTTCTCTTCTTTCTCTCAAAACTATTTCTCAAAACTCTCTGAACTCTTTTTATTTTCCCCCGTTCCCAGGCTCTCTCTTAAAATTCTCTAATCTATAGCTATGGCAAGTGCACCAGTCGATCAAGTAATAAAGTAAAGAAGTAGAGTATCGTCCCTAGAGGATTAGAAAATAAGTATTGAAAAGCTTTTTCCTACGCTTTATTTAGAAGACCGATTTATGAGAATAAAAAATTAAAGAATAAAATAAAGAAATAATTAAAAATTTTAAGAAAATAGAGAGAGTATAATTATTAGGGTTTTAAACTTAAGAACAATGGGTTACTAAGGCAATCGGTTCACCAACTCAGTCAACACAATATTCAGGTTATTAGATTAATTTTATTTCATGTGACGATGGAGTCTCCTAGTTTATTCACTACCCTTTGGTCCAGATATAGCAAAACTATCAATATTTATTAATTATTCTTTGATCTAGGTGTAACTTAAAGAAATATTAATACATTAAGTTTTGTGAAACCCTCTAATTAAAATATGCTGCGTCCAAAGTGCACTAAAATTTCTGTATGCATATGAATTCTAATTTGATTCGTAATACAAGGTATATAATTAAGAAGCAATAATATAGATGTACTTGATCCATAACATCTATGTTTATCGGATCAATTAAAAGATGGTCAGTAATCTAAATGCATTAAGATCAGATTTATATACTCCTCATGAATAAAATTTAAAATTAAAAATAAATCATACTAAATATTGCATCAAAAGAGTGGCTAAACCTTAGCCTTAGTAAAAGAAAATTTAGTTCATGATAACAAGTTTAAAAATAATAAATAAAATAAAAAGCATAAAGAAATTAGACTATTTAATTGCTAAAATTGATTATTCGCTGCTCTTGGTATGGAAAACTTGATGAAGAAGAAGAGAAGCTCTTTGATTGATGTCTTGATTATCAGAAGAAGAAACAAATATAAAAGCCCTTTCTCTTCTTTCTCTCAAAACTCTTTCTCAAAACTCTCTAAACTCTTTGTCTTTTCCCCTATTTGCAGGCTCTCTGTTAAAATTCTCTTTCCAAAATCCTTTGTATTTTTTTTTCTCTCTGCTTTCTTTTTTCTCGGCAATAACTGGCAGCCCCCTTTTTATAGGCTAAGAGGTGGATTTTTGATGAAAATTTCCACTGGAATTAGGATTTTGAATTCCTGGAACAACTCAAATAAGGCTTGGATCATTCTAGCCATTAGATGATGATCAAATGCACCAAAAATCACCTAAAAACCCTTAAAATATTCTAGATCAAGTAGGAATTCATGGCAGCTGTCGGATCAGCCTTTAGATGGATTCTGGGCCATCGGATCTACTTCTGAAGGGCTTCAAGCATTTAATTACAAATTGGGAATCATTCAGACCGTTGGATCTTGATCGGGTGGTGCATCCACCATTCGTTAGCACACGAGTTTCAGCCATTCGATCAAATCCTAGTGAAAGGCATCCGTCGGATCATATAGAATTCCCAGATTGCCCTTTGTAAACAATGCACGAGCTCGGTGTTGCATGGACCGCCGCTTTCTTCAGCCAATCGGAGCGTGCTTCTCCCTATGAAATCCTTGAAATGCCCTCTATGGTAGTCCACCGTGCACCACAAAAAATGCTGACATCAGCTTGGCATAAGCATTGGCGTCAGCGGTTTGTCTGAGTGCGGTCGGGTTGGGCTGCTGAGCTAGTTTTTCTGAACCGATATGAACTGGATCGGCTTTTTTTTTCCTTTGAAATTTAATTTTAGGCTCATTTGAAGTCCATTTTGCTTGAAATTTATTTCATCTGAACCAGAAAAATAAGATCTTCATATTGGTGGTCTTTTTTTCTACATAAGATTAATAAAAGTATCAATTTTTAAAAAAATAAATTAATTCATTTTATAATTTAATACTTTTATTAGTATATTTTTACCACTTATTATAAATCTAATCAAAACATATTTAATTGACATAGTCTCAGCCCTCTGACTTAATCAAATTAAGCTAATTAGCAATCCAATTACTAATCGATCCTCTTACAACCCTTGCACTAGGTCAAACATCAATCGTATTAATTGTTTGACCTAAGAACGATTGTAAATCTTTGATCAACCATCTGATCAGATCGAAACCTTTAATGTATATGACCCCATAGGTTCGAACCTAAGTTGGTAGCATAGAAATAATTTTTTATATCAATCGAAGTGACCATCTAGCAATAATACTCGAGGACTGGATAGGTCGAATATGTAAAGCAATACTCTTTAGAACTCATATCGATATGGTTTCCGTATAATTTATCTCCTTGACCTTAATGCTCATAGGATGACTCAGAGTTTAACTATCAACCCTAATTAGGTCATCCACATTATATTTCAGAATACCAAATCCATCTCATAGATTATCCTAGCCAAGATTTTGCTAGATTAAAATACAGTGATGCATTTTCTTCAATCTCTTGGAGTGGTCAATCCCATCTTGATCACTCACTAACTTCATAAGTACTTGATTGTGCCCAAAAACCATCCATCACTGAATTAGAAATTCAGATAATTTGACACCAAAGTATAGTGAGTTTCTTACAAGCCACCGTGGTGATCTCAGGTCTAAGGAATACTTATACCCATATCCCATCAGAGCAATTCTCGATAGTAGAATGCTCCAAAGTTGATCTTGTTCAGTAATGATGTATCCTTACATCTTATCTGTATGCCATACCAATGTCTCCACACTCCTTGGTTAAGAGGACAACCAACCAATATGGCTTACAATGATCTATACTCGATAAACATTATCATTCTAATTAATAATGTATCATTTGGTGGTGAACAGTTT
Organism: Cocos nucifera; assembly: GCA_006176705.1. NCBI lineage: Eukaryota > Viridiplantae > Streptophyta > Magnoliopsida > Arecales > Arecaceae > Cocos > Cocos nucifera. Next base: position 154,178 of record QRFJ01002211.1, on the reverse strand, counting down.
AAGGATTAATCAATAAATCCTCTCTTTATCAAAACTAAATAGTCCTAAGAACTTCATCACAGTAAATAGAGTTCATTAGAAAATGTAGACTTTATGATGAAAAAGTTAAAATATAATTTTATTAAGTAATAAATTATTTATAAGTATAAAGAAGTACAACTATCAGCAGACTGACGATTGACTTTAGGACATAATTCCTAGCACTTTACCTAATACTATTTTTATTTACATTTCTTTTTTCAAGTTAATATACTCAATTTACTTTACTCTCCATTAACTTAAAAATAGAAATGTAAATAAGGAAATACCCCTCTTTTGGAGTTAATCAAAATATCAAAAAAAATAAAATTCTTAAGAATAAAATACCAAAACTTGGGTTATAGCTCAAATTTTTCAAAATCCAAAACTTTTAAAAATTTCTTCCTTCAAAACAAATAGGTTAAGAAGTCTCAAAATTCATTAAAAATTCTCTTGTGGCTCACCAACATCTAAGGATCAAGTATTACCAATTTTGGTCTCAAAAAAATACATATTTTATATAGCCCTCCATATAAGTTCTAGTTTTCAAACTTAGAAAATTTCCACGACTCACAATGGTAGATAATCATTATTTAAGCTCAAATAGCTCAAATATATTATAAGTAACTTGCTATGCCACACATACTCATGAAAGGAATATGCCCTCAAGCTAATTGAATTATGTATTTTGATGGACTGTTCTTTGCCTTTCAATCTCATGTAATGATATTTTTTCAAATAAATAAAGGCATCTATTTCATCATATGCTACATCTTAATTATTTATTTAAGATTATGATGAATCTCATAAATTAGGGCTATGATTTTAGGGTTATGATGAGATTATGCTAGTGAGACCTAAAATCTTAAAATCCTAATTTAAATATTTTTGATTGATAAAATATTGAGTTGGGGATCAATGTTTCTGATAAAACAGGCATATCCTATGTATGCTCGATGGAGAGGATGATTGATCTCACAATTACTTATATGTGACACTAATACAAGGATGTAGGTGCTCATTAGAAAATGAGTTTACTAAATTGATGCAAGTTGAGAACATCTAATGGAGTCTTATCTATATGTCAATAGATGGTTCTCATAGTGGAAGTTGTGCATGTAGTCCTTTGACCTGAGACTATCATAGAATCTTATATATATGAATCCATATTTTGATTCATACTCATTCATGACTAAGTCATGTATGGGGTGATCTGGATATGGTGGATTATATATGAAGATTGTGAATAAGTCAATATGGAATCGATAACTCCTAGTAAGAGAAGATCGCATCCTACCTACTTCAATCAAATGATGATTCAAGAAGTATTTGATCAAAGCATGATGAAAATTAGAAATGATTTCTAATATTTTATTAATTGAATCATCATCATAAGATTGAGAGAAATATGAATATGATATTGGGTTTGACATATTTCCATACCTAGAGTCATGTTCGGGATGTAGGGTGATCAAAGAATCTTGTTGCACGGTAACTTTTTACTGAAGGATATTTTTGGTATTTTTATTAAAATTTCATATCTTTCAAGTAGACGTGATACATTGCTAGATGTCAATCTTGTCTTATGGGTTTGATTAAATTAAAGAGTTTAATTTGATCATTAATTAAAAAGTGTTCTAATTGGTCAAATTGGGTTAGCTAGTTTCGACCTAAATTGGTTCGGTTGAGTTCTAACCAAATTAGATCAAATTGCACCTGGATCTACTACTGGCTAGATGTGGAACCCAATGGATCACACACAAAGTAAATTTATCAAGGGTTTAATTAGATTAAACCATGTTTGCAAGTTGAACATGCTAGCATATATGTTGCAAACCCTAGTACCTAGATTTGAATTGGATTTAAATCGGGTTCCAATTTAGGCTAATTTTGATCCGATTTGAGCCAAATCAGATTCAGTCTTAAATTGGATGAAGCATAAGCTTATTTGGCTTGCTTTGGGCACCACTTTTCTAAATCCCATGTGCCAAAGACTCTCTCTCTTGGTGCATGGGAAGACTTTCATGTGCTGGGGTCTCTTGGTGCAAGAATGGTTGGTGCCACTTTTCTTAGTCTTATTTATTTTATTTTTTACATAACATTTGTTACGTGTTTCAGATCTAAATAGAAGGGTGCCTAAGAGTCCTTCTGCATATTAATCACTTTGGTGGTTAATGGAATTTGGATAAGACTCAGTCTCCTTGCCGCCCACTCCTTCTTGGTGCCAGTTGGACTCATGAGTCCAAGTGGTTATGGACTCCTCCACGCCTCCTCTATCTCCACGCCATCTTCTGATGTGGTGTCCCCATTAAGGGCCATTAGATGGCCATCAAACCTGATCCAAGCCCTTGAATTATGGTGCCATAATTAATGCATCGCGACTCTTCGTAAGTAAACTACGTAGAATTAGTCCGAAGAGTTCTTCTGCTTTAAGGCACCTCTTGGACTAAGCCTACAAAATTTTAAATGGCACAAAATTCAGATGGGGATGAGATTTAATGATGGGGCATGAGATGAAGATGAGGAAAGGGTGTGAGAAATTAAGATGGCACCCCTACGTACATTATAAATAGGGGTACGCACTGAGAGTCCAAGGCATTAGAAACTCCTCCTTTCTTTCTTACAATAGGTTCTCTTGTCCAATTTTCTTTATTCCTTCTCTCTTGTCTAGACAAGATCCTGATTTAAGAATAAGAAGTCTTCCATTAGGATAAAGAGATTAGAAATAAAAATTAAGGAGACAAGGAATAAGAAAGAAAGACAAGGAAAGGCTACGAAAGGTGACATTAAAGGTTAATGAAGGTTATGCGCAAATAATTAAAGTTCTTATCATAAGAATTTTAATTAAATTAATCAGAAGTGCTAGTGTCTTGATCAAGTCTCCATGTGGATCAATGTTGGAGGGTGAACACATGGGAACTTGGTGGAAACTCTGACGGATTGCTGCAGACGATCAGAGTCAAAATTTGGGTTTAGCGATTGACGTATGTTCTAATACCCTCTTTTATGTCATAAATACATATGATATAATTTAAATTCTAATAAGATGGTCCTAGGATTTGGGTTTGATTTTATGATTTCATAAATTTATTTTGAAATCCATGCTTCCGCCCTATACACCAAATCCTATAGTGGTATCAGAGCAAGCCTTATTAGGTTAAATCATATAGTGCTATGTTGATATAATAATAGCATAATTGTAAATATGATATGATCATATTTAATTTATTTAGCATGTTATTTATATGATGTGATCATGTTTGTATAATCATAATTAGATTATGATGTATACATCATTTTGTAAAGGTTGCCCTGACATAGTGGCATAAGTTCACTATGTAATGATGGTTGTCCTAGAATGATTATACATACTATTATGTTTGTTATATATCATGATTGATATATATTCATGTGTTTAGTATGATTTTAAATAAGAATGTGCAAGAGACCATATAAATCCCTCTATAAAAAAATATGTTAAGTTGTAGTGCAATTAACCGATAGTAGAACTAGTCTGGATGTCTAATTGATCAATCGGTATCTAGACAAGTGGTTCATGATTGGTAAAGAGAACATAATTTTTAATTGATTCCGTTGTCTGATCTGATCAATTTATTGGTATCTAAGGAAAGCAACGGAAGGACCCCCACCTCTCTCCCACTTACCTGGCTGATTAGATTAATTTAATTCTAGATTGGAGTGCTTAGAGTTATATTCACTACATTAAGGCCTTCCTTCATGCTAGGTCATTATTATGTCATGAATCATATTAGATTTATTGTGTAACCACAAGACCTATTATGGGGACTGAAGTAATATTAATCTTGTGCATTAAGATGCTTATAGTATTTTGGATATACTACTTTGTTGTGCAAGCACAAAAATAGTTATATTCTATTTTGACGTATAGAAATAAAGGGTCCTACTGTTAGATATGTGTGCCCTAGAAGCCAGAATTGGCTGACAATTGCAATACACTACTAAGGGCAAAATTATAATTTTGATTATAAATAATAAAATGGGTTATTTTCTATCATATAAGTGTATTTAGTGTTTGTGATACATCCTTTGAGTTAATGGTAATGATAATTCATATTTTCAAGAGTTGAAAATTTAAGACATGAATTTTTATTTATTAACTCATAAAATGCACCTGACCGTAGGATTATCATGAGGATGATGATTGATCCAAAAGGTTAGTGTACAATCATTTCTTTATAGTAGATGAGTCTTAAGTCTATGGTGTAGAGACGTCGGAGCGAGAGTACAGGTACTCATTAGAGAACGAGGGCACTGAGCGTGATCACCTCCAATAGTCATAAGGAAGTCTACCTTCTCATCGACAACTGACTCGATGCTGCAGTGGTATGTCTAGTTCTTTGACCTAAGGTGCATCAACAGTTCACCTTGAGAGTGTTATAGTTTGACTACACCATGACTCGATCTCCTAGCCATTCGAAATCTTGAGGTGTATGTTGGCTATAGCATGTTCATTATAGGAATTGGATTGCACCAAGATGAAATCTATCTACCTCGGTGGATGAGGAGCAGTCCAATGATGATCATAAGAATCAAGTCCATAAGCCCATGGCCATGGTAGAGTGTGAAATAATAGAATGAGTTTCTATTAAGATTTTTACATCGGACTTGAATCGAATGATTAAATCATATGATAGAAATTAGGGTTTAACGAGTTCACCTTAACACTAATCTGATCGGGGCTTAAGATAGAAGAACTTAATCACACAAGTAGCTGCACCGAGAGATTTGTTTTCAATTTTGAGGGGTTGCCACCATATGCTACTAGGTGTCACTGATGGATTTTGCAAGGAATTAGAATGATTTAGATGATCGATCATTCTAAGTTGTCTGAATCAGAAGAGTTCTGATCCATCGAAAGGAGTTTCGATGATATCGATGATGAAGATCATGACATATTCCATTATCATATAAAATTGAACCTAACTGGGTCACACAAATAAGGGTTTAGATCTGGATATCATCAATTGGACTAACCTAGTTTAATTGATTTGAATAAGATTCAATTAGGTTCAAGGAAATCATTTTAGCACATGATTGAGCCTAACATTCTCCTTTTTCTATCATAAAAGTTATCTCGACTGAGCCAAATGAGTTTATGCTCACTTAGGTACCTTTACCTAGTTCGACTAGAGCTTGTCCAAGTGAGAAAAGGATTGTCTTAATTTATGAGATAAATTTGAGACAATACCTACCATTTTCCATCGTCTGTTGATTCTTGTACTTTGACTTGGTCAAACGTTGACCTTTGACCCTTGGACATCTGCCCATGTGTCATGCACTTATTAAAGAGTAGATAGGAGCTTGTCCCCTCTTTAAAAATTAGAAGGAAGGGGGCATATGCCTAGGATGGCGTGCGCTCATGGATAGGGATGCTGGAGTCTCATATGGATGGGACTCCAGGTTGCTTCTTGGATTCAAACTAGGTGACCCTCACCTATGGACTTTGACCAGTATTAGGTGCCACCTTAGGATGAATCTGTAGGTCTCTCATCTGATTGGATCAGGTGATGTCATCTCACCCATCAGATTTAGATCTGATTGCATGAAGAAAGGTGATTGCCGGGGTGATGCAGCACTGCATGGTGCAGCAGAGTCTATAAAAAGAGCATGTCTGTGCCCACTTTTGAGACTCCTCCTCTAAGCCATGCCCCAAGGCTGCCCCTCTCCCTTCCCCATGCCACCATCTAGCCCTCTCCCTTCTCTCCACGCCCAAGGAAGTTGGGCCTTCAGATTAGTGTGAGTCGACAAGAAAAGGCTGACGAAAAAGGAAGAAGGCAGCACTGCTGCAGAGACGATGGGTAATCTTCAGAAGAAGTTTTGAAGATTTTCCAAATTAGATCTAGATCTAATTTTTGGAGAAAAAAAAGAGAAGGAGAAGATCTCTAGATCCAACCAGAGTGGATACCGGTAGAGGCCAGGTGCTTGCGTAGCTAGATCCAAAACCTCAGGGATTCGGCACGATCATCATCGGGTAATCAGATTACCTAGAATCAAGGTAAATTAATTCAAAATTAATTTAATTTTATTTTTTTATTTATCAAATCTAAAAAGTATCAGATCTAATTAGGATCTAAGAGGTGATTTTTGAAATATGCCTCTCGATCCAATCAAATCTGAACGAACCTAACCCCTGAAAATCAGGATTTTCCTTCAACTGGTATCAGAGCCAGGTTCTTATAAAATTTATTTAGATTTGATTAAATTTGATTAATTAGTGATTTTAAATATTAAATGAGATATAATTAAATCTTATATCAAAAAAATAAAAAATTAAAATTAATTAATCTAGATTTAATATGTATGAGATACATAACTAGACTAGGTATAGAATTGTTGTATGTGTAGTCTAGTATAATCATATTTTTTATTTAATTAAATATGCTTTTTAGATATATTTATTTTATATTTTATGATATTTTAAATATTATAATCAGATCTAAAAATAGAAAATAAATTTAATTTAATTTATTTATATGAGATATGATAGTTGCATGTTTAGACAAGTTGTAGAATAGTTCTGCAAATAAGTCTAGATTAAATTTTATTTGATAAGATCAAATTTAAATTTAATTTTTTAGATGATTATGAGATAATTTAGATCTGAAAAAAACATGCATGCATGATATATGTGATATATACAAAATATGTTTTAATTAGATCTATTTTTTATATGAGATATATGCTTAGATCTAATTAGTTTTTGTAGATTAGTTATATTTCTGATTAAGGCGTTCCCCTTGGCCATCCGGTCATAAGAATAAAGTAGGGCTTAAAGACCCTCTCCTTCCATTCGATGGGGATGTTCTTATGATGTGTAGGGGTGCTGCGCGTTCGTCCTTAATCAAAAATTGAAAACTTACTTTCTGCAAAATCCTAGATCCTGAAATCCTAGGATCTTATTTACATGTTTTATTTTTGAACCCTAAACTTAATTAAGAATTAAGATTATGAAATATATTAGGTCTAAAATTGAAGAATTTTAGATCTAAGACATGTTCATAAAATTGGGTTCGGGCTTGGGTAGCTCAATTAGGTCTAGCGGTTGATCAAACCGAATCAAGAGTTGGTTAGATGGGATCAACAATGCTTAAATTGACCAGCCTAATAGGATTAAGTCTGGGTCAAGATCGAGTCACATGAGTGATCGATCAAGCTAAGACCTAATTAGGCTCAGTGGTTAGAGTCTGGATTGTAGGCTAACCTCGATTGGTTCTGGCTCAATAATTTGGTGTCTAAGGTAAGTTTGGCAGATACGATCGACTGATTTTTAATTGGGAGCTACTCGACTCGAATGCATTCTTGTCGAGTTAATGGCATATCCCTTCCACATCGGTCTCACTTACCTGGCCATGTTTGTTGACTCAGTTCTGATCTGAGGTGGTCAATAATCCGAGCTAACCCATGCCACTAGGTTAGTCATAATGGTTATGACTATGTCAAGTCTAGTTTAATGAGACCTAAATCAAATCTTCCCTAAGAAAAGATTAAGTCTAAGGTCTTCCACCATTGTAGATGTGCGGGCCCTTCCTGAGGTTGATTGTTCTCGACTGGTTACAGTGGCTCAGTTGCACCGAAAAGATGCAACCATGTCTATTAGGCATTGGATGCTATAGGCTGGAGGATGGATTGGGCTCAATATTTTGGATACGGTGAGAGACTCAATTAGGAATCCAATCTATGCAAATGGTGGGTCTGACTTAACTAAGGAGTGGATCAATATTTTGGACATGGTGAGATTCATGAATTAGAGACCAAGTTTGGGTGCACCATGATTAGAGAATCATTGAACAAGAGTTGTTCACTCATTGGCTAACCCATCACCAATAACTGTTAGGTGAGGTGATGAGTAAGTTCGGTGGGACCTGCACCACCCACTAGAAATCAGTAATCATGGAGATTTTTGCATCTCTACAGAGAGAGTGTAGGGATCCAAGAAAATAGTGGAGAGCTAATTTATTTAAAAATAAAATTCCCTAAATAAATTGGTTAAGTCTTAATTATAATATCTAACTAGAAACTTTGACTCTCTATAGAAAAATATCTGCATCCAACCCACTAGCACGAATCCTGGACACCCATAGACTGACCAAGACCAAATTACAAGGATTGGCTCCAAAACTTCAAAATTATTTTGGGTTTCGAGAAGTTAACTCATGTATTAGACCAGGACCCTCCCACCTTACCAGCTCGTCCATCCGCTGAACAGAGAGCATCTCTGGATAAGTGGACTGACGAAGATAATAAGGACCAGATACTACATATTGGAGCTCGATGTCTGATGAGCTTTCAGTACCAACATGAAGATATCAGAACTGCTCATGCCAAATGTTGGCTCACCTACAGGAGATGTTTGGTGAACAGAGTCGCACAGCCAAGTATCAAGTCACTAAACGACTATTCAAGGCTAAGATGTGCGATGGGCAGTCAGTCCAAGATCATTGTCTGATGATGATCAAGGACTTGGAAGAGCTTGAGAAGCTCGGAGTGAGGTTGGACTTGGATCTGTAGAATGACATAATTCTGCAATCCTTGACTGATGCATTTGGGCAGTTCATCATGAACTACCATATGCATAAACTTCAAAATTCCTTGGCCGAACTTATGAACATGCTGGTTACCGCTGAGCTTTCCATGAAAGGTTCTAAAGGCTCAGTACTTGCTATGGAATGGACTTCTTCCAAGAGAAAGTCTTTTGGAAAGAAGAAGAAGTCTATGAAAAAGTAGAAGGTGGAAGGAGGAAAGAAGAAAAAGGCAGAGCCGAAGAAGAAGGCCGTTGATAAAGGAAAGTATTTTCATTGCAACAATGATGGCCGCTGGAAGCAAAACTGCCCTACTTACCTAGCCACCCTAAAGAAGGAGGCAAGTCCTTCTAGAGGTATGCTCGTTATTGAGTCTAACCTTACGATTTCTTCTACATCCAATTGGGTGCTTGACTCTAGTTCTAGTGCTCACTTATGCACTTCTATGTAGGGTCTTGAGGATAGCAAGAGGCTGAGGAATGGTGAGATGATTCTACACATCGAAAATGGAGCAAGGGTTGCTACCATGGTCGTGGACCCTCTTCGACTACCATCTGATTTAGACTTAGTATTAAAAGACTATTATTATGTGCCTGCAGCAAGCAGGAATTTGATTTCTATTTCTTGCCTTGCATTAGAAGGCTATGTAATTAGTTTTCTTAAGGACCATTGTAACATTCTTTATGAAAGAAATAAAATTGCAAGTGGTTTTCTTATTAACGATCTTTATCAGTTACATGTTGATGTATCTATTTTTAATTTTGAGCAAAATGTGAATGCCATAAAATCAAAACATCCTAGGGATAGTCCTAATGATAGGTATCTATGGCACCTAAGATTAGGTCATATAGCAGAAGATAGGGTTAACAAATTGGAGAAAATCGGGCTATTGAGTCCATTGACTTCTGAGTCATATCCAATTTGTGAATCCTATCTTCATGGCAAAATGACTAAGCTCCCTTTTGTAGGACATGGGAAAAGGGCCATGGATCTTCTTGTCCTAGTACATACAGATGTGTGCGGCCCATTCGATGTGCCGACTAGAGGCAATTTAGTCTACTTCATAACCTTTACCGATGATTTATCAAGGTATGGGTATGTGTATCTTATGAGACACAAGTCTGAAGTGTTTGAAAAGTTCAAAGAATTCAGACATGAAGTAGAAAAGCAAATTGGAAAATCCATTAAGGTTCTTCGATCAGATCGAGGAGGTGAATACCTTAGTAAAAAATTCTTGAACTATCTCAAGAAAAATGGCATAGTCTCTCAATGGACTCCACCTAGAATACCTCAAGTCAACGAGGTTTCAGAATGGAGGAACCGGATCCTATTAGATATGATCCAATCCATGATGAGCTTCACAGACCTTCCTAATTTTCTTTGGAGATACTGTTTGTTAATTGTAATATACTTACTGAATAGGATTTCTTCTAAAACCATTCCTACCACACCATATGAAATATGGCATGATAAGAAACCAAGTCTGAGTCATCTCAGAATTTAGGGTTGTCCAGCTCATGTCAAAAGACAACAAATGGATAAGTTAGACTTTAGGTCCTTTAGAGCTCGATTCATAGGATATCCTAAAGAGTTATTAGAATATTATTTCTACATTCCAGAAGATCACAATGTGATTGTGAGTCGACATGCCATCTTTCTTAAAAAATAGTTTATTCAAGATAGCAGCATTAGAAAGCAGATCAAGCTTGATAAGAAAGTCTCACAAGAGCAACGAGCTAAGGACCAAATGGAACCAAATCAGGTTAAGCCAGTCCATACACTACCTCCTCCACCTCGTAGATCGGAAAGGGTTTCCCGTCCCCTTGAAAGGTACTTAGGTACTATTTCAGAGGATGTAGAGAAAATGTTCCTCATAGGTAATGGGGTTCATGGTGATGATTCTAAAATCTATAACGAGGCGATATCAGATATCGACTCTGAGAAATTGTTAGAGGCAATGCAGTCAAAAATTGACTCAATGCACTCAAACCAAGTTAGGACCTTGGTAGATCCACCAGAAGGTATAGTACCTATTGGGTGTAAATGGATCTTCAAGAGAAAGATTGGTGTAGATGGAAATGTGGAGACATTCAAGGCTAGATTAGTGGAAAAAGGTTATAGTCAATGCGAAGGCATTGACTATCAGAATATCTTTTCGTCAGTAGCTATGCCAAAATCCATCCACACATTGCTTGCTGTTGTAGCCTATTTTGATTATGAAATATGGCAAATGGATGTGAAAACAGCGTTCTTAAATGGATATCTTGAGAAAGATATCTATATGGAACAGCCGCTAGGTTTCATATCCAGTGATGATGATCACAAGGTTTGAAGCTGCAAAGGTCCATATATGGACTTAAGCAAGCATCTCAAAGCTGGAACACTCGTTTTAATGATGTGATCAAAATGTTTGGTTTCATCAAAAATGAGGAGGAGCCATGTATCTTTAAAAAGGTCAGTGGGAGCGCTGTTGTCTTCCTCGTATTGTACGTGGATGACATCCTCCTTATCAGGAATGATATTCCCATGTTGACCATCAGTTAAAATGTGGTTATCTAAAGAATTCTCCATGAAAGACCTAGGAGAAGCATCCTTTATTCTAAGAATTAAGGTCTATAAAGATAGACCAAATAGGATGCTAGGACTTTCACAGAAGATGTACATAGAGGAAGTACTAAAGAGGTTTAGTATGGAAAACTCTAAGAAGGGTTTAGTATCCTTTAGGCATGGCATTCATCTTTCCAAGAAGATGTGCCCTAGCACACTTGAGGAAATAGAACGCATGAGCAAGATCCCTTATGCTTCAGCAATAGGTAGCCTCATGTATGCCATGTTATGTACACGACCTGATATAGCCCATGCCATGATGTCACGAGCAGATATCAGTCGAATCTAGGTGAAGAACACTAGACTTCTGTGAAATGTATCCTTAAGTACTTGAGAAGAACTAAGGATATGTTGTTGGTCTTTGGTAACGGAGAACTCCAAGTCCAAGGGTATATAGATTTGGACTTTATGTCTGATTTAGATGATTGAAAGTCGATATCTGGGAGTCTATTTGTGTGCAATGATGGAGCTGTCAGTTGGAAACATTCTAAACAGACAGTGATAGCAGATTCCACCATAAAAGCAGAATATATCGCTGCGTCAGAAGCTGCAAGGAAGGCATTTTGGTACAAGAAGTTTGCCATGGAGATCAGAGTGATGCCATCAGATGCCATTCCTCTGTATTGCGACAACAATGGCGCCATAGCCCTTGCTAAGGAGCTAAGATCTCACCATAAATGCAAGCACATCGAGCGGCGATACCACCTCATCCGTGATTACCTCAAGAAGGGTTACGTCAAGGTCAAGAGAGTCGACTCCACAGACAATGCGGCGGATCCACTTATAAAGTCATTGGGCCAGCAGAAGATCGAAGCCCACCTTGAGAAGATGGGACTTAGACTTGTAGCCAATTAGCTTTAGGTCAAGTGGGAGTTTGTTAGATATGGGTGTCCTAGAAGTCAGAATTGGCTGACACTTGTAATACACTTCTAAAGGCAAAATTATAATTTTGACTATAAATAATAAAATGGGTTATTTTCAATCACATAATTGTATTTAGTATCTGTGATACATCCCTTGAGTTAATGGTAATGATAATTCATATTTTTAGTAGTTGAAAATTTAAGACATGAATTTTCATTTATTAACTCACAAAATGCTCCTGACCGTAGGATCATCATGAGGATGGTGATTGATCCGGAAGGTTAGTGTACAATCACTTCTTTATAGTAGATGAGTCTTAAGTCTACAGTGTAGAGACACCAAAGTGAAAGTACAGATACTTGTTAGAGAACGAGGGCACTGAGCGTGACCACCTCGAGTAGTCATAAGGAAGTCTACCTTCTCGTCGATGACTGACTCGATGCTGCAGTGGTGTGTCTGGTTCTTTGACCTAAGGTGCATCGATAGTTCACCTTGAGGGTGTTATAGTTTGACTACACCATGACTTGATCTCCTAGCTATTTGAAACCCTGAGGTGTATGTTGGCTATAGCATGTTCATTGTAGGAATTGGATTGCACTAAGATGGAATCTATCTACCTCGGTGGATGAGGAGCAGCCCTTTGATGATCATGAGAATCAAGTCCATAAGCCCATGGCCATGGCAGAGTGTGAAATAATAGAAAGAGTTTCTATTAAGGTTTTCACATCGGACTTGAATCGAATGATTAAATCATACGATAGAAATTAGGGTTTATCGAGTTCACCTTAACCCTAATCTGATCGGGGCTCAAGATAGAAGAACTTAATCACACAAGTAGCTACACCAAGAGGTTCATTTTCAATTTTGATAGATTGCCACCATATGCTACTAGGTGTCACTGATGGATTTTGGGAGCAATTAGAATAATTTAGATGATCGATCATTCTAAGTTGTCTGAATCAAAAGAGTTCTGATCCATCGAAAGAAGTTTTGATGATGTCGACGATGGAGATCATGACATATCCCATTACCATACAGAACAAAATCTAACTAGATCACACAAATAAAGGTTTGGATCTGGATATCATCAATTGGACTAACCCAGTTCAATTGATTTGAATAAGATTCAATTAGGTTCAAGAAAATCGTGCGCACGATTGAGCCTAACTTTCCTCTTTTTCTATCATAAAAATTATCTCAACTGAGCCAAATGAGTTTGTACTCACTCAGGTACCTTTACCTGATCTGACTGGAGCTTGTCCAAGTCAGAAAATGGTTGTCTTAATTTATGAGATAAATTTGAGACAACACCTGCCATTTTTCATCACCTACTAATTCTTATACTTTGACTTGGTCAAACATTGACCTTTGACCCTTGGAAAACTGCCCATGTGTCATGCACTTATTGGAGAGTATATAGGAGCTTGTCCCCTCTCTAAAAATTAAAAATAAGGGGGTGAATGCCTTGGATGGCGTGCGCCCATGTATAGGGATGTGGAGTCCCATACGGATGGGACTCCAGGTTGCTTCTTGGATTCAAACTAGGTGACCCTCACCTATAGACTTTGATCAGTCTTAGGCACCACCTTAGGATGAATCTATGGGTCTCTCATCTGATTGGATCAGATGATGTCATCCCATCAATCAGATTTAAATCTGATTGCATCAAGCAATATTATTGGTCGGGGTGATGCAGCACCGCATGGTGCAGTAGAGTCTATAAAATGACCCTGTCTGTGCCCACTTTTGAGACTCCTCTAAGCCACACCCTAAGGCTGCCCCTCTCCCTTCTCCATGCCACCATCTAGCCCTGTCCATCCTCTCAATGCCCAAGGAAGTTGGTCCTTCAGATTAGTGCTAGTCAGGCAAGAAAAGGCTGACGAAAAAGGAAGAAGACAGCACTGCTGCTTAGACGACAGGTAATCTTCATAAGAAGTTTTGAACATTCTCCAAATCAGATCTAGATCTAATTTTTGAAAAAAAAAAATGAAGGAGAAGATCTCCAGATCTAGTCTTTGTGGATATCGATAGAGGCCCAGCACTTACGTGGCTAGATCCAGAACCTCAAGGATTCAGCACGATCATCATCAGATAATCAGATTACCCAGAATCAAGGTAAATTAATTCAAAATTAATTTAATGTTTTTTCTTTTTTATCAAATCTAAAAACTATTAGATCTTATTAGGATCTAAGAGGTGATTTTTGAAATATGTCTCTCGATCCAATTAGATCTGAATGAATCTGATCCTAAAAAATCAGGATTTTCCTTCACCTACTTAACTAAAATATTATAGTTTATTATGCTAACAGAAGGCTATTAATGTTTCAGAGGCCAGGATTATAATGAGAATTGCATAAGATGCAATTGGGAAGAGTTTCTTACCTTTAGAATTATAAAAGATTTGTTGTGATAACACAAGATCTTTTATAAGAAATTAGGATCTCAATCCCATTGAGAAAACTAATTAGGGTTTCTCGACTATCATATTAGAAGGGTATGATTTTCGATAAAATAGTGGGAGACACTATTAAATTAAAGTCCTAATTTAATTATGTTCGTCATCATGAGTTGTTTGCTTATGTAATGTTCTTTATTATGTAGATTAAATGGCTTCTTCATTTTTTCTGCATTCAATTTTGGATTCAAATAAATTGATCGGATCCAAATATGTAAATTGGCTGAGAAACCTTAAAATAGTACTCAATCAAGAGAATCTCTCCTATATCCTTGAATCCTTTGAACCTAAGAAATTAGGAGAAAATGCCACAGATGAAGAAAAAGCCACTTATAAAAAGTGGCAAAATGATTCTCTTACTGTCAAATGCATCATGTTGGCCTTCATGAGTAACGAGTTATCGAGGTAGCATAACGACATGGATACTCAGTCCATATTGCTCAATTTAAAAGAACTTTATGGAGAACAGAGTAGGACTGTCAGATATAAGATACCTAAGCAGTTATTTTGTGCAAGGATGGCAGAAGGAATATCTGTACAAAACCATGTTCTGATAGTAATTGACCAAATCACTCGATTAAGTCAATTAGGATTTATTATGGATGGAGAGTTGAGTCAAGATCTGATCCTACAATCACTCCCAGAATCATTTTCTCAGTTTGTCATAAACTATCACATAAAAAAACTCAACACTTGCTTACCTGAGCTGTTAAATATGCTAAAAATAGAAAAGAGCCATATCAAGAAGGATAAAGCTCCTCTTCTTCTTGTAGTTAGGATCACCAAGAAGAAGACAGATAAAAAGGGTTCAAAGAGGAGGCTAAACCCTAAAGGTGGAATAAATAAGAGGAAGAAGGAGAAGAAGGCCTCCAATCAAATGACCTATTTTCACTGCGGCAAAGTAGATCATTGGAAGAGGAATTGCAAGATTTATCTTGCAACTTTGAAGAATGGCGCAAATACTGTACCAAAAGATATGTATGAGATACATATAATTTTATTATTAAATTCTTTCATTTCAAACTATTAGTTATTAAATACCGGCTATAGTTTTCATACTTGCAAATCATTACAGAGGCTGCAAAAAATTAAGAGTTTGAATGTAGATGACTTCGAGCTCTATGGCATTAGAGGAGAGTCTATCCAAGCAGATGCTATAGGGATAAATATTTTGAAGTTACCTTTTGGGAAGATTTTAGAACTGACAAATTGTTATTATATACCTAAGATCATTTGAAATATTTTATCTATACCCTTGTTATTAAAATAAGGTTATATTCTTTATGTAACAAGCAATGGTTGCTTGATTATATATTATAATGAAATCAATCATTCTGGCATTTTTAACACTGGCTTGTTGACTCTTTGTTTGGATGATAATATTTTTCATATTGATGAAAATAGAAAATGTAAGAGAGATGATGTTAATAATACTTTGGCATTGTTGACTTGGTCATATTAGTGAGATCAGGATTAGCAAGTTATATTAAGAAAAGTTCTTTGAACCTTATGATTATGAATCATTAGGTACTTATGAATCATGTCTCATGGGCAAAATGACCAAAACTCCATTTAGTGAACATGGAGAAAGGATAAATGAGTTATTAGAACTTGTACATTCGGATGTATGTGGTCCTATGACAACTCAGGCTAGAGGAGGATACTTTTAGTTTATAACATTTACTGATGATTTATCTAGGTTTGGATATGTGTATCTTATGAAACACAAATCTGAAGCTTTTGATAAATTTAAAGAGTATCAAAGTATGGTCGAGAAATAAACTAAAAAAAATATAAAAATTCTTTGATCTGATCGAGGAGGAGAATACTTATATAGTGAGTTTCTTGATTATCTTAAAAGACATTCTCTCTGAATGGACTCCTCCTTATACGCCATAATTAAATGGTATAGCCAAAAGGAGGAATCATACCTTATTGGATATGGTATGGTCCATGATGTGCTTTACAGAATTACCTATTTTCTTCTGGCGTCATGTCCTAGAGACTGCAGTGTATATTTTAAATAGAGTACCTTCTATGTCTGTATCTATTACTCCATATGAGATATGGAGAGATAAGAAATCTAATCTCAAGTATCTTAAGATATGGGGTTGTCTAGCATATGTCAAAATAAATTTTGGACATAAGCTAGATGCTAGATCAGACAGATATCTATTTATCAGATATTCTAGAGATAGTGTAGGATATCTATTCTACCACCCTACTGAACAAAAGATGTTTGTAAGTAGTCATGCCACTTTCATGGAGAAAGAATTTATCCTAGAAAGAGATAGTGGGAGAAATAGTGAACATAATGAAGTTCAAGAAGAATAAATAAAGATTTCTCAACCAAATAACCACATAAATATGGAAGAATAAGAGCACACAACTCCTATCCATAGGTCTGAAAGAGTGTGACATGCACCTGTGAGGTACGAGTTCATTATTGAGAGTAATGAAGCCCAAGTCATTGAGAATGATGAACCACTGACCTATACAGAAGCTATCATGAGTAGGGACTCTAACAAATGGCTAGCTGCCATGCAATCCGAAATGGACTCAATGTACACCAACAAAGTATGGACTTTGGCGGATGCACCAGAGGATGTAAATCCTATTGGATGTAAATGAGTCTTTAAGAAAATGATTGGAGCAGATGGTCAAGTTGAAACCTATAAAGCTACATTCGTCGCTAAGGGTTTCAAGCAAAAATAGGGGATTGATTATGATGAAACATTTTCATCTGTCGTCATGCTCAAATCTATTCGAATTATGCTTGCCATAGTAGTATACCACGATTATGAGATATGGCAAATGGATGTGAAGACCACCTTCCTTAACGATTTCTTAGAGGAGGAGGTCTAGATGTCACAGTTAGAGGGATTTGTATCAAATGAGAGACCAAATCAGGTATGCAAACTAAAAAGATTCATTTATGGATTAAAGCAAGCATCAAGGAGTTGGAACATCCGCTTTGATGTTATAGTCAAAGAGTTTGGCTTCATCAAAAATGTGGATGAACCTTGTGTGTATAAGAAGACTAGTGGGAGTGCCATAGTTTTCTTGGTTTTGTATATAGATGATGTACTCCTTATTAGGAATGATATCCCAATATTGCAATCGATCAAATTATGGCTATCAAATAAATTTTCCATGAAAGACTTGGGAGAAGCATCGAATATACTTGGAATAAAGATTTATAGAGATAGATCTAAAAGGATGCTAGGCTTGTCCCAGTCTAGATGCATTGACTTAATACTGAAAAGGTTCAGTAAGGATGGGAGTAAAAGAGGTTACTTACCCATGAGTCAAGGCATACATCTCTCAAAGAAAATGTCTCCTAAGACACCTAAAGAGAGAAATAGAATGACTTCTATTCCTTATGCTTCGACTGTAGGATCAATAATGTATACTATGTTATGTACCAAGCCTGATGTTGCTAATGCCTTAGGCATTGCAAGTAGATTTTAGGCTGATCCAGGAGAGGATCATTGGAAAGCTGTGAAAAATATTCTTAAGTACTTGAGAAGGACTAAGGATATTTTTTTGGTATATGGTGGATCTGATCTTAAACTAAAAGCATATTCTGACTCTAGTTTTTAGTCAGACCCAGATGATAACAAATCCATTTTAGAGTATGTCTTTACTTTGAATGGTGGAGCAGTAAGTTGGAAGAGTACCAAGCAACCAACTGTAGCTGACTCAACCACTGAGGTAAAATACATAACTATAAGTGAAGCCGCTAAGGAGGCTGTCTGAATGAAGAAGTTCATTACTGAATTGAGTGTTGTTCCTAAAATTGAGAATCCAGTACCACTTTACTATGATAATACTAGAGTAGTTGCTCAAGCAAAGGAACCAAGGTCTCATCATAAGTCCAAGCACATTCTAAGACGCTTCCATCTTGTTCATGAAATTATTGAAAGACAAGATGTTGTCATTCAATGAGTAGATATAAAGAACAACATAGCAGACCTGTTCACTAAGGCTTTACCACAGCAGCAATTCAATCGCCACCTTGAATGTATGGGATTAAAATATAAGGATGATTGGCTTTAGTACAAGTGGAAGATTGAAAGGAATATGCCCTAAAGCCAATCGAATTATGTATTTTGATGTATTGTTCTTTGTCTTCCAAACTCATGTAATGACATTTTTTTTAAATAAATAAAAGCATATATTTCATCATATGCTACATCTTAATTGTTTATTTAAGATTATGATGAACCCCATAAATTAGGACTATGATTTTAGGGTTATGATGAGATCATACCAGTGAGACCTAAAATCTTAAAATTTTAATTTAAATATTCTTGATCGATGAAACATTTAGTTGCGGATCAATATTTTCAGTAAGACTGGCATATCCTATGTATGCTCGATGGAGAGGATGATTCATATCACAATCACTTGTGTGCAACACTAATACAAGGATGTGGGTGCTCAGTAGAAAATGAGTTCACTGAATTAATCCAAGTCAAGAACAGCTAATGGAGTCTTATCTACATGTTAATAGATGGTTCTCATAGTGGGAGTTGTGCATCTGATCCTTTGACCTGAGACTACAATAGAACCTATATATATGAATCCATATTTTGGTTCATACTCATTCATGACTCAATCATGTATGGGGTGATCTGCATATGGTGGATTATATATGAAGATTATGAGTAGGTCAACATTGAATCGATCAGTCCTAGTAACAGGAGATCACATCCTATCTACTTCAATCAAATGATGATTCAAGAAGTCTTTAATCAAAGCATGATGAAAATTAGAAATGGTTTCTAATGTTTCATTAATCGAATCATCATCATAAGATTGGGAGAAATATGAATATGATATTGGGTTTGATATATTTTCAAACCCAAAGTCATATTTAGGATGCGGGGTGATCGAAGGATTTTGTTGCACGATAACTTTCCACTAAAGTATATTTTTGATATTTTTATCAAAATTTCATATCTTCTAGGTAGACATGATACGTTGCTAGACATAAATCTTATCTTGTAGATTTGATTTAATTAAAGAGTTTAATTTGATCGTTAATTAGAAAGTGTTCTAATTGGTCTAATCGGGTTAGCTAGTTTTGACCTAAATCGGTTTGGTTGAGTTCTAACCAAATTAGGTCAAATCGCATCCGGACCCACTGTTGGCTAGATGTGGAACCCAATGGGTCACATACAAAGAAAATTAATCAAGGGTTTAATTAGATTAAACTATGTTTGCAAGTTGAACATGCTAGCACATGTTGCAAATCCAAGCACCTAGATTCGAATTAGATTCGAATCAGATTTCAATATGGGCTAATTTTGATCCGATTTAAGCCAAATCTAGTTTGGTCTTAAATTGGGTGAACCATAAGCTTATTGGGCTAGCTTTCGGCACCCCTTATCTAAATCCCATGTGCTAGAGACTGTCTCTCTTGGCGCATGGGAAGACTTTCGTGCAAAGTGGTCTCTTAGCGCAAGAATGGTTGGTGCCACTTTTCTTAGTCTTATCCATTTTATTTTTTACGTAACTTTTGTTACATGTTTTGGATCTGAATAGAAGGGCGCCTAAGAGTCCTTCTGCATATTAATCACTTTGGTGGTTAATGAAATTTGGATAAGACTCAATCACCTTGCCGCCCACTCCTTCTTAGCGCCTCTTGGACTCATGAGTCCAAGTGGTTAAGGACTCCTCCATGCCTCCTCTATCTCCATGCCATCTTTTGATGTGGCATCTCCATTAAGGGCCATTAGATGGCCATCAAATCTGATCCAGGCCCTTGAATTATAGCACCATAATTAATGCATCATGGCTCTTCGTAAGTAAACTATGTAGAATTAGTCCAAAGAGTCCTTCTGCTTTAAGGCACCTCTTGGACTAAGTCTATGTAATTTTAAATGGAACAAAATTTAGATGGATGCCCAAATAAATAAAGTTCTTATCATAAGAATTTTAATTAAATTAATCAAAGATGCTAGTGTCTTGATTAAGTTTCTGTGTGGATCAATGTTGGAGGATGAACACGTGGGCACCTGGTGGAAACCCTAATGGACTGCTGCCGATGATCAGAGTCAAAATTAGGGTTTAGCGATTGAGGTATGTTCCAATACCCTCTTTTATGTCATAAATACATATGATATGATTTAAATTCTAATAAGGTGGTCCTAGGGTTTGGGTTTGGTTTTATAATTTCATAAATTTATTTTGAAATCCATGCTTCCACCCTGTACACCAAACCCTACAACTCGAACATAACTCTTTTAATTTATTATTCTACTAGTTTAGGATGTTACACTTTAGGTCATGTTGGAGTTTGTTGGATGTGTACCCTAGAAAGCCAATTCTTGGCTAAGATATTTATATTTTCAAGACTTGTATTTATACTTATAAAACTTTTATTATCAATAAAAGGCATTCTTATTTTCAATCATGATTATATGTCCATAATGTTAGATATATGTGCCCTAGAAGCCAGAATTGGCTGACACTTGTTATACACTTCTAAAGATAAAATTATAATTTTGACTATAAATAATAAAATAAATTATTTTCTATTACAATGTGTATTTAGTGTCTGTGATACATCCCTTAAGTTAATAGCAATGATAATTCTTATTTTCAAGAGTTGAAAATTTAAGACATGAATTTTCATTATTAACTCATAAAATGCTCCTGACCATAGGATCATGAGGATGGTGATTGATCCGGAAGGTTGGTATACAATCTTTTCTTTATAGTAGATGGGTCTTGAGTCTATGGTGTAGAAACATTAGAGCGAGAGTATAGATATTCGTTAGAGAATGAGGACACTCAGCGTGACCACCTCCGGTAGTTATTGGGAAGTCTACCTTCTCATTGATGACTGGCTCAAAGTTGCAGTTGTGTGTCTGGTTCTTTGACCTGAGGTGCATCGACAGTTCACCGTAAGGAGAACGTTAGGTTCAATCAAAGAAAATCAAAGAAATCAAAGAAAAAATAGCATCTATTCCATCCCCAACAATGGTGCGAAAAACTTGATAGGAACGCAATGTTGTCGTTAAGACATCTTGTTTATCAGTTTAATCTGACTTCTTAAAATAATTAAAAATACATAGATAGCAGTGAGTCGGATCGAATCAACAGAGAAGATAGTATTTTTAGATTTGAAATCTTTGATTTTTTTAAAAAAAAAAAATTAAAAAATAGATTTTGAAGTCGAAAATTAAAATTGCGAAGTGAAAATTAAATTATGCAGAAAAGTAAACTTGGTACTAAGGTCTACCAGTTAGATCATAGCATCTACTTACAGAGAATAAAAAATAATAATTAAAATATAGAAATTAAATTATAATAAAAATAAGGAGCATAAAATTAAAGAACATAAAAATAAATATTACATTAATTAAAATTTCATAATTTAAATATATAAAAAGAAGAAATTAAAATAAGTTGATTTCTAATCTTGGATCGACATTGGCAGAAAGATGGTGTAGAAGCCCAGCTCTTCTTCTCGACATCCATTGCTTTGAAGCAGCCTTTAACCCATAGCTTGGCTTCACCTTGATCGGAGATGTTGATTTCTGAAGGCCTGGGTCCTTTTTATAGAGCTAGGGAGGCTAGATATTTTTTTTGGAGGCAATGTGGGACTAAGGGTTATTTTAATCATGGAAATAAAAAGAAATCTGAGTGAAATTCAGATTAAAATAGCCCTTATTGAGTTTTTTTAATTTTGGCGGTTGGATGGTGATCCGATGCTTCAAAAAATATCAAAAATGGACGTGTAATGGCCCAGATCAAGTTGGATTAATTTTTGACCATTGGATCATGCTTGATGGAGGAATTTAGACCATTGATCATGCGCCTGAGAGTTTGATCGCCATCGAGAGCCTTCTGGACTATCAGATGGAAGTTGGAATCAGGTGCTGTCATCCGATGGTGATCTAGATGAAATCAGCAATCAAAAAAAATGCTGACCGTCCGATCTTGACCGCAAACAACCCCCATCGCACGATCGTGCATTTATTATTCCCATCGACCACGTGGACCGGCTACATCATGCACCGCAATCAATCAGCACCTTTTATTGATAGATGAAAAGACCAAAATGACCTATAAGCTACGATGAATTTTCTATAAATCCTTTAATGGTTTAGGTCCACCACGTGGCAAGCTCTGATTCATCGGTGTCTACTGAGCTGGCGGTCCACACTGTGCTGTAGACCGACTGATGGCTTCTTAGCTTGAGTTAGCTAGCGTGGATGGCTTGGCGCGTTGGCTTGGTCGGCTTGGCTCGGTGTGTTTAGATGCGCCTGCTGTTGCGGCGTGGTGGCTTGAGCCGTATGTTATTTTTCATTTAAATTTTTTTATTTTATTTCTTTAGAAATTCATATCTTTTCCATTTTAGCTCCATTTTGTTTTAAACTTATTTCATTATGATCAAAAAAATGAGCTCTTTCTATTGATTATAAAATTTTATTTTCTAATTTTTATTATTTTTTAATTAATTTTTTAATTAATAAGAATATAAATTTCTTAAAAATTATATATAAATTAATTAATAATTTTTAAAAATTAATATAAATTAATTAATAAATTAATACTTTTATTGATGAATTTATGGTACTTATCAGACATCAAATGTTGATATCTTGAAAGGAAGAAGGTAAGAGAAAAGTTGTTTTCTCTTAGAGATTTTTTTTCTAATCTTCTTCTTGTTTTGTGCGTGATTTTTATGTGATAAAAATCTGAGACGAAGAGATGAAGGGCGTAAGGAAAGATGGGGCTAAGTTCCTTGGAGAAAGGGTATTCATCTAGACATAAATCATTGATGTCATGAAGTTACAAAGATAAGAGAAGATTATCTTCTCTTTGTTTTTTCTTTTGAGTATCTTCTTCTTGATTATTCTTTGTGATTTTTATCTGATAAAGTTCTGATAGAGAGAGAGGAAGAGGGTGTGGGATTTATGCTCCAAGGTGTTGGGGCATAGTGATCATCTTTGGACATGATCTAATCATGTCCTGATGATAGAAGAAAGTCTTCTCTTAGGATTTCTTTGAGAATCCTTCTTCTACTTTTTTTGTGGGATTTTTGTATGAATAAAATCAATAATCTTAGATCTAAAAACTTAGGAAAAATCTTAGAGGAGAAGGTCTCTTCTTGTCCTAGCATAAAGATGTTTTTAGGATGTCAATCATTGATGTCCTGAAGGAGAAGATTTATCTTCTCTTAGGATTTATTTTTTCTTGATATTATTTTCTAATTTATAGGAGATCAAAGGGTTGGATTCCTCCCTCTTTCCTCTTCATGTTATTCATCTCTTCGGTTGTCCAAGAGATCCAAAAAATATGTATTTGATTAACCATCAGGATGGATCCACGAGAAGCTAGTACTTCGAGTGGATCTTCGTTCGATGAACCTTTGATCTGTGTTGCAGATTCGTGTGGATTATCTATCGAGACTGGATGCTTGTGCGGCTCCAAAGAAAACAACGGATTCAACCATGGAGTTCTTGACCCATGCAAATATAAGAGATCTGATCTCTTGGTGACCTGGATGTGATCTAGGGTTAGATCTAGAATTATTCTAGATCTGGGTATTGATATGATCAATATCACTTATGATTAATTTAATTTTAAATTTATATTTGCATCATAACATGTTATAGATCTTTGATGTAGGGTTTTGTAATTTGATTACATGCATGTTGTTGATTAAATTATTTAATCTATGTCTTCCGCTGCTCAACATTTCAAAAATATTTTGAAATCTATGCATGAAATCCTACATGTTTTCTATCAGATGTACTCATACATCTCACCTATATGCCATACCAGTGTCTCCACACTCCTTGGTTAAGAGAACAACCAACCTATATGGTAAACAACGACCTATTCTCGATACATGCCATCATCCTTATTAATAGCCTATCATTTGGTCGTAAATAAATTTAAAGACTAATCAATAAATCCTCTCTTTATC
Organism: Cocos nucifera; assembly: GCA_006176705.1. Classification (NCBI taxonomy): domain Eukaryota; kingdom Viridiplantae; phylum Streptophyta; class Magnoliopsida; order Arecales; family Arecaceae; genus Cocos; species Cocos nucifera. Next base: position 129,722 of record QRFJ01002211.1, on the reverse strand, counting down.
GAAGCTAAATAGTCCTAAGAACTTTATCACAACAATTGAGTTCGTTAGAAGATGAATACTTATGATGAAAAATGCCAAAAATATATTTTATTTATTAATGAATTAATTATAAATATAAAGTAGCTCAACCATCAACAAGACTGACGATTGGCTTTGGAACATATTTTCCAACAACTCCCACTTGCCCTAAAGCCACTCGGCACCATATCTAATACCCATCTTCGATTTGTGGTTGTCGAACTTCTTTATTGTCAGGGCTTTAGTGAAGGGGTCAGTCAGGTTCTTCTTTTCATCGATCTTCTGAAGGTCGACGTCACCTCGATCCATGATCTCCCAGACTACGTGAAAGTGGCATAGAATGTGCTTCATCCGCTGGTGTGCCTTTGGTTCTTTCGCCTAAGCAATGGCACCAGTGCTGTTGCTGTTAGATATATGTGCCCTAGAAGCCAGAATTGGCTGACACTTGTAATACACTTCTAAGGACAAAATTATAATTTTGACTAATATCAATAAAATGGTTTATTTTCTATCACATATGTGTATTTAGTGTCTGTGATACATCCTTTGAGTTAATAGTAATGATAATTCATATTTTCAAGAGTTGAAAATTTAAGACATGAATAATCATTATTAACTCATAAATTGCTCCCGACCATAGGATCATCATGAGGATGGTGATTGATTCGGAAGGTTGGTGTACAATCGCTTCTCTTTAGTAGATGAGTCTTAAGTCTATGGTGTGGAGACATCGGAGTGAGAGTACAGATACTCGTTAGAGAACGAGGGCACTGAGCGTGACCACCTTGAGTAGTCATTAGGGAGTCTACCATCTCGTCAATGACTGACTCAATGCTGCAATAGTATGTCTGGTTCTTTGATCTGAGGTGCATCAGTAGTTCACGTTGAGGGTGTTATAATTTGACTACACCATTACTCGGTCTCCTAGCCATTCGGAACCCTGAGGTGTATGTTGGCCTATAGCATGTTCATTGTAGGAACTGGATTGCATCAAGATGAAATCTATCTACCTCGGTGCTAGAGGAGCAGCCCTATGATAATCATGAGAATCAAGTCCAGAAGTCCATAGCCATGGCCGAGTGAAATAATAGAAAGAGTTTTTATTTAGATTTTCATATTGGACTCGAATTGAATGATTACATCATATGATAGAAAATAGGGTTTGATGAGTTCACCTTAACCCTAATCTGATCGGGGCTCAAGATAGAAGAACTTAATCACATAGATAGCTGCACCAAGAGGTTCCCATTCAGCTCTGATGGGTTGCCACCATATACTGCTAGGTGTCACTGGTGGATTTTGGGAGCAATTAGAATGATTTAGATGATCGATCATACTAGCTATTCGAATCAGAAGAGTTCTGATCCATTGAAAGGAGTAGATGATGTCGATGATAGAGATCATGACATATCCCATTACCATATAGAACTGGACCTAACTAGGTCACACAAATAAGGGTTTGAATTTGGTGATCATCAATTGAACTGGTCCAGTTCAATTGATCTGAATGAGATTCAATTAGGTTCAAGGAAATCGTGCTAGCACTCGATTGAACCTAACGTTCTTCTTTTACTATCATAAATAAGATGTCCTGCCTGAGTCAAAGGAGTTTATGCTCAATTAGAGGCATTCATATGGTTTGACTGGAGGTTGTCCAAGTCAGAAAAGATTGTCTTATTTTGTAAGATATTACCTACCATTTTTGGTCACCGGCCATTTCTTGTTCTTTGACTTTGGTCAAAAGTCTACCTTTGACTGGTCAAATGTTGACGATTGACACTTTCACTTTTAACCACATGACACTTTGATTTTTGGTCACTTTCTTGTTCTTAGGCATCCTCTAAGGAGGAATCCAGGGGACTCTATTCCCACCAATCAGATTTAGATCTGATTTCACAAAGGATTGTGATTGGTTGGGAAGAAGAGGAGTTGGATCATGTTTAGTCTATAAATAAGACCCTGCGCCCAACTCAAATCAAGTTTGAGAAATTCAAACCCCATGCCCCAAGGCTGCCTCTCCCCTCTTCCTCCATGCCAAACCACGTTCTCCCTCTCCTCTCCATGTCCAAAAGGAGTTTTGGATTTTTGGTTGGTGCGATCCAGATCAAAGAAAGGCGATTGAAAGCTAGAAGGCTGCACTACTGCAAAGGATGACTGCTGATCTTCAAAAGGAGTTTTGAAGATCCTCCAGATTAGATCCAAATCTGATTTTTGGAGGCATGATAGAGAAGAAGAGGATCTCTAGATCCAGTCTGAGTGGATATTGGTAGGGGCCAGGCGCTTGCGTGGCTAGATCCAGAACCTTCCACTGCAAACAGGATCATCAACGGGTAATAGGATTACCCAAATCAGGTAAATTAAATTTGATTTAATTTATTCTTATTTTATTTTATTTGTTAAAATAATAAGAATTAGATCTAAAATATTCTAGATCTGATATAGATCAAAGAGAAAAAAATTTGAAATATATCTCTTGATCTGATCAGATCTGAACGAACCTAGACTGAAAAATCAGGATTTCCCTTCAACTGGAATCAGAGCAATGCTCTAAATTATTTAGATCTAATTTCAATTTTATTTTAATTACAAAATAAGTGATTTCAGATATCACATGAGATGTGATCAGATCTAAAATCAAAAAAAATTAAAATTAAATGATTTGGATATAAGATTAGGAAATATGCATGACTAGTTCTAAAATAGAATAGTTCTATAGAATAGTCTTGCATATTTTTGATTTAATCTGATTAAATCATATTTTAGATCCTTTTATTTACTATTTTTTGATATTATAAGTGTTATAATAACATCTAAAAAATATCAAAGAAAATTATTTAATTTTAACATCATATGAGATATGATTGATGCATGTCTAGACTAGTTGTAGAATAGTTCTACATAGTTGTCTAGATTAGAGTTTATTTTGATGTGATCAATTTAAATCTAATTTTTTAGATTATTATGAGATAATTTAGATCTGAAAATATGCATGATATCGATACATGAGATGTATGCAAAATATGTATAAGTTAGATCAATTTATATATGAGATATATGATATAGATCTAACTAGTTTTGTAGTATTATATTTCTGATTAAGGCATTTCCTCCTTGGCCGTCCGATCATAAGAAAAGTAGGATTTAAAGGCCCTCTCCTCCCATTGATGGGGTGTTCTTATGATGTGTAGGGGTGCTGTGTTCGTCCTTAATCAGAAACCCAAAACTTACTTTCTGCAAAACTCCTAGATCCTGAAATCCTAGGATTTATTGTGCATATTTTGTTTATGAACCCTAACTTAATTAAAGAATTAAGATTATGGAAATATTCAATTAGGTCTAAAATTGAGAATTTTAGATCTAAGACATATTCATAATACTGGGTTCGGGCTTGGGTAGCTCAATTAGGTCTAAGCGGTTGATCAAACCGAATCAAGAGTTGGTTAGATGGGATCAACAATGCTTAAATTGACCAGCCTAATAGGATTAAGTCTGGGTCAAGATCGAGTCTGAGTGATCGATCAAGCTAAGACCTAATTAGGCTCAGAGGTTAGAGTCTGGATTGTAGGCTAACCCAATTGGTTCTGGCTCAATAATTTGGTGTCTAAGGTAAGTTTGGCAGATACGACCGACTGATTTTTAATTGGGAGCTACTCGACTCGAATGCATTCTTATCGAGTTAATGGCATATCCCTTCCACCGGATCTCACTTACCTGGCCATATTTGTTGGACTCAGTTTGATCTGAGGTGGTCAATAATCCGAGCTAACCCATGCCACTAGGTTAGTCATAATTGGTTATGACTATGTCAAGTCTAGTTTAATGAGACCTAAATCAAATCTTCCCTAAGAAAAGATTAAGTCTAAGGTCTTCCACCATTGTAGATGTGCGGGCCCTTCCCGGGGTTGATTGTTCTCGCTGGATACAGTGGCTCAGTTGCACCAGAAAGATGCAACCATGTCTATTAGGCATTGGATGCTATGGGCTGGAGGATGAGTTGGGCTCAATATTTTGGATACGGTGAGAGACTCAATTAGGAATCCAGTCTGTGCAAATGGTGGGTCTGACTTAACTAAGGAGTGGATCAATATTTCGGATACGGTGAGATTCATGAATTAGAGACCAAGTTTGGGTGCACCATGATTAGAGAATCATTGAACAAGAGTTGTTCACTCATTGGCTAACCCATCACCAATAACTGTTAGGTGAGGTGATGAGTCAGTTGGTGAGACCGCACCACCCACTAGAAATCATTAATCATGGAGATTTTTCGCATCTCTACAGAGGGAGTGTAGGGATCCGAGAAAATAGTGGGAGCTAATTTATTTAAAAATAAAATCCCTAAATAAATTGGTCAAGTCATAATTATAATATCTAACTAGAATCTTTGACTCTCTATAGAAAAATATCTGCGTCCAATCCATTAGCACGTATCTTGGACACACATAGACTGACCGGACCCAATTATAAAGATTGGCTCAGGAACTACAAAATTATTTTGGGTTTCGAGAAGTTAACCCATGTATTGGACCAGGACCCTCCCACCTTACCAGCTCGTCCATCCATTGAACAGAGAGCGTCTCTGAAAAATGGATAGACGAAGATAATAAGGCCAGATATTACATGTTGGGCTCGATGTCTGATGAGCTCCAGCGCCAACATGAAGATATCAGGACTGCTCGCCAAATGTTGGCTCACCTACAAGAGATGTTTGGTGAACAGAGTCGCGCAGCCAAGTATCAAGTCACGAAATGACTTTTTAAGGCTAAGATGCATGATAGGCAGTCAGTCCAAGATCACTGTCTGATGATGATCAAGGACTTGGAAGAGCTTGAGAAGCTCGGTGTGAAGTTAGACTTGGATCTGCAGAATGATGTTATTCTGCAATCCTTGACTGATGCATATGGGCAATTCATCATGAACTACACATATGCATAAACTTCAAAATTCTTGGCCGAATTAATGAACATGCTGGTCACCGCTGAGCTTTCTATGAAAGGTTCTAAAGGCTCAGTTCTTGCTATGAATGGACTTCTTCCAAAAGAAAGTTTATGGGAAGAGAAAGAAGTCTGCGAAAAGGCAAAAGGTGGAAGGAAAAAGAAGAAGAGGCAGAGCTAGAAAGGCCGATGTAAAGAAAGTGTTTCCATTGCACAAGCGAGGCCATTGGAGCAAAACTCCCTACTTAGCTGGCCACACCTAAAGAACAAGAGGAAGGTCCTTCTGGAGGTACTCGTATTGGTCTACCTTATGGTTTCTTCTGCATCCAGTTGGGTCTTGACTCTGGTCTAGTGCTTATCTGTGCACTTCCATGCAGGAACTTGAGGATAGCAGGAGGTTGAGGGAAGAGACCATGATCCTACCATCGATAATGAAGCAAAGAGTTGCTGCAGTACATGGCCATACTCTTCGATTACCATCTGGTTTAGACTTAGTTAAGACTGTATTATGTGCCTGCAGCTAGCGGAATTTGATTTCTCCATGCTTAGCACTAGAAGGCTATGTGATCACCTCTTTAAGGACCATTGTAACTTCTTTATGAAAGTTTGATGGTTCCTAATTAATGGTCTTTCTCAGCTACATATTGAGTACCTGTTCTAAACTATCGAGCAAAATGTGAATGCCAAACGACCTAGGATAGTCCAAATGATGATATCTTGGCACTTGAGATTAGGTCTATAGTAGAAGATAGGATCAATAAATTGGAAAAAATGGACATTGATCCATTGACTTCGAGTTAATCCAACTTGTGAAGTGCCTGGGCATGACCAAACTTCCTTTGTTGGACATGGGGAGAGGGATTGATTCCTTGCCCTAGTACATACAGATGTGTGGCCCTTTTGATTGTTGGATAGAGGCAATTTTTGCCTACTTTTGTTACCTTTATCGATTGAATCTAATCTTAGGTATGAATTGTTGTTATCTTTATGAGACACAAGTTTGAAGCTTTTAAAAAGTTCAAGAATTCTGACATGAAGTAGAAAATAAACTGAAAAACCCATTAAGATTCTTCGATCAGATCGAGGAGGTGAATACCTTAGCTGGAAATTCCTAGACTATTCTAAAGAAATAAATGGCATAGTCTCTCAATGGACTCCACCAGGAATACCTCAACTCAACGGGTTTCAGAATGGAGAAATCAGGACTCTATTGGATATGGTTCGATCCATCATAAGCTCAAGACCTCCCTGATTTCCATTTGGGACACTCATTGTTAACTTCAAATTTATCTACTGAATAGGTTCCCTCTTAAAATCGTTCCTTACCACACCATATGAGTATGGCATGATAAGAAATCAAGTCTGAGTCATCTCAGAATTTGGGGTTGTCCGGCTCACGTCAAAAGACAAGCGGACAAGTTAGAGAATAGGTCCTTTAGAGCTCGATTCATAGGATATCTAAGAGTCATTAGGATTACTATTTCTACATTTCTAGAAAGACCACAATGTGATTGTTGAGTCAACATTGCTCTTTCTTGAAAAATAGTTATATTTCAAGATAGCGGCATTGGAAAATAGATCAACTTGATGAGGAAAGTTCTCATAAGTACAAACGAGAGCTACAGGACAATTGGAACCAAAGGTCAAGTTGCAGCCAAATACGAAACACTACCTCCTCCATCTCGCCCCCTAGATGAAAAAGAGGTTCTCATCCCCTGAGAAGAGACTTAGTTATTATTTCAGAAAGATGGTGAGGAAATATTTCTCGTAGGCAATGGTGCACAATGGTTATGGATCCCAAAACCTACGAACGAGCGCGGATATCAGATATCGACTCGAGATAATGTGGCTAGAGCAATGCAGTCAGAATTGCTCGATGCAGACTCAAACAAGTCTTGAACCATTGGTAGATCCACCAGAAGGTATAGTACCTATTGGGTTGTAAATGGATCTTCAAGAGAAAGATTGGTGCAGATGGGAATGTGGAGACATTCAAGGCTAGACTAGTGGCAAAAGGTTATAGTCAACGCGAAGGCATTGACTATCAGGATACCTTTTCTCCAGTGGCTATGCTAAAATCCATCCGCACATTGCTTGCCGTTGCAGCCTATTTCGATTATGAAATATGGCAAATGGACGTGAAAACGGCATTCTTAAATGGATATCTTGAGGAAGATATCTATATGGAACAGCCGCTAGGTTTCACATCCAGTGATACTGATCACAAGGTTTGCAAGCTGCAAAGGTCCATATATGGACTTAAGCAAGCATCTCGGAGCTGGAACACTCATTTCAATGATGTGATCAAAAAGTTTGGTTTCATCAAAAATGAAGAGGAACCATGTATTTTCAAAAAGGTCAGTGGGAGCGCTGTTGTCTTCCTCGTATTGTACGTGGATGACATCCTCCTTATTGGGAATGATATTCCCATGTTGACAACAGTCAAATATGGTTGTCCAAGGAATTCTCCATGAAAGACCTAGGAGAAGCATCCTTTATTCTAGGAATTAAGGTCTATAGAGATAGACCGAATAGGATGCTAGGACTTTCACAGAAGATGTACATAGAGGAAGTACTAAAGAGGTTTAGTATGGAAAACTCTAAGAGGGGATTAATACCCTTCAGACATGGTATTCATCTTTCCAAGAAGATGTGCCCCAGCACACCTGAGAAAATAGAACGCATGAGCCAAGATTCCCTTATGCTTCTGCAATAGGGAGCCTCATGTATGCCATGCTATGTACACGACCTGATATAGCCCATGCTGTGAGTGTCACAAGCAGATATCAGTCAAATCCAGGTGAAGAACACTGGACTTCTGTGAAATGTATCCTTAAGTACTTGAGAAGAACTAAGGATATGATGTTGGTCTTTGGTAATGGAGAACTCCAAGTCTAGGGGATACACAGACTCGGATTTTCATGTCCGATATAGATGATCGAAAGTCGACATCTAGAAAGTCTGTTTGTGTGCAATGGTGGTGCTGTCAGCTGGAAGAGTTCCAAGCAAACAGTGATAGCAGATTTCCACCATGGAAGCAGAATATATCCGCTGCATCAGAAGGCTATGAAGGAAGCATTCTGGTACAAGAAGTTTGCTGCAGAAATTGGAGTAATGCCATCAGATGCCATTCCTCTATACTGCGACAACAATGGCGCCATAGCCCTTGCTAAGGAGCCGAGGTCTCATCAGAAATCCAAGCACATTGAGCGGCGATACCACCTCATCCGCGATTACCTCGAGAAGGGTTATGTCGAGGTCAAGAGAGTCAACTCCATAGACAATGTGGCAGACCCACTTACAAAGTCATTGGGCCAGCAGAAGATCGAAGCCCACCTTAAGAAGATGGGACTTAGACTTGTAGCCAATTGGCTTTAGGACAAGTGGGAGATTGTTAGATATATGTGCCCTAGAAGCCAGAATTGGCTGACACTTGTAATACACTTCTAGGGGCAAAATTATAATTTTGACTAAAATCAATAAAATGGGTTATTTTCTATCACATATGTGTATTTAGTGTCTGTGATACATCCTTTGAGTTAATGGTAATGATAATTCATATTTTCAAGAGTTGAAAATTTAAGACATGAATAATCATTATTAACTCATAAATTGCTCCCGACCATAGGATCATCACGAGGATGGTGATTGATCCGAAAGGTTGGTGTACAATCGCTTCTCTTTAGTAGATGAGTCTTGAGTCTACGGTGTGGAGACATCGGAGCGAGAGTATAGGTACTCGTTAGAGAACGAGGGCACTGAGCGTGACCACCTCGAGTAGTCATTAGGAAGTCTACCTTCTCGTCAATGACTGACTCGATGCTGCAGTAGTGTGTCTGGTTCTTTGACCTGAGGTGCATCGGCAGTTCACCTTGAGGGTGTTATAGTTTGACTACACCATTACTCGATCTCCTAGCCATATGAGAACCCTGAGGTGTATGTTGGCTATAGCATGTTCATTGTAGGAACTGGATTGCATCAAGATGGAATCTATCTACCTCGGTGGTAGAGGAGCAGCCCTATGATGATCATGAGAATCAAGTCCAGAAGTCCATGGCCATGGCAGAGTGAAATAATAGAAAGAGTTTCTATTTAGATTTTCACATTGGACTTGAATCGAATGATTACATCATATGACAGAAACTAGGGTTTGACGAGTTCACCTTAACCCTAATCTGATCGGGGCTCAAGATAGAAGAACTTAATCACACATAGGTAGCTGCACCAAGAGGTTCACATTCAGCTCTGATGGGTTGCCACCATATACTGCTAGGTGTCACTGGTGGATTTTGGGAGCAATTAGAATGATTTAGATGATCGATCATTCTAGCTGTTCGAATCAGAAGAGTTCTGATCCATCGAAAGGAGTTTCGATGATGTCGATGATAGAGATCATGACATATCCCATTACCATACAGAACTGAACCTAACTAGGTCACACAAACAAGGGTTTGAATCTGGTGATCATCAATTGAACTGGATCCAGTTCAATTGATCTGAATGAGATTCAATTAGGTTCAAGAAAATCGTGCTAGCACTCGATTGAACCTAACGTTCTTCTTTTACTATCATAAATAAGTTGTCCTGACTGAGCCAAAGGAGTTTGTGCTCAATCAGAGGCCTTCATATGGTTTGACTGGAGGTTGTCCAAGTCAGAAAAAGGATTGTCTTATTTTGTAAGACATTACCTGCCATTTTTGGTCACCTGTCATTTCTTGTTCTTTGACTTTGGTCAAAAGTCTACCTTTGACTGGTCAAATGTTGACCATTGACACTTTGACTTTTGACCACATGTCATGCACCTATTGGAGAGCTGGTGGGGGCCTGTCCCCCTGCCAGAACCTGGCAAGGAAGAGGGTGCACGCCACCCTTGGCGTGTGCCCAAGTTGGAGGCGCCTAGGAGTCCTTGTTGGACAAGGACTCCATCTCCTTTTTGGATTCCAATTAGAGTTCTCCTAAGAACCAACTTTGACTAGTCTTAGGCACCCTCTAAGGAGGAATCTAGGGGACTCTATTCCCACCAATCAGATTTAGATCTGATTTCACAAAGGTTGTGATTGGTTGGGAAGAAGAGGAGTTGGGAGTTGCGATTCAATAGTCTCCACGTCCTGATAAATAAGGACTCCTGTGATAAGTGGTAAAAATATACTAATAAAAGTATTAAATTATAAAATAAATTAATCTATTTTATTAAGAAATTGATACTTTTATTAATCTTATGTAGGAAAGAAGGCCACCAATGTGAAGATCTCATTTTTCTGGTTCAGATGAAAAAAATTTCAGGCAAAACGGACTTCAAACGAGCCCAGAATCGAATTTCAAAAAAAAAAAAAAAAATGCCGACGCAACGCTGACGTCAGGATGACGTCAGCATTTTTCGCGGCGCACGGTGGACCATCTGAAGGGTAATTCGGGAATTTCATAGCATAAAGCGTGCGCTGATTGGCTGAAGAACGCGGCGGTCCACGCAACACCGGGCTCGCGCACGGTCCACGGAGGGCAATTTGGGAATTCTGGCTGATCCAACGGGCGGTTTTCACTGAAGCTTGATCGGACGGACGAGAAGAAGGCGCTGATGGACGGCATCCGCAGCTCCCGATCGAGATCCAACGGTCGAGATTCATCCCGACATAAAACTAAAGGTCTGAAGGCTTATTTCAACGCGATCGGACGGCCCAGATTCGATCCAATGGATCGATCCAACGGCTGAGATTAAATCCGACTTGATCTGGGTTATTTTAAGGGGTTTTTGAGTGGTTTTTGGACCGTTTGATCAAGATCTAACGGGCAGAATTACCCAGATCTTAATTTGAGTTGATTTAGGAGTCCTAAACCTAATTTTTGATGGAATTTTGGGGGAAATAAAACTCTTTACCTATAAAAAAAAGCCTGTTGTCGTGAAATAAAAAAAAAAAAAAAAGAGAGAGACAAAGAGAGAGATGGGGAGAAAGAGAGAGGGAGAAAGAGAGAGAGAAAGAGAGAGGAGAGAGATAAAAAAAAGTGATTTGTGAGAAAATTAAAAGGTTTTTTTTTGATTTTTCTTCAACGATCAAGACATCAAGGAGCCTCTTCTTCTTCGCCAAGTTCTCCACATCAAGAGCAGCAGACAATCAATTTCAGCAATCAAACAGTCTAATTTCTTCATGCTTTTTATTTTATTTGCTATTTTTGAATTTGTTATCATGAACTAAATTTTATTTTACTAAGGCTAAGGTGTAGCCACTCTTTTGATGCAATATTCAGTATGATTTATTTTTAAATTTTATTCATGAGGAGTATATAAATCTGATCTTAATGCTTTTAGATTACTGGCCATCTTCTAATTGATCTGATGAACATAGATGTTACGGACCAAGTACATCTATGTTAATGCTTCTTGATTATATACCTTGTATTATGAATCAAATTAGAATTCATATGCATGCGGGAATTTTAGTGCGCTTTGGACGCAGCGTATTTTAATTAGAGGGTTTCACAAAACCTAATGCATTAATATTTATTTAAATTACACCTGGACCAAAGGGATAATTAATAAATATTAATAGTTTTGCTATGCCTGGACCAAAGGATAGTGAATAAATTAGGAGACTCCACCGTCACATGAAATAAAATTAATCTAAAAATCTGAATATTGTATTGACTGAGTTGGTGAACCGATTGCCTTAGTAATCCATTGCTCTTGAATTTAAAACCCTAATAATTTACACTCTCTCTATTTAATTAAAAACTTTTAATTATTTTTTTTATTTTTTTTAATTTCTTATTCTCATAAATCGATCTTCTAAATAAAGCATAGGAAAGAGCTTTTCAGTACTTATTTTCCAATCCTCTAGGGACGATACTCTACTCATTCACTTTATTACTTGATCGACTGGTGCACTTGCCATAGCTATAAATTAGCACGCATCAAGTTTTTGGCGCCGTTGCCGGGGATTGTGTCTAAAATAATATTAAAATTTTGATCCTAGCTTTACTTTAGAAATTTATTTTTAATTTTTATTATTAAAAAAAAAAATTTAGTGCATGACACGTACTGGACATAGTAACTTACTACCTCTAGATCCAGAAATTGAAAGAACTATTAGAAGACTACAACAAGAGAGAAACATGGCAGCTGAAGATCCTAACGACATCAATCTAGGATTGGATATGGCGACTGAAGGACAGCATGAAGCTATTCGACCAGTACATCGTCCATTAAATGATTACATCACACCATCTGTAGCCGATGCAGCTTCGAGCATCAGGAGACCGCCTGTACGAGCAAACAACTTCGAAATAAAATCGGCGATGATCCAGATGATTCAATCAACTGTCCAATTCAGTGGACACATGCATGATGATCCGAATGCCCATATTTCTAATTTTCTTGAACTTTGCGATACTTTTAAAATTAATGGGGTGTCGGATGATGCTATTAGATTAAGGTTATTTCCTTTCTCTTTATGGGATAAAGCTAAAAATTGGCTTCATTCTCTTCCTACAGGTTCTATCACAACTTGGGATGTCCTAGCCCAAAAATTCTTAGCCAAGTACTTTCCACCTTCCAAGACTGCTAAGATGCGCAACGATATCACTTCTTTTATGCAGATGGACATGGAGACACTATATGAGGCTTGGGAGCATTTCAAGGAACTGCTGAGGAGATGTCCACATCATCAACTACCCGTATGGCTTCAGGTACAAACTTTCTATAATGGTTTATCTCCTACTAATCGATCTATGATTGATGCAGCAGCAGGAGGAACCATTAATCGAAAAATGGAGGAAGAAGCCTTCGATCTGATCGATGAGATGGCATCAAATAGCTATCAATGGCAGACAGAGCGCATGATGCCAAAAAGACTAGCAGCTGTGCAGGGAGTAGATTGCGTGCCAACTTTACTAGCTGAAATTGCAGCCCTTAGAGCCGAAGTCAACAACTTAAAGGGAACAGCTATGCATGTTCAGAGCATTACTTGTGACCTGTGTGGAGGAGGACACGATACGAGCAATTGCCAGACAGGTAATCCTTTTGCTAAAACAACTGATACAGCTAATTATATTGGTAATTTTTTCAGGCCGCAACAAAACAATCCCTACTCCAACACATACAATCAAGGGTGGAGGCAGCACCCAAATTTCTCATGGAGCAATCAAAATGCAGCACAACAGCCACCCCCGGGATTCCAAGTACCTGAAAAGAAGTCCAACATAGAAGAGCTGATGGTCAAATTTATGCAAAACCAAGAAGCAACTATAAAAAATTTGGAAGCCAAACTTAGGCAAGACCAAACAGCAGCAATTCGAAACTTGGAGATGCAAATAGGTCAAATGGCTAAGATAATCTCCGAGAGACCTCAAGGATCCTTGCCAAGCAATACGGAGACAAATCCAAGGGAGCAAGTCAATGCTATCACCCTAAGAAGTGGTACAAAGCTGGAGGAGCCACATCAGAAGAAAGAGACTGAAGAGCCAACTACAAATAAGGAACCATCAACTCAAACTCGTCAGTCACCAAAACAACCAGCAGATGGATGGTCTCCAGGTATACGATTTGCTGATCCAAATGTGAAGCCCTACGTGCCGCCACTACCATTCCCAGAGAGACAAATACAGCATCCAGATAAGGAATTTTCTAACTTTTTCAAAATTTTAAAGAATTTACATATTAATATTCCTTTTGTAGATGCTATTACTCAAATGCCCAGGTATGCCAAGTTTCTCAAAGAAATCTTAACAAATAAGAAAAAGCTGAAGGAGCATGAGAGAATAAATTTGAATGAAGAATGCTCAGCAATACTTCAAAATAAATTACCACAGAAGTTAAAAGATCCAGGGAGTTTTACTATCCCCTGCATTATTGGTGATTGTAGTTTTGATAAAGTTTTATGTGATTTAGGAGCAAGCATAAATCTCATGCCTTTTTCTATTTTCAGGAAGCTGGGTCTAGGAGAACCAAAGCCTACCACTATTACTCTTCAATTAGCCGACAGATCCATTAAATATCCAAGAGGTATAGTGGAGGATCTCTTGGTAAAGGTAAACAAGTTTATTTTCCCTGTTGATTTTATTGTTCTTGATATGGAAGAAGATTATGATGTACCCCTTATTTTAGGGAGACCCTTTTTAGCTACTGGAGGAGCTTTAATAGATGTTCAATAAAAAAAATTAATTCTTAGAGTCCAAGACGAACAAGTTACTTTTAATATTTTTAATGATTTAATTTATTCTTATTTTATTTTATTTATTAAAATAATAAGAATCAGATCTGAAACATCCCAGATTTGATATAGATCAAAGAAAATTTTTTTTTAAATATATCTCTTGATTTGATCAGATCTGAACGAACCTGGACTAGAAAATCAGGATTTTCCTTCAATTGCAGTAGAGCAGGATTGGACCATCAAGGGAGGGTGCTACTCCAAGCTCTATGATAAACTTTCTCAACCACAGCTTTCTTTACAGCATTTGATGTTGCCACGTACTTTGCTTTGCAAACAGAGTCTGCCACAGTATGCTGCTTGGAACTCTTCCAACAGATGGCTCCACCATTCAGAGTAAAGATACATCCTGACACACTTTTGCTATCATCATGGTCAGATTGAAAGCTAGAGTCTGTAAATCCCATAAGTTTCAGATTTGACTCACCATAAACCAACAATTAGTCCTTAGTATTTCTCAAATACTTAAGTATGGCTTTAACCACTTTTCAGTGGTTTTCTCAGGGGTCAGACTGGTATCTACTCACTACTCATAGTGAGTATGCTACGTCTGGTCTCGTACATGTCATGACGTACATGATAAATCCCACTATCGAAGCATATGGGACTCTACTTATACGTTCTCTCTCTTCAAGAGTTATCAGATAATCTTTCTTAAAGATAGAAATTCCAAGGCCTATCGAAAGATGGCCTTTTTTGAAATTCTCCATGTTGAACCTCTTCAGCATAGTATCTATGTACGTGGACTGAGATAATCCAAGCATCCTCTTAGATCTATCCCTATAAATCTTCATCCCTAGAATGTAGGATGCTTCACCCAAGTCCTCTATGGAAAATTATGATGACAACCAGACTTTTATTCCTTGCAGTGCAAGGATATCATTTTTTATTAAGAGAATGTCATCCACGTACAAAATAAGATACTACTACTAGACTATTTGCCCATTTATAAATGCAGTGTTCTTCTTCGTTCTTAATGATGCCATACGTTTGGATCACTTTATCAAAACACATGTTCTAATTTCGAGATGCCTGCTTCAGTCCTTAAATGGATCTCTGAAGCATACATACCTTGGACTCATCTATGGATGTGAACCTCTCAGGTTGTATCATATACACCTCTTCAATCAACTCTCCATTCAGGAAAGCTATCTTTACATCCATCTGCCAGATCTCATAGTTCAGATGGACAGCAATTGCAAGCATAATCCGAATGGACTTGAGTATTGCCATAGGAAAGAATGTCTCGTTATAGTCAATACCATAACATTGATGATATCCCTTGATAACCTGACGAGCTTTATAGATCTCCACCTTTCCATCTATGCTCCTCTTCCTTTTGAAGACCTATTTACACCCAATGGGTTTAACCCCTTCAGATAGGTCAACCATTGTCCACACATCATTGAGCTTCATGGACTCCATTTCGAATTTTATGGCCTCAAGCCATTCTTCAAAATCAGGTCTCTGCATAGCATCCATATAGGTGATCAGATTCTCATCATTTTCATCGAGTTCGATGGGATCACCATCCCGAACCAAGAAACCATAGTATCTATTCGGCTGATGTGGTACTCTATCAAAATGCCTTAATGGTGCAGGTACACTGGGCTTCAGATTTGATCTAATCGAATCCAATTATGGTTCAGCTACAGATGTCGATTTTTCTATCTTTTGAACTTCATTAAGTTCAACCTTAGAGGCAACAGTTCCTTCACCAAGGAATTTCTTTTCTAAAAAGGTTGCCTTAAGGCTGACAAACACCTTTTGTTCATCAGCATGGTAGAAATAGTATCCTTTTATCTCTTTTGGGTATCCTATAAATGTGCACTTATCAGATTTAGGTCCAAGTTTATCTGTAACTAATAATTTGACATAAGCCGGGCACCTCCAAATCCTAAGGTGTGAAAGTGCTGGCTTTTGCCCTGTCCATATCTCATATGGAGTCTTAACTACAAACTTAAACCCTATTTGACATATAACAAGCTAATTCGAGTGCATATCCCCAGAAGGATATCGACAAGCTAGAAAAATCCATCATGGATCGGACTATGTCTAACAGAGTCCAATTCTTCCTTTCAGACACACCATTTTGCTGTGGTGTTCTTGGAGGAGTCCATTGGGAGAGAATTTCAATCTCTCCTAGATATGTGAAAAACTCATCGAAAAGATATTCCCCTCCTTGATCAGATCGAAGAGTTTTAATACTCTTTCCAGTTTATTTTTCTACTTCACTTTGGAATCATTTGAACATTTCAAAAGAATTCGACTTATGTTTAATCAGATAGACATATCCATATCTAGATAGATCATCTATGAAAGTAATGAATTTGACATATCCATCTTTGACATTTGTGCTCATTGGTCCACATACATCAGTATGTACTAGACCTAAGAGCTCAGTGGCTCTTTCACCTATTTCAGTAAAAGGTGACTTGATCATTTTACCAAGAATACATGATTCATAGGGTGGAAGTGATTCACAATCACTGAATTCGAGGATTTCCTCTTGAGTTAACCTATCTATCCGATTCTTGTTTATGTGACCTAGCCTATAATGCCATAAGTAGATATCTGACACACTATCTAATCTAGGATGCTTGCCAGTTGAATAGACTATGTTAACAGGTTATGATAGCATATACACACTATTATTCAAATATCCATAGAAAATAGTGACACCATTCGTAATGATATTACAAATTTATTTCTTTATTGAAATTTATAATCATTTTTGGCCAGAAGACCTATAGAAATGATATTTAAAAAGAAACTGGAATAGAGATGACAATCACTAAGAACAATGGTATGGGACTCAAATACAAGTTTCAAAATTTCTAAAGCTAGAACTGGAACTGGTCTTCCATCTTCAACGTTCAGGAATCTTTCACCTTGCTCGAATCTCCTACTGACTTGCAACTCCTACAATAAATTACAAATATGATAAGGACTACTAGTATCCAATACCAAGTTAGTAATATCACAAATAGAGAAATTGCAAGGAGTTATCATATAAATACCTTGCCCAGCAACAGCTTGCTTCTTTCTCTACCTGTTCGGATCCAGAGAGGCAATGTACTGAGGATAGTTTCTTTTTTAGTGCTCTCGCTTCTTGCAAAAAATGTATTCAGCTTGACTCTTATCGAGCTTGATCTTCCTGGTCTGGCCCTGTATGGATGTCCCAGTCTGAACTTGCACCTTCATAGCTTTCTTCTTCTTGTTCTTCTTTCCTTTGCTAAAGGATCGAGAGCGAGAAGATGAACATCCCACTAAGTTCACCGACTCTTTGTGGAGTTGGTGATCCTTCTCAAAGTTTTGAAGTAACCCCAGTAACCCATGGTAGTCTACCTCAGGCTTTGTCATTCTAAAATGAGTAAGGAATGGAAGAAACGACTTAGACAATGAGTTTAGTATTGCATCTTTTTCAAGTTATTCATGTAAGAAGAAGCCAAGCTTGCTCAATCACTCTATCAGCTTGATCATGTACAATACATGATCAGTGACCAAGGCACCATCCTACATTCTGGCATTGAAAATGGCATAACTAGTCTTGTGCCTCTCTCCATCATCGGGTGTGCCAAAGGAATCCTCCAACACTTGAAGCATGTCTTTTGGCTGAGCCATCTTAAATTTGCGATGGAACTCATCACTCATAGTAGCCAGCATGATGTAGTGCACTATGGTCCGATCACTTAGCCACTTCTGATAAGTGTCTCTGACTGTTTCACGTACATTGACAATTGGCTCCTCAGATGTAGGATCCATCAGCATGTATAGGATCCGTTCATGCTCTAGGACTACTTCAACTTTCAGTACCAGCTATCAAAGTTCGATCCCACCAACTTATCATTGTCCAACAATGATCGAAGTGATAAGAAAGTGGCCATATCTGCACCAAGAAAAAACATAACCTAATTAGAAATTGGTTCATTAAACCTAAAAATTTAGACTTTAATCAAAAGGTTCTTCCACTATTTATTCGAATTGGTAGCCTCTTCCTTCAATCCGAGAAATTATCATAATTTCTTAGTGGGTATTAGAATCCACATAGAGTGTACACGAGCCCAACATTGGTTGGCCCATCCATGTACATCGAAAGGTAGGTTCATAACCAATTATTTCTCCAAATAACTTTTAGTAATTAAATTTTGCCCCAGCCCCTGATCAGTTGGTTTTGGCCTTCTCAAAAAAGGATTCAGTTAGGTCCAACCATTAACATGACCATATTTGGCCCATCTAACCAATGAATGATCAGACCCAACTTTGGTTGGCCCACCTGACCACCATTTAGAAAAATGTATCCAAGAGATCATATAATGAATGATAATTCCATCAATCGATAAGCATCAGGCCTTTGGGCCGCCAATGATTATCCAACTAATTGACTCATTATCATCCACTTTAATGAGAGGCTATGATCCAGTTATCATACAACTATTTTATTTTAGGAACCTAATAATTTTAGAGGATTTATTTATAGAAGTGAGTAGGTTAGATTAACCAGCTTGTCATGATCCTCCCACTGGCTTTACCAAGTTAGCTTAAGGGAGACCACTGATAGGCTAATCTAGGAGCACCTAAATCAGTCACACTGATTTACCTAGCTGACATGGGTCAACTTAAATTGTCAAATGATCTGATCAAAACTCAATCTCATCAAGAAGGCTAGGCAAGTGAGATTGGTGGAAGGGTCTGCCAAAGCTTGCCTTAGACACCGTCGAAAATGGCTAGGTAAGCAGGCTACCAAATTAAAAACCACTGATCACATGTGCCAAACTTACCTTAGACATTAACTGATTTAATTAGTCAGGATTAGATCAACCTAACAGTTTGAGCTAGACCTCTTAGCCAAGAATCAAGTCCATTTGGTTCTTGTTAAAGACATGGACTTGACCAACTACAACTATTGTAATTGATCTAGAGAATCCCTGACCAAATCTAAGACAACAATTGATTAGATTTAGTCAATTCTCTAATTAAGTCCATTCTTTAATCTAACCTTAGGTCTAACCCAATTAATGAACCTAATCCCCACTAACCCATTAACCCAATGTGTTATGATTCGTGTCATAGGATCTTCAATTTACAATCCTAGAACCTAATCAAGCAACTTTTTAATTCTAAATTAAGTTTTAGGCTGAGGGTTGGGGTTTGGCTTTTTGAAAATAATTTTTATATTTATAAAATATTTTTATAATATGGTTCTATCAACCAAGTTGCATATTTGATTTATATTCAATATGTATGTAAAATAAATATGAAACTACTTTAGATCTAATCTAAACAGGTTCATGTAATTGAAATAGTTTCAATAATAATCAATCATAAATCTTTCAAGATCAAATCTAACATATTTATGATGATTAAAATTAGATTAAAATAGTTTTAATTAGATCTTAAAATTTTTTTGATCTAATCTAAAATTTCATGATCGATATTTTAGATCAGCACATACTAAAACAACCTTTCCACTATAAGGGGTAGACCTTACAGTAGGACAATCTTATGGCAGTCTGTGCAATCTAAAATATTTTATTTTTAGATCTAAAACTATTTTAAATCTATTAATTTATAAATAAAATTAAATTAAATCTAATAAATTTATGATTAGAGTCAGATCATCACAAACTTGGACAACTTTTTTACTGTAAGGGGTAAACCTTACAGCAGGACAAACTTATGGCAGTTTGCAAGATCTAAAATTTTAATTTTAGATTGAATAATTAGATTATAAATTAGATCTAATCTAAAAAATAATTTAAACATTCATAAAAATCATGTAATAAGAACCTAAGCTCTGATACCAATTGTAGAAATCAGATCTAGAATTTTATAGGTAGATCTTGAAACTTTTTCATGATCAGACAGTGAAAGACTTAAATAAATTAAATATTTATTTAAATAAATATATAAATATCTAGATCTTAGATCTATTATATGATCAAGGTATGATATTAAATCAAAAATTAAAAACATAAAAAAAGAAAGGTTGATCACATCAACCTAGATCTATACTACATTTAATGCAGGTATGAAATTAATAGATCAGATCTATTACCTATGCAAGTTAGATATTCTAACTTATTGATCTAGACTTGAGAATGAAGTCATGAGCCACACACACATCTGACCTCTAGGAGTCGTCCATACGAGCCTACGAACTCCGATCTAAAGTTCGATGCAGAAAATCAGCACAGCATGCTAGTACCATGTTGATCCTTCTTCGACGATCGATCCAATGCTTTCTTCTTCAAAACTTGGACTCTTCAAAATATGAGAAAAAAGAGAAGAGTTTTTTAATTAGAGACTCCCTCAAAAAAAACTCAAAAGAAGGAGAGATGAAGAATAAAATAGCCTTAGAAGAAGATTCTCTTCTTCTTCTCTTTACACCTAGACACCTAGTTTGGTGCCTATGGAACCCCCATGCCCAAGGACCCTCTGAAGGAAAAATCTCAATTTTTTGGATCAGGTTCGTTCAGATCTGATTGGACCAAGAAAGATATTTCAAAAATTTTTTCTTTTGAATCTAGATCAGATTTGAGACATTTCAGATCTGATTTTATAGATCTAATAAAGAAAAAAATAAATTAAAATAGATTAATTTTATACCTTATTGTTGGATAATCAGATTATCCTATGATGATCCTGCTGATTGTCTGATGTTCTAGATCTAGCCATGTAAGTGCTTGGTCTCTACCGGTATCCACTCAGACTGGATCTAAAGATCTTCTCCTTCTTTATCATTTTTTCAAATATTAGATCTAAATTTGATTTAGAGGATCTTCAAAACTACTTTTAAAGATCGGATATCGTTTTTGCAGTAGTGCTGCTTTCTTTCTTTCTCGTCACCTTTCTTTTGCCTGGATCGCACCAAACTAGAGCCCAAATATCCTTGGGCGTAGAGAGGAGAGAGGGGACCTAAAGATGGCATGGAGGAGAAAGAGGGGCAGCATTGTGGCATGGCCAATGGTCTAAGCTCTCTGAAACTAGGCGTAGATAGGGTTTATATAGACCCTGCTGCACCATGTAGTGCCACATCATCTCGGCCAATCATATTGCTTTGTGCAATCAGATCTAAATTTGATTGATGGGATGATATCACCTAATCCAATGAGATAAGAGCCCCTCTAAATCATCCTTAGATGGCGTCTAAGACTGGTCAAAGTCTAATCTTTGGTGCCACCTTGGTAGAAACCCCGAAGTAACTAGAGTCCCATCTGTATGGGACTCCAAGCACCTCTATCCATGGGCACACGCCTCCCTAGGCATGCACCCTTGGTCCACCTACTTTTTAGCAGGTTGACTAGTCCAAAATCAATCTCCTATGGGTGCATGACACATGGGCAGATGTCTAAGTATCAAAGGTCAATGTTTGACCCAAGTTAAAAGACAAGAATTAGCAGGTGACGAAAAATGGCAGGTATTATCTCAAATTTATCTTATAAATTAAGATAACTCTTTTCTGACCTGGACAAGCTCCAGTCAGACCAAGTAAAGGTACCTGAGTGAGCACAAACATATTTGGCTCATTCGAGACAACTTAAAATGATAATTGAAGGAGAACATTAGGCTCAATCGTGTGCTAGCACGATTTTCTTGAACCTAATTGAATCTTATTCAAATCAATTGAACGGGGTTAGTCCAATTGATGATATCTAGATCCAAATCATTGTTTGTGTGATCCAGTTAGGTTTAGTTTTGTATGGTAATAAGATCTATCACGATCTCTATCATCGACATCACCAAAACACCTTTCGATGGATCAGAACTTTTTTGATTCAAACAACTAGAATGATCGATCATCCAAATCATTCTAATTGCTCCCAAAATCTACCAATGACACCTAGCAGTATATAGTGGCAACCCATTAAAATTGAAAATGAACCTCTCGATGCAGCTACTTGTGTGATTAAGTTCTTCTATCTTGAGTCTCGATCAGATTAGGGTTAAAATGAACTCATCAAATCCTAATTTCTATTCTATGATTTAATCATTTGATTCAAGTCTGACGTGAAAACCTTAATAGAAACTCTTTCTATCATTTCACTCTACCATGGCCATGGGCTTATAGACTTGATTCTCATGATCATCATACGGCTGCTCCTCATCTACCGAGGTAGATAGATTCCCTCTTGGTGCGATCCAATTTCTACAATGAACATGCTATAGCCAACATATACCTCAGGATTCCAAATCGCTAGGAGATCGAGTCACGGTGTAATCAAACTATAACACCCTCAAGGTGAACTGCCGATGTACCTCAGATCAAAGAACCATACACGCCACTGCAGCTTTAAGCTAGTCATTGATGAGAAGGTAGACTTCCTTAGGACTGCACGAGGTGGTCACGCTCAGTTCCCTTGTTCTCTAACGAGTACCTATGCTCTTGCTCCAATGTCTCTACACCATAGACTCAAGACTCATCAACTATAAAGAAGTGATTGTATACCAACCTTCCAGATCAATCATCTTCCTCATGATGATCCTACGGTCAGGAGCATTTTATAAGTTAATAATGAAAATTCATGTCTTAAATTTTCAACTCTTGAAAATATGAACTATCATTACCATTAACTCAAGGAATGTATTATAGACACAAAATGTACATTGTGATAGAAAAATAATCTATTTTATTATTTATAGTTAAAATTATAATTTTGTCCTTAGAAGTATATAACAAGTGTCAGCCAATTCTGACTTCTAGGGCACACATATCTAACAAACTTCCACTTGATCTAAAGCCAATTGGCTATAAATCTAAGTTCCATCTTCTTAAGATGGGCTTCGATCTTTTGCTGGCCTAATGACTTTATATGTGGATCCACCGCATTGTCTCTAGAGTCGACTCTCTTGACCTTGACATAATCCTTCTCGAGGTAATCGCGAATTAGGTGGTATCGCCGCTCGATGTGCTTGGATTTCTGATGCAACCTCGGCTCCTTAGCAAGGGCTATGGTACCATTGTTGTTGCAGTATAGAGGAATGGCATCTGATGGCATCACTTCGATCTCTGCAGCAAATCTTTTGTACCAGAATGCCTCCTTCATAGCTTCTGATGCAGGGATATATTCTGCTTCCATGATGAAATCTGCTTTCACTGTCTGCTTGGAACTCTTCCAACTGACAGCACCACCAGTACACATAAACAGACTTTCTAATGTCGACTTTCGATCATCTACATCGGATATAAAATCCCAGTGTGCATACCCCTAGACTTGGAGTTCTCCATTACTAAAAATCAACAACATATCCTTAGTTCTTCTCAAGTACTTAAGGATACATTTTACAGAGGTCCAGTATTCTTCACCTAGATTCGACTGATATCTGCTCATGACACTCACAGCATGGGCTATATCAGGTAGTGTACATAACATGGCATACATGAGGCTTCCTATTACTGAAGCATAAGAAATCTGGCTCATGCGTTCTATTTTCTTAGCTGTGCTAGGGCACATCTTCTTGGAAAGATGAATGCCATGTCTGAAGGGTACCAAACCCCTTTTAGAGTTTTCTATGCTAAATCTCTTTAGCACTTCCTCTATGTACATCTTCTGTGAAAGTCCTAGCATTCTATTCGGTCTATCTCTATAGACCTTAATTTCTAGAATAAAGGATGCTTCTCCTAGGTCTTTCATGGAGAATTCTTTGGATAACCATATTTTAACTATGGTCATATGGAAATATCATTTCCAATAAAGAGGATATCATCCACGTATAGTACAAGGAAGACAATAGCGCTCCCACTGACTTTTTTGAAGATACATGATTCCTCCTCATTTTTTATGAAACCAAATAATTTGATCACATCATTAAAATGAGTATTCCAGCTCCGAGATGTTTGCTTAAGTTCATATATGGGTCTTTGCAGCTTGCATACTTTATGATCAGTATCATTGATGTGAAACTCAGCGGCTATTCCATATAGATATCTTTCCTCAAGATATCCCATTTAAGAAGCCATTTCACTTATTTATCATATTTCATAATAAAATACGGCTGCAATAGCAAGCAATGTGCGGATGATTAAGCATAGCTACTGATGAAAGGTATCCTGATAGTCCAATGCCTTCGCACTGACTATAATCTTTTTGCCACTAATCTAGCTTTGAAATGTCTCCACATTTCATCTGCACCAAATCCTTTCTCTATGATCCATTACACCCAATAGGTACTATAACCACTTTGAATCGGATACTACCAAGGTCCAGACTTGGTTTGAGTGCATCGAGTCAATTTCTGACTTCGTTGCCTCTAACCATTTCTTGGAGTTGATATTCGATATCCCCTTGTTATAGGTTTTGGGATCATCACCATGAACCCCATTACCTACGAGGAATATTTTCTCTTTTTTCTCTGAAATAGTACCTAAATACCTCTTAGAGGGATGAAAAACTCTTTTCGATCTATGAGGTGGAGGAGGTAGTGATTGTATTGGCTCAGCCTGTTTGGTTCCATTTGATCCTTAGCTTGTTCCTCTTGTGAGACTTTCTCTTTGAGCTTGATCTGCTTTCCAATGCCGCTATCTTGAATAAACTATTTTTCAAGAAAGAAGGCATATCGACTCATAATCACATTGTGATCTTCTGGAATGTAGAGATAATATCCTAATGACTCTTTAGGATATCCTATAAATCAAGCTCTAAAGGATCTAAAGTCTTACATGTCCGTTTGTTGTCTTTTGACATGAGCCGGATAATCCTAAATTCTGAGATGACTTAGACTTGATTTCTTATCATGCCATATCTCATACGGTGTGGTAGGAACGATTTTAAAAGGAACCCTATTTAGTAAGTATGTTGTAGTTAACAAACTGTATCCCTAAAAAAATCAGGAAGGTCTTGAAGCTCATCATTGGATCGAACCATATCTAGATAGGTCCATTCCTCATTCTGAAACCCTATTGAGTTGAGTATTTCAAGTGGAGTCCCATTGAGAGACTATGCCATTTTTCTTGAGATAGTCCAGAAAATCTACTAAGGATTCCCTCCTCGATCTGATCGAAGAACCTTAATGGGTTTTCAGTTTGCATTTTCTACTTTCATGTCCGAATTTCTTGAACTTTTCAAAAGCTTTAGACTTGTGTCTCATAAGATACACATACCCATACCTAGATAAATCACTCGGAAGAGATTATAGCAGATAGACAAAGTTGCCTCTAGAACCCCGATAAATCTCAAATAGACCACACACATTATATGTACTCAGTAGAAGATCCATGGCCCTTTCCCAGTCTTACAAAAGGAGCTATATCATTTTGCCATGAAGACAAGATTCAACAATTAAGATGTACTCGAAAGTCCAACGACTCAATAAGCCTGATTTTTCATAATTTGTTAATCCTATCTTCTGCTATATGACCTAGTCTTAGTGCCATAGATACCTATCTTAGGACTATCCCTAGGTCATTACATGGCATTCATATTTTGCTCAATATTAAAAATAGATACATCAATATGTAATTGGTAAAGATCGTTAATAAAAAAATCACTTACAATTTTATTTCTTTTATAAAGAATGTTACAATGGTCCTTAAGAAAACTAATTACGTAGCCTTCTAGTGCTAGACATAAAATAGAAATCAAATTCCTGCTTGCTGCAGGCACATAATAACAATCTTTTAATACTATGTCTAAACCAAATGGTAGTCGAAAAGGATATGTTTCCACAGCCACAGTAGCAACTCTTACTCCATTTTCAACACATAGGATCATCTCACCATCCCTCAGCCTCCTGCTATCCTGAAGATCCTACATGGAAGTGCATAAATGAGCATTAGAACCAGAGTCAAGCATCCAATTGGATGCAGAAGAAATCATAAGGTTAGAATCAATAACGTGCATACCTCCAGAAGGATGTGTCATGATTGGGTATAGCATGTTCATTATAGGAATTGGATTACACCAATAGAAAATCTATCTACCTCGATAGATGAGTAGCCCTATGATGATCATAGGAATCAAATCCATAAGCCCATGGCCATGATAGAGTGAAATAATAGAAAGAGTTTCTATTAAGATTTTCACATTGGATTTGAATCGAATGATTAATTCATATGATGAAAATTTGGGTTTGATGAGCTATCACCTAACCCTACTCGAATCGGGCGCGTGAAGAAAACTTAATCACATAGGTAACTAGACTGAGAGATTCATTTTTAGTTCTAATGGATTGCCACCATATATTGCTAGGTGTCACTAATAGATTTTGGAAGTAATTAGAATGATTTGGATGATCGATCATTCTAGTTATCTGAATCAGAAAAGTTTTGATCCATCGGAAGGTGTTTCGATGATGTCGATGATAGAGATCGTGACATATCTCATTACCATATGAAATTGAACCTAACTAGATCACACAAACAAGGGTTTGGATTTGGATATCATCAGTGAGACTAACCCAGTTTAATTGATTTGAATTAGATTCAATTAGCTTCAAGAAAATTGTGCTAGCACATGATTGAGCCTAATGTTCTCCTTCAACAATCATCAAAAGTTGTCTCAAATGAGCCAAATATATTTGGCCTCACTCAAGTACTTTTACTTGATCTAACTGGTGCTTGTCTAGATCAGAAAAGGGTTATCTTAATTTATAAGATAAATTTGAGACAATGCCTACCATTTTTTGTCACCTGCTAATTCTTGTCTTTTGACTTTGGTCAAATATTAACCTTTGACACTTAGATATCTGCCCATATATCATGCACCCATAGGAGAGAGATTTCTCCTTTGTCCTCCTGCTAGAAAGAGGAAAGGAGGGGGTGCATGCCTAGGGAGGCATGCACCCAAGGATAATGATGCCTGGAGTCCCATACAGATCGGACTCCAGGTTGCTTCATGGTATCAAACAAGGCAGCGCCAAAGACTCTACTTTGACCAGTCTTGGGGCCACCTAAGGATTTTTGATAGAGGCACTCATTTGATTGGATCAGGTGATGTCATCTAACTAATCAGATTTAGATCTGATTGCACGTAGAGATGTGATTGGCTGGGATGATGTAGCACTGCATGGTGCAGCAAGGTCTATATAAACCCTATCTACGCTTAGGTTTAAGAGAGTTCTCCCCTTACCCATTCTACACAGCCCTCTCCCCTATCCTCCATGCCTATCTCTGATTCTCTATCTCCTCTCCACGCCCAAGAGGCCTTGGGCTCAATTTTGGTGTGATCCAGGCAAGAGAAAGGTGACAAGAAAGGAAGAAGGCAGCACTGCTGCAAAAGACGACATCGGATCTTCAAAAATTCTTTTGAAGATCTTCAAGATTAGATCTAGATTTATTCTTTGGAGAAAAGATTAAGAAGAAGAAGATCTTCAGATCTGATCTGAGTGGATACCAATAGAGGCCAGACGATTGCATGGCTGCATCCAGAACCTCAGGCAATCAGCAGGATCATCACAGGATAATAAGATTATCCAAGAACAAGATATAAATTAAATTTAATTAAATTTAATTTATTTTATTTTATTAGATCTATCAAATTAGATTTAAAAAATGTTAGATCTGATTTAGGTTTAAGAAAATTTTTTTTGAAATATTCCACTTGCTCAAATTAGATCTGAGCGAACCCGACCCAAAAAATAGGATTTTTCTTTCAACTAGTATCAGAGCCAGGTTCCCATAAATAATTTAGATCTAATTTTAATCTATTTTTGATCTAATAATTAGGTAATTTTAGATGTCACATGATATGTGATTAGATCTAAAATTAGAAAAAATAAAAATTAAATAATTTAGATCTAAATTGTATAAGATGCATGACTAGTTGTAGAATAGAATTATTCTATGCATAGTCTTGCATGATCATAATTTAATTTGATTAAGTTATAATTTTTAAATTTATTTATGTTAGATATATGTGCCCTAGAAGCTAGAATTGGCTGACACTTGTAATACACTTCTAGGGGCAAAATTGTAATTTTGACTATAATTAATGAAATGGGTTATTTTCTATCACACATGGTTATTTTATTCTGTGATACATCATTTGATTAATGGTAATGATAATTCATATTTTCAAGAGTTGAAAATTTAACATGAATAATCATTATTAACTCATAAACAGCTCCCGACCATAGGATCATCACGAGGATGGTGATTGATCCGGAAGGTTTGGTGTACGATCGCTTCTCTTTAGTAGATGAGTCTTGGTCTATGGTGTGGAGACATCGGAGCGAGAGTACAGTACTCGTTAGAGAACGAAGGCACTGAGCGTGACCACCTCGGAGTATTCATAGGAAGTCTACCTTCTCGTCAATGACTGACTCGATGCTGCAGTAGTGTGTCTGGTTCTTTGACCTGAGATGCATCGCGGTTTACCTTGAGGTGTTTATAGTTTGACTACGCCATTACTCGGTCTCCTAGCCATATGGAACCCCTGAGGTGTATGTTGCTATAGCATGTTCATTGTAGGAACTGGATTTGCATCAAGATGGAATCTATCTACCTCGGTGTAGAGGAGTAGCCCTATGATGATCATGAGAATCAAGTCCAGAAATCCATGGCCATTGGTAGAGTGAAAAATAGAAAGAGTTTCTATTTAGATTTTCACATTGGACTCGAATCGAATGATTACATCATATGACATAGATTAGGGTTTGACGATTCCCTTAACCCGTAATTCTGATCAGGCTCAAGATCGAAGAACTGAATCACACAGTAGCTGCATACCAAGAGGTTGCATGTCATCTCTGATGGGTTGCCACCATATACTGCTAGGTGTCACTGGTGGATTTTGGGAGCAATTAGAATGATTTAGATGATCGATCATTCTAGCTGTTCGAATCAGAAGAGTTCTGATCCATCGAAAGGAGTTTCGATGATGTCTATGATAGAGATCATGACATATCCCATTACCATACAGAACTGAACCTAACTGGGTCACACAAACAAGGGTTTGAATCTGGTGATCATCAATTGAACTGATCTAGTTCAATTGATCTGAATGAGATTCAATTAGGTTCAAGGAAATCGTGCTAGCACTCGATTGAACCTAACGTTCTTCTTTTACTATCATAAATAAGTTGTCCTGACTGAGCCAAAGGAGTTTGTGCTCAATCAGAGGCCTTCATATGGTCTGACTGGAGGTTGTCCAAGTCAGAATAGGTTGTCTTATTTGTAAGACATTACCTGCCATTTTTGGTCACCTGCCATTTCTTGTTCTTTGACTTTGGTCAAAAGTCTACCTTTGACTGGTCAAACGTTGACCATTGACCCTTTGACTTTTGACCACATGTCATGCACCTATTGGAGAGCTGGTGGGGGCCTGTCCCCCTGCCAGAACCTGGCAAGGAGAAGGGCGCACGCCAAGGGTGGCGTGAGCCCAAGTAGGAGGCGCCTAGGAGTCCTTGTTGGACAAGGACTCCACCTCCCTTTTGGATTCCAATCAGAGTTCTACTAAGAATCCAGTTTGACTGGTCTTAGGCACCCTCTAAGGAGGAATCCAGGGGTCTCTATTCCAACCAATCAGATTTAGATCTGATTTCACAAAGGGTTGTGATTGGTTGAGAGGAAGAGGAGTTGGATCACAAGAGGTCTATAAATAAGACCCTGCGCCCAACCCTAATTCTAAGTGAATGCAATTGAGACCCCACGCCCCAAGGCTGCCTCTCCCCTCCTTCTCCATGCCATAGTCTCTTCTCCCCTTGCTCTCCACGTCCAAAAGAGTTTTGGACTTAGGTTGGTGCGATTCAGATCAAGAAAGGCGATCAAAAGCAAGAAGGCTGCGCTGCTGCAAAAGGACGACTGCAGATCTTCAAAAGAGTTTTGAAGATCCTCCAGATCAGATCCAGATCTGATTTTTGGAGGTGTGATAGAGAAGAAGAGGATCTCCAGATCCAACCCGAGTGGATACCGGTAGAGGCCAGGCGCTTGCGTGGCTAAGATCCAGAACCTTCCGCTGCAATCAGGATCATCTACAGGGTAATAGGATTACCCAAATCAGGTAAATTAAATTTGATTTAATTTATCTTATTTTATTTTATTTATTAAAATAATAAGAATCAGATCTGAAACATATCAAGATCTGATTGAGATCAAGAGAAAATTTTTGAAATATATCTCTTGATCTAATCAGATCTGGACGAACCTGGACCGGGAAATCAGGATTTCCCTTCAACTGGTATCAGAGCCATGGTTCTAAATTGTTTAGATCTGATTTTAATTTTATTTTAATTAGAAAATAAAGTGATTTCAGATGTCACATGAGATGTGATCAGATCTGAAATCAGAAAAAATTAAAATTAAATGATTTGGATCTAAGAACATGAAGATATGCATGACTAGTTCTAGAATAGAATAGTTCTATAGAATAGTTTTGCATGTCTTTGATTTAATCTGATTAAATCATATTTTAGATCTTCTTATTTACTATTTTTCTGATATTATAAGTGTTATAATAACATCTGATAAACAGCAAATAAAAATTATTTAATTTTAAATATCATATGAGATATGATTAGATGCATGTCTAGACTAGTTGTAGAATAGTTCTACATAATTGTCTAGATTAGAATTTATTTTGATTAGATCAATTTAAATCTAATTTTTTAGATTATTATGAGATAATTTAGATCTGAAAACATGCATGATTATGATACATGAGATGTATGCAAAATATGCCATGATTAGATCTAACTTTGTATATGAGATATATGATATAGATCTGATATTGTTTTGTAGTATTGAATGTTCCTGATTAAGGCGTTCCTCTTGGCCGTCCGGTCATAAGAACGAAGAAGGGTTTAAAGGCCCTCTCTTCCCATTCGATGGGGTGTTCTTATGACGTGTAGGGGTGCTGCGTGTTCGTCCTTAATCAGAAACCCAAAACTTACTTTCTGCAAAACCCTAGATCCTGAAACCCTAGGATTTATTGTGCATATTTTGTTTATGAACCCAACTTAATTAAGAATTAAGTTTATGGAATATTAATTAGGTCTAAAATTGAGAATTTCAGATCTAAGACATATTCATAATACTGGGTTCGGGCTTGGGTAGCTCAATTAGGTCTAAGCGGTTGATCAAACCGAATCAAGAGTTGGTTAGATGGGATCAACAATGCTTAAATTGACCAGCCTAATAGGATTAAGTCTGGGTCAAGATCGAGTCACGATCAAGCAAGACCTAATTAGGCTCAGAGGTTAGAGTCTGGATTGTAGGCTAACCCAATTGGTTCTGACTCAACAATTTGGTGTCTAAGGTAAGTTTGGCACAGACGACCGACTGGTTTTTAATTGGAAGCTACTCGACCTGAATGCGTTCTTGTGCGAGTTAACGGCATATTCCTTCCACCGGTCTCACTTACCTGGCCATATCTGTTGACACAGTTCTGATCTGAGGTGGTCAATAATCCGAGCTAACCCATGCCACTAGGTTAGTCATAATTGTTATGACTAAGCCAAGTCTAGTTTAATGAGACCTGAATCAATTCTCCCTAAGAAAAGATTAAGTCCTGAGGTCTTCCACCATTGTAGACGTGCGGGCCCTTCCCGGGGTTGATTGTTCTCGGCTGGATACAGTGGCTCAGTTGCACCGGGAAGACGCAACCATGTCTATTAGGCATTGGATGCTATGGGCTGGAGGATGAGTTGGGCTCAATATTTCGGATACGGTGAGAGACCCAATTAGGAACCCAGTCTATGCAAATGGTGGGTCTGACTTAACTAAGGAGTGGATCAATATTCCGGATACGGTGAGATTCATGAATTAGAGACCAAGTTTGGGTGCACCATGATTAGAGAATCATTGAACAAGAGTTGTTCACTCATTGGCTAACCCATCACCAATAACTGTTAGGTGAGGTGATGAGTCAGTTGGTGAGACCGCACCACCCACTAGAAATCATTCAATCGTGGAGATTTTCGCATCTCTACAGAGGGAGTGTAGGGATCCGAGAAAATAGTGGGAGCTAATTTGTTTAAAAATAAAATCCCTAAACAAATTGGTCAAGTCAAAATTACAGTATCTAACTAGAATCTTTGACTCTCTACAGGAAAATGTCTGCGTCCAACCCACTGGCACGTATCCTAGACACACATAGACTGACTGGACCCAATTATAAAGATTGGCTCAGGAACTACAAAATTATTTTGGGTTCAGAGAAGTTAACACATGTTTTGGACCAGGACCCTCCCACCTTACCAGCTCGTCCATCCACTGAACAGAGAGCGTCTCTGGAAAAATGGATTGACGAAGACAATAAGGCCAGATACTACATGTTGGGCTCGATGTCTGATGAGCTCCAGCGCCAACATGAAGATATCGGGACTGCTCGCCAAATGTTGGCTCACCTGCAGGAGATGTTTGGTGAACAGAGTCGCGCAGCCAAATATCAAGTCACGAAATGACTTTTTAAGGCTAAGATGCGTGATGGGCAGTCAGTCCAAGATCACTGTCTGACAATGATCAAGGACATGGAAGAGCTTGAGAAGCTCGGTGTGAAGTTGGACTTGGACCTGCAGAACGATATTATTCTGCAATCCTTGACTGATGCATATGGGCAATTCATCATGAATTACCACATGCATAAACTTCAAAATTCCTTGGCCGAGTTGATGAATATGCTGGTTACCGCTGAGCTTTCTATGAAAGGTTCTAAAGGCTCAGTTCTTGCTATGGAACGGACTTCTTCCAAAAGAAAGTCTTATGGAAAGAAAAAGAAGTCTGTGAAAAAGCAAAAGGTGGAAGGATCAAAGAAGAAGAAGGCAGAACCGAAGAAAAAGGTCGATGGCAAAGGAAAGTGTTTCCATTGCAACAGCGACGGCCATTGGAAGCGGAACTGCCCTACTTACCTGGCCACCCTGAAGAACAAGAAGGAAGGTCCTTCTGGAGGTATGCTCGTTATTGAGTCTAACCTTACGGTTTCTTCTGCATCCAGTTGGGTGCTTGACTCTGGTTCTAGTGCTCATCTGTGCACTTCTATGCAGGGTCTTGAGGATAGCAGGAGGCTGAGGGATGGAGACATGATCCTACGCATCGGTAATGGAGCAAGAGTTGCTGCAGTAGCCGTGGGAACATACCCTCTTCGATTACCATCTGGTTTAGACTTAGTTTTAAAAGACTGTTATTATGTGCCTGCAGCTAGCAGGAATTTGATTTCTGTTTCATGCTTAGCACAAGAAGGTTATGTGATCACCTTCTTTAAGGACCATTGTAACATTCTTTATGAAAGAAATAAAATTGCAAATGGTTTCCTTGTTAATGGTCTTTATCAGTTGCATATTGATGTACCTATTTTAACTATCGAGCAAAACGTGAATGCCAAACGACCTAGGGATAGTCCAAACGACAGATATCTATGGCACCTGAGATTAGGTCATATAGCAGAAGATAGGATTAACAAATTGGAGAAAAATGGGCTATTGAGTCCATTGACTTTTGAGTCATATCCAACTTGTGAATCTTGTCTTCAAGGCAAAATGACTAAACTCCCTTTTGTTGGACATGGGGAGAGGGCCACAGATCTCCTTGCCCTAGTACATACTGATGTGTGCGGCCCATTTGATGTGCCGGCTAGAGGCAATTTTGTCTACTTCATTACCTTTACCGATGATCTGTCTAGGTATGGGTATGTGTATCTTATGAGACACAAGTCTGAAGCCTTTTGAAAAGTTCAAAGAATTCAGACATGAAGTAGAAAAACAAACTGGAAAAACCCATTAAGGTTCTTCGATCAGATCGAGGAGGTGAATACCTTAGCCGGGAATTCCTAGACTATCTTAAGGAAAATGGCATAGTCTCTCAATGGACTCCACCAGGAACACCTCAACTCAACGGGGTTTCAGAACGGAGAAATCGGACTCTATTGGATATGGTTCGATCCATGATGAGCTTCACAGACCTCCCTGATTTTCTTTGGGGACATTCATTATTAACTTCAATCTATTTACTGAATAGGGTTCCCTCTAAAACCGTTCCTACCACACCGTATGAGATATGGCACGGTAAGAAACCAAGTCTGAGTCATCTCAGAATTTGGGGTTGTCCGGCTTCATGTCAAAAGACAACAAGCGGACAAGTTAGAGTTTAGGTCCTTTAGAGCTCGATTCATAGGATATCCTAAAGAGTCATTAGGATACTATTTCTACATTCCAGAAGACCACAATGTGATTGTGAGTCGACATGCCATATTTCTTGAAAAATAGTTTATTCAAGATAGTGGCATTGGAAAGCAGATTAAGCTTGATGAGAAAGTCTCACAAGCAGAACGAGCTAAGGACCAAGTGGAACCAAATCAGGTTGAGCCAATAAGAACACTACCTCCTCCACCTCGTAGATCGGAAAGAGTTTTCCCGTCCCCCTGAAAGATACTTAGGTATTATTTCAGAGGATGTAGAGGAAATGTTCCTCATAGGTAATGGTGCTCATGGTGATGATCCCAAAACCTACAACGAGGCGATATCAGATATCGACTCCGAGAAATGGCTTGAGGCAATGAAGTCAGAAGATTCGACTCGATGCACTCAAACCAAGTCTGGACCTTGGTAGATCCACCAGAAGGTATAGTACCTATTGGGTGTAAATGGATCTTCAAGAGAAAGATTGGTGCAGATGGGAATGTGGAGACATTCAAGGCTAGACTGGTGGCAAAAGGTTATAGTCAACGCGAAGGCATTGACTATCAGGATACCTTTTCCCCGGTAGCTATGCTAAAATCCATCCGCACATTGCTTGCTGTTGCAGCCTATTTCGATTATGAAATATGGCAAATGGACGTGAAAACGGCATTCCTAAATGGATATCTTGAGGAAGATATCTATATGGAACAGCCGCTAGGTTTCACATCCAGTGATACTGATCACAAGGTTTGCAAGCTGCAAAGGTCCATATATGGACTTAAGCAAGCATCTCGGAGCTGGAACACTCGTTTCAATGATGTGATCAAAAAGTTTGGTTTCATCAAAAATGAAGAGGAACCATGTGTTTTCAAAAGGGTCAGTGGGAGCGCTGTTGTCTTCCTCGTATTGTACGTGGATGACATCCTCCTTATTGGGAATGATATTCCCATGTTGACATCAGTCAAGATGTGGTTGTCCAAGGAATTCTCCATGAAAGACCTAGGTGAAGCATCCTTTATTCTAGGAATTAAGGTCTATAGGGATAGACCGAATAGGATGCTAGGACTTTCACAGAAGATGTACATAGAGGAAGTACTAAAGAGGTTTAGTATGGAAAACTCTAAGAGGGGATTAATACCCTTCAGACATGGTATTCATCTTTCCAAGAAGATGTGCCCCAGCACACCTGAGGAAATAGAACGCATGAGCAAGATCCCTTATGCTTCTGCAATAGGGAGCCTCATGTATGCCATGCTATGTACACGACCTGATATAGCCCATGCTGTGAGTGTCACAAGCAGATATCAGTCAAATCCAGGTGAAGAACACTGGACTTCTGTGAAATGTATCCTTAAGTACTTGAGAAGAACTAAGGATATGATGTTGGTCTTTGGTAATGGAGAACTCCAAGTTCCAGGGATACACAGACTCGGACTTCATGTCCGATATAGATGATCGAAAGTCGACATCTGCTGCAGACTGTTTGTGCTGGAAGAGTTCCTAGCAAACGGTGATACCATCTCATCCGCGATTACCTTGAGAAAGGTTACGTTGAGGTCAAGAGAGTCAACTCCGCAGATAATGTGGCAGACCCACTTACAAAGCCGTTGGGCCAGCAGAAGATCGAAGCCCACCTTGAGAAGATGGGACTTAGACTTGTAGCCAATTGGCTTTAGGACAAGTGGGAGATTGTTAGATATATGTGCCCTAGAAGCCAGAATTGGCTGACACTTGTAATACACTTCTAGGGGCAAAATTATAATTTTGACTATAATTAATGAAATGGGTTATTTTCTATCACACATGTGTATTTAGTGTCTGTGATACATCCTTTGAGTTAATGGTAATGATAATTCATATTTTCAAGAGTTGAAAATTTAAGACATGAATAATCATTATTAACTCATAAACAGCTCCCGACCATAGGATCATCACGAGGATGGTGATTGATCCGGAAGGTTGGTGTACGATCGCTTCTCTTTAGTAGATGAGTCTTGAGTCTACGGTGTGGAGACACCGGAGCGAGAGTACAGGTACTCGTTAGAGAACGAGGGCACTGAGCGTGACCACCTCGAGTAGTCATTAGGGAAGTCTACCTTCTCGTCAATGACTGACTCGATGCTGCAGTAGTGTGTCTGGTTCTTTGACCTGAGATGCATCGGCAGTTCACCTTGAGGGTGTTATAGTTTGACTACACCATTACTCGGTCTCCTAGCCATATGGAACCCTGAGGTGTATGTTGGCTATAGCATGTTCATTGTAGGAACTGGATTGCATCAAGATGGGAATCTATCTACCTCGGTGGTAGAGGAGTAGCCCTATGATGATCATGAGAATCAAGTCCAGAAATCCATGGCCATGGTAGAGTGAAATAATAGAAAGAGTTTCTATTTAGATTTTCACATTGGACTCGAATCGAATGATTACATCATATGACAGAGACTAGGGTTTGACGAGTTCACCTTAACCCTAATCTGATCGGGGCTCAAGATAGAAGAACTTGAATCACACAGGTAGCTGCACCAAGAGGTTCGCATTCAGCTCTGATGGGTTGCCACCATATACTGCTAGGTGTCACTGGTGGATTTTGGGAGCAATTAGAATGATTTAGATGATCGATCATTCTAGCTGTTCGAATCAGAAGAGTTCTGATCCATCGAAAGGAGTTTCGATGATGTCTATGATAGAGATCATGACATATCCCATTACCATACAGAACTGAACCTAACTGGGTCACACAAACAAGGGTTTGAATCTGGTGATCATCAATTGAACTGATCTAGTTCAATTGATCTGAATGAGATTCAATTAGGTTCAAGGAAATCGTGCTAGCACTCGATTGAACCTAACGTTCTTCTTTTACTATCATAAATAAGTTGTCCTGACTGAGCCAAAGGAGTTTGTGCTCAATCAGAGGCCTTCATATGGTCTGACTGGAGGTTGTCCAAGTCAGAATAGGTTGTCTTATTTGTAAGACATTACCTGCCATTTTTGGTCACCTGCCATTTCTTGTTCTTTGACTTTGGTCAAAAGTCTACCTTTGACTGGTCAAACGTTGACCATTGACCCTTTGACTTTTGACCACATGTCATGCACCTATTGGAGAGCTGGTGGGGGCCTGTCCCCCTGCCAGAACCTGGCAAGGAGAAGGGCGCACGCCAAGGGTGGCGTGAGCCCAAGTAGGAGGCGCCTAGGAGTCCTTGTTGGACAAGGACTCCACCTCCCTTTTGGATTCCAATCAGAGTTCTACTAAGAATCCAGTTTGACTGGTCTTAGGCGCCCTCTAAGGAGGAATCCAGGGGTCTCTATTCCAACCAATCAGATTTAGATCTGATTTCACAAAGGGTTGTGATTGGTTGAGAGGAAGAGGAGTTGGATCACAAGAGGTCTATAAATAAGACCCTGCGCCCAACCCTAATTCTAAGTGAATTGCAATTGAGACCCCACGCCCCAAGGCTGCCTCTCCCCTCCTTCTCCATGCCATAGTCTCTTCTCCCCTTGCTCTCCACGTCCAAAAGAGTTTTGGACTTAGGTTGGTGCGATTCAGATCAAGAAAGGCGATCAAAAGCAAGAAGGCTGCGCTGCTGCAAAAGGACGACTGCAGATCTTCAAAAGAGTTTTGAAGATCCTCCAGATCAGATCCAGATCTGATTTTTGGAGGTGTGATAGAGAAGAAGAGGATCTCCAGATCCAACCCGAGTGGATACCGGTAGAGGCCAGGCGCTTGCGTGGCTAAGATCCAGAACCTTCCGCTGCAATCAGGATCATCTACAGGGTAATAGGATTACCCAAATCAGGTAAATTAAATTTGATTTAATTTATCTTATTTTATTTTATTTATTAAAATAATAAGAATCAGATCTGAAACATATCAAGATCTGATTGAGATCAAGAGAAAATTTTTGAAATATATCTCTTGATCTAATCAGATCTGGACGAACCTGGACCGGGAAATCAGGATTTCCCTTCATTGCCCCCACCGAAAGATTAATTCCTCTTGGCCGTCCGGTCATAAGAACGAAGAAGGGTTTAAAGGCCCTCTCTTCCCATTCGATGGGGTGTTCTTATGATGTGTAGGGGTGCTGCGTGTTCGTCCTTAATCAGAAATCCAAAACTTACTTTCTGCAAAACCCTAGATCCTGAAACCCTAGGATTTATTGTGCATATTTTGTTTATGAACCCTAAACTTAATTAAGAATTAAGTTTATGGAAATATTAATTAGGTCTAAAATTGAGAATTTTTAGATCTAAGACATATTCATAATACTGGGTTCGGGCTTGGGTAGCTCAATTAGGTCTAAGCGGTTGATCAAACCGAATCAAGAGTTGGTTAGATGGGATCAACAATGCTTAAATTGACCAGCCTAATAGGATTAAGTCTGGGTCAAGATCGAGTCACATGAGTGACGATCAAGCAAGACCTAATTAGGCTCAGAGGTTAGAGTCTGGATTGTAGGCTAACCCAATTGGTTCTGGACTCAATAATTTGGTGTCTAAGGTAAGTTTGGCACATACGACCGACTAGTTTTTAATTGGGAGCTACTCGACTTGAATGCATTCTTATCGAGTTAATGGCATATCCCTTCCACCGGTCTCACTTACCTAGCCATATTTGTTGGCTCAATCCTGATCTGAGGTGGCCAATAATCCGAGCTAACCCATGCCACTAGGTTAGTCATAATGGTTATGACTATGTCAAGTCTAGTTTAATGAGACCTAAATCAAATCTTCCTAAGAAAAGATTAAGTTTAAGATCTTCCACCATTGTAGATGTATGGGTCCTTTCCGAGGTTGATTATTCTCGATTGGTTATAGTGGGTCAATTGCACTGAAAAGATGCAACCATGTCTATTAGGTATTGGACGCTATGGGCTAGAGAATGGATTGGGCTCAATATTCTAGATTTGGTGAGAGATCCAACTAGAAATCCAATCTGTGCAAATGATGGGTCTGACTTAACTAAGGAGTGGATTAATATTTCGGACATGATGAGATTCATGAATTAGAGACCCAGTTTGGGTGCACCATGATTAGAAAATCATTGGATAAGTGTTATTCACCCATTGGCTAACCCATCATCAATAATTGTTAGGTGAGATAATGAGTCAGTTTATGGGATCGCACCACCTACTAGAAATCATTAATCATGGAAATTTTTGCATCTCTACAGAGGGAGTGTAGGGATCTGAGAAAATAGTGGAAGCTAATTTTTTTAAAAATAAAACTCCTAAATAAATTGATCAAGTCTTAATTATAATTTCTAACTAGAAACTTTGACTCTCTACAGAAAAATATCTGCATCCAACCAACTAGCATGTATCCTAGGCACCCATAGACTGATCGAACCCAATTACAAGGATTGGCTTTAAAACTTCAAAATCATTTTGGATTTTAAGAAGTTAACTCATGTATCGGACTAGGACCCCCCCACCTTACCAGCTTGTCCATCTGCTGAACAGAGAGCATCTCTTGACAAGTGGATGGATGAAGATAACAAGGCTAGATACTACATGTTGGGCTCAATGTCTGATAAGCATCAGTGCCAACAAGAAGATAACAGGACTATCCATCAAATGTTGGCTCATCTATAAGAGATGTTTGGTGAATAGAGTCGTGCAACCAAGTATCAAGTCACTAAATGACTATTCAAGGCTAAAATGCATGATGGGCAATCAGTCTAAGATCATTGTCTGATTATGATCAAGGATTTGGAAGAGCTTGAGAAGCTCGGAGTGAAGTTGGATCTAGATCTGCAGAATGATATAATTCTGCAATCCTTGACTGATGCATTTGGACAGTTCATCATGAACTACCATATACATAAACTTCAAAATTCTCTAGTCAAACT
The DNA here is from genome assembly GCA_006176705.1 of Cocos nucifera. Lineage (NCBI taxonomy): Eukaryota > Viridiplantae > Streptophyta > Magnoliopsida > Arecales > Arecaceae > Cocos > Cocos nucifera. The sequence goes on along the minus strand of QRFJ01002211.1, from coordinate 89,670 downwards.
TACGAATATGCTGGTTACTACAGAGCTTTCTATCAAAGATTCTAAAGGCTTAGTGCGTGCTATGGAACGGACTTCTTCCAAAAGAAAATCTTTTGGAAAGAAGAAGAAGTCTGTGAAAAAGCAAAAGATGGAAGGAAGAAAGAAAAAGAAGGTAGAGCTGAAGAAGAAGGCTGCTGACAAAGAAAAGTATTTTCAATGCAACACTGAAGGTCACTGGAAGCGAAACTGCCCTACTTATCTGACCATCCTGAAGAATAAGAAGGAGGCAGGTCCTTCTAGAGGTATGCTCGTTATTGAGTCTAATCTTATGATTTCTTCTGCATCCAGTTGGGTGCTTGACTCTAGTTCTAGTGCTTATTTGTGCACTTCCATGTAGGATCTTGAGGATAGCAGAAAGCTGAGGGATAGTGAGATGATCCTATGCATTGGAAATGGAGCAAGGATTGCTGCTGTAGCCGTGGGAACATACCCTCTTTGACTACCATCTAGTTTGGACTTAGTATTAAAGGATTGTTATTATGTGCCTACAGCAAGCAGGAATTTGATTTATGTTTCATGCTAAGCACAAGAAGGCTATGTAATTAGTTTTCTTAAGGACCATTGTAACATTCTTTACGAAAGAAAGAAAATTGCAAGTGATTTTCTTATTAACAGTCTTTACCAATTACATATTGATGTATCTATTTTTAATATCGAGCAAAATGTGAATGCCATAAGAACAAAATGACCTAGAAATAGTCCAAATGATAGGTATCTATAGCACCTAAGACTAGGTCATATAACAAAAGATAGGGTTAACAAATTAAAGAAACTTGGGCTATTGAGTCTATTGACTTCCAAGTCATATCCAATTTGTGAATCTTATCTTCATGGCAAAATGACTAAGCTCCATTTTGTAGGACATGGGGAAAGGGCCATGGATCTACTTGCCATAGTACATACCGATGTGTGCGGTCCATTTGATGTGCTGGCTAGAGGCAACTTTATCTACTTCATAATCTTTATCGATGATTTATCTTCGTATGGGTACGTGTATCTTATGAGACACAAATCTAAAGCTTTTAAAAAATTTAAGAAATTCAGACATGAAGTAGAAAAGCAAACTGAAAAATTTATTAAGGTTCTTCGATCAAATCAAGGAAGTGAATACCTTAGTCGGGAATTCCTTGACTATCTCAAGCAAAATGGCATAATCTCTCAATGGACTCTACTTGAAACACCTTAACTCAATGGGATTTCATAACGGAGGAATCGGACCCTATTAGATATGGTCCGATCCATGATGAGCTTCACAAACCTTTTTGATTTTTTTTGGGGACATAGTCTATTAACTGCAATATACTTACTGAATAGGATTTCTTTTAAAACCGTTCCTACCACACTGTATGAGATATGGCATGGTAAGAAACTAAGTCTGAGTCATCCCAGAATTTGGGGTTGTCCAGCTTATGTCAAAAGACAATAAGCAAACAAGTTAGACTATAGGTTCTTTAGAGCTCGATTCATAGGATCCTAAAGAGTCATTAGGATATTATTTCCACATTCCAAAAGATCATAATATGATTGTGAGTCGACATGCCATCTTTCTTGAAAAATAGTTTATTCAAGATAGTGGCATTGAAAAGCAGATCAAGCTTGAGGAGAAAGTCTCACAAGAGCAACGAGCTAAGGATTAAATGGAACCAAATCAAGTTGAGCCAATACAATCACTACCTCCTCCACCTCATAGATCAGAAATGATTTTTTGTCCCCCTGATAGGTGCTTAGGTACCATTTCAGAGGAAGTAGAGAAAATATTCCTCATTGGTAATGAGGTTCATGATGATGATCCCAAAATCTATGATGAGGCGATATTGGATATCGACTTCGAGAAATGGTTAAAGGTAATGAAGTCAGAAATTGGCTCGATGTACTCAAACCAAGTCTTGACCTTGGAAGATCCACTAGAAGGTATAGTACCTATTGGATGTAAATGGATCTATAAGAGAAAGATTGGTATAGATGAAAATATAGAGACATTCAAAGCTAGATTATGGCAAAAGGGTATAGTCAATGTGAAGGCATTAACTATCAGGATACCCTTTTGCCAGTAGCTATGCTAAAATTCATCTGCACATTAATTGCTATTGCAGCCTATTTCAATTATGAAATATGGAAAATGGACGTGAAAATGACATTTTTAAATAGATACCTTGAGGAAGATATCTATATGGAATAGCCGATAGATTTCACATCCAGTGATGCTGATCATAAGGTATGCAAGCTACAAAGATCCATATATGGACTTAAGCAAGCATCTCAGAGCTGGAATATTCATTTTAATGATGTGATCAAATTATTTGGTTTCATTAAGAATGAGGAGGAACCATGTATCTTCAAAAAGGTCAGTGGGAGTGCTATTATCTTCCTCATATTGTATGTAGATGATATCCTCTTTATTGAGAATGATATTCCCATATTGATCATAGTTAAAATGCAGTTATCCAAAGAATTCTCCATGAAAGATCTAGGAGAAGCATCCTTTATTCTAGGAATTAAGGTCTATAGAGATAGACTGAATAGGATGCTAGGACTTTCACAGAAGATGTATATAGAGAAAGTGCTAAAGAGATTTAGCATAGAAAACTCTAAGAGGGGATTAGTACCATTCAGACATGGCATTCATCTCTCCAAGAAGATGTGCCCAAGCACACCTGAGGAAATAGAATGCATGAGCAAGATCCCTTATGCTTCAGTAATAGGAAGCCTCATGTATGCCATGTTATGTACACGACCTGATATAGCCCATGCTGTGAGTATCACGAGCAGATATCAGTCGAATCAAAGTGAAGAACACTGGACTTCTGTGAAATGTATCCTTAAGTACTTGAGAAGAACTAAGGGTATGTTGTTGGTTTTTGGTAATGGAGAACTTCAAGTCTAGGGGTATACAGACTCGGATTTTATGTCCGATGTAGATGATCGAAAGTCGACATCTGGGAGTCTATTTGTGTGTAATAATGGTGCTGTTAGTTGAAAGAGTTTCAAGCAGACAGTGATAGCAGATTCCACCATAGAAGTAGAATACATCACTGCATCAGAAGCTAGGAAGGAGGCATTCTGTTACAAGAAGTTTGCCACAAAGATCGGAGTGATGTCATCAGATGCCATTCCTCTATACTGTGACAACAATGGCGCCATAGCCCTAGTTAAGGAGTCGAGGTCTCACCAAAAATCTAAGCACATCGAGCGGCGATACCACCTCATTCGAGATTACCTTGAGAAAGGTTACGTTAAGATCAAGAGAGTCAACTCCGTAGATAATGCGGCAGACCCACTAACAAAGCCATTGGACCGGCAGAAGATCGAAGCCCATCTTGAGAAGATGGGACATAGAAGCTAGAATTAGCTGACACTTGTTATACACTTCTAAGAACAAAATAATAATTTTGATTATAAATAATAAAATAGATTATTTTCTATCATAATGTATATTTAGTATGTGTGATACATCTTTTGAGTTAATAGCAATTATAATTCTTATTTTTAAGAGTTAAAAATTTAAGACATGAATTTTTATTATTAACTCATAAAATGCTCCTAACCATAGGATCATCATGAGGATGGTGATTGATCCGAAAGGTTGGTATACAATTGCTTCTTTATAGTAGATGAGTCTTGCGTCTATGGTGTAGAGACATCGGAGCGAGAGTACAGATACTCGTTAGAGAATGAGGGCACTGAGCAGACCACCTTGAGCAGTCATTAGCAAGTCGACCATCTCATCAATGACTGACTCGAAGCTACAGTTGTGTGTCTGATTCTTTGACCTGAGGTGCATCGACAGCTCACCTTGAGGATGTTATAGTTTGGCTATACCATGACTCGATCTCCTAGCCATTCAAAACCTTGAGGTGTATGTTGGCTATAGCATGTTCATTGTAGGAATTGGATTGGTAGATAGAGGAGTAGCCCTATGATGATCACGAGAATCAAATCCATAAGCCCATGGCCATCGTAGAGTGAAATAATAGAAAGTATTTCTATTAAGGTTTTCATATTGGATTTGAATCGAATGATTAATTCATATGATGGAAATTAGGGTTTGACGAGTTTACCTTAACCCTAATCCGATCGTCGCTCAAGATAGAGGAACTTAATCACATAGGTAATTGCATCGAGAGATTTATTTTCAATTCTGATGGGTTGCCATCATATACTGCTAGGTACCATTGGTGGATTTTGGGAGCAATTAGAATGATTTACAAAATCGATCATTCTAGTTGTCTGGATTAGAAAGGTTTTGATCCATCAGAAGATGTTTCGATGATGTCGATGTTAAATATGTATGCCCTAGAAGCCAGAATTGGCTGACACTTGTAATACACTTCTAGGGACAAAATTGTAATTTTCATTAAAATCAATAAAATGAGTTATTTTCTATCATATATGTGTATTTAGTGTCTGTGATACATCTTTTGAGTTAATGGTAATGAAAATTCATATTTTCAAGAGTTGAAAATTTAAGACATGAATAATCATTATTAAGTCATAAAATGCTCCCGACCATAGGATCATCACAAGGATGGTGATTGATCCAGAAGATTGCTGTACAATCACTTCTCTTTAGTACATAAGTCTTGAGTCTACGATGTGGAGACACCAAAGTGAGAGTATAGGTACTCCTTAGAGAATGAGGGCACTAAGCGTGACTACCTCGAGTAGTCATTAGAAAGTCTATCTTCTCATCAATGACTGACTCGATGCTGAAGTGGTGTGTCTGATTCTTTGATCCAAGGTACATCGACGGTTCACCTTGAGGGTGTTATAGTTTGACTACACCATAACTCGATCTCCTAGTCATATGGAACCCTAAAATGTATGTTGGCTATAGCATATTCATTGTAGGAACTGGATAGCATCAAGATGGAATCTATTTACCTCGGTGGTAGAGGAGAAGCCCTATGATGACCATGAGAATCAAGTCCAGAAGCCCATGGCCATGGCAGAGTAAAATAATAGAAAGAGTTCCTATTTAGGTTTTCACATTGGACTTGAATCGAATGACTACATCATATGATAGAGACTAGGGTTTGACGAGTTCACCTTAACCCTAATCTGATCGGGGCTCAAGATAGAAGAACTTAATCACACAGGTAGCTACACCAAGAGGTTCGCATTCAGCTCTGATGGGTTGCCACCATATACTGCTAGGTGTCACTGGTGGATTTTGGGAGCAATTAGAATGATTTAGATGATCGATCATTCTAGCTGTTCGAATCAGAAGAGTTCTGATCCATCGAAAGGAGTTTCGATGATGTCGATGATAGAGATCATGACATATCCCATTACCATACAGAACTGAACCTAACTGGGTCACACAAACAAGGGTTTGAATCTGGTGATCATCAATTGAACTGATCCAGTTCAATTGATCTGAATGAGATTCAATTAGGTTCAAGGAAATCGTGCTAGCACTCGATTGAACCTAACGTTCTTCTTTTACTATCATAAATAGTTGTCCTTACTGAGCCAAAGGAGTTTGTGCTCAATCAGAGGCCTTCACTTGGTCTGACTGGAGCCTGTCTAGGTCAGAAAAGGGTTATCTTATTTTCTAAGACAATACCTGCCATTTTTGGTCACCTACCATTTCTCGTCCTTTGACTTTGGTCAAAAGTTGACCTTTGACTGGTCAAATATTGACCATTGATACTTTGACTTTGTCCACGTGTCATGCACCTATTGGAGAGCTGGTGGGGGCCTGTCCCCCTACCAGAACCTAGCAAGGAGGTGAAGGGAAATCCTGATTTCCCGGTCCAGGTTCGTTCAGATCTGATTAGATCAAGAGATATATTTCAAAAATTTTCTCTTGATCTTAATCAGATCTTGATAAATTTCAGATCTGATTCTTATTATTTTAATAAATAAAATAAAATAAGATAAATTAAATCAAATTTAATTTACCTGATTTGGGTAATCCTATTACCCTGTAGATGATCCTGATTGCAGCGGAAGGTTCTGGATCTTAGCCACGCAAGCGCCTGGCCTCTACCGGTATCCACTCGGGTTGGATCTGGAGAACCTCTTCTTCTCTATCACACCTCCAAAAATCAGATCTGGATCTGATCTGGAGGATCTACAAAACTCTTTTGAAGATCTGCAGTCGTCCTTTTGCAGCAGCGCAGCCTTCTTGCTTTTGATCGCCTTTCTTGATCTGAATCGCACCAAACTAAAGTCCAAAACACTTTTGGACGTGGAGAGCAAGGGGAGAAGAGAGTATGGCATGGAGAAGGAGGGGAGAGGCAGCCTTGGACGTGGGAAATCTCTATTCAATTAAGCACTTAGGATTAGGGTTGGGCGCAGGGTCTTATTTATAGACTAAGCTTGTGATCCAACTCCTCTTCCTCTCAACCAATCACAACCCTTTGTGAAATCAGATCTAAATCTGATTGGTTGGAAAATAGAGACCCCTGGATTCCTCCTTAGAGGGCGCCTAAGACCAGTCAAACTGGATTCTTAGTAGAACTCTGATTGGAATCCAAAAGGGAGGTGGAGTCCTTGTCCAACAAGGACTCCTAGGCGCCTCCTACTTGGGCTCACGCCACCCTTGGCGTGCGCCCTTCTCCTTGCCAGGTTCTGGCAGGGGGACAGGCCCCCACCAGCTCTCCAATAGGTGCATGACATGTGGTCAAAAGTCAAAGGGTCAATGGTCAACGTTTGACCAGTCAAAGGTAGACTTTTGACCAAAGTCAAAGAACAAGAAATGGCAGGTGACCAAAAATGGCAGGTAATGTCTTACAAATAAGACAACCTATTCTGACTTGGACAACCTCCAGTCAGACCATATGAAGGCCTCTGATTGAGCACAAACTCCTTTGGCTCAGTCAGGACAACTTATTTATGATAGTAAAAGAAGAACGTTAGGTTCAATCGAGTGCTAGCACGATTTCCTTGAACCTAATTGAATCTCATTCAGATCAATTGAACTAGATCAGTTCAATTGATGATCACCAGATTCAAACCCTTGTTTGTGTGACCCAGTTAGGTTCAGTTCTGTATGGTAATGGGATATGTCATGATCTCTATCATAGACATCATCGAAACTCCTTTCGATGGATCAGAACTCTTCTGATTCGAACAGCTAGAATGATCGATCATCTAAATCATTCTAATTGCTCCCAAAATCCACCAGTGACACCTAGCAGTATATGGTGGCAACCCATCAGAGCTGAATGCGAACCTCTTGGTGCAGCTACCTGTGTGATTAAGTTCTTCTATCTTGAGCCCGATCAGATTAGGGTTAAGGTGAACTCGTCAAACCCTAGTCTCTGTCATATGATGTAATCATTCGATTCGAGTCCAATGTGAAAATCTAAATAGAAACTCTTTCTATTATTTCACTCTACCATGGCCATGGATTTCTGGACTTGATTCTCATGATCATCATAGGGCTACTCCTCTACCACCGAGGTATCGAGGCTGATAATCCCATCTTGATGCAATCGCAGCTTCGCCTACAATGACATGTCACATGCCAACACATTACACTCTCAGGGTGTCATAGTGGCTAGGAGACCGATGTAATGGTGTAGTCAAAGATATAAGCACCCGTCTTATAAACAGGTGAACTGCCGGATGCATTCAGGTCAAAGAACCAGACACACTACTCTGTAGCATCGAGGTCAACGGTCATGTGACGAGTAAGGGTAGACTCCCTAATGGACTACTGTCGAGGGTGGTCCAATCGTGCTCAGCTGGCCCTCATTCTCTAACGAGTAGTGTCTTTCGCTCTCGGTGATCCCACAACCGTAGACCAAGACGTCATCTACTCAAGAGTAAGGAGTCGTACGCCAACCTTCCGGATCAATTCGACCTATCGCTTCGTGATGAGTCTTGTCGGGTGGAGCCTGTTTATGAGTTTAATAATGATTATGTGCATGGTCTTAAAATTTTCAATCTCTTGAATATGATTATCATACATTAAATTAACTCAAAGGATGTTTATCACGTGACGACAAGATAATTGTTGTTTTCAAGGTGTGATAGGAAATAACCCATTCATTAATCTATAGTCAAAATTACAATTTGCCCCTAGAAGTGTTAGTTTACCAGAGTGTTCAGCCATTCTGGCTTCTAGGCCACATATACTTCTAACAGATATCCCACTTGTCCTAAGCCAAGTTGGCTACAAGTCTAAGTCCCATCTCTCAAGGTGGGCTTCGATCTTCTTCTGCTGGCCCAGACGGCTTTGTAAATGGGTCTGCCCACATATCTATGGAGTTGACTCTCTTGATCTCAAACGTAACCTTTCTCAAGGTAGTATCGCTGGATGAGATGATATCGCGTTTGCTAGGAATCTTTCCAGCACAAACATGTCTGCCAGATGTCGACTTTCGATCATCTTAAATCGGACATGAAGTCCGAGTCTGTGTATTCCCTGGACCAGGAGTTCTCCGTTACAAAAGACCAACATTCATACCTTAGTTCTTCTCAGTACTTAAGGATACAATTTCCAGAAGTCCAGTGTTCTTCTTCACCTGGATTGATCCTGAATCGTGCTTGTGACACTTCACAGCATGGCTTATATCAGGTCGGTACATAGCATGGCAACATGGCGCTCCTATTGCAGAAGCAAAAGGATATCTGGCTCATGCGTTCTATTTCCTTAGGTTGTGCTGGGGCACATCTTCTTGGAAAGATGAATACCATGTCTGAAGGGTATTTAATCCCCTCTTAGAGTTTTCCATACTAAACCTCTTTAGTACTTCTCTATGTACATTTTCTGTGAAAGTCCTAGCATCCTATTCGGTCTATCCCTAATGACCTTAATTCCTAGAAATAAAGGATGCTTCACCTAGGTCTTTCATGGAGAATTCCTTAGACAACCACACCTTGACTGATGTCAACATGGGAATATCATTCCCAATAAGGAGGATGTCATCCACGTACAATACGAGGAAGGACACCAGCGCTCCCACTGACCCTTTTGAAAACACATGGTCTCTTCATTTTTGATGAAACCAACTTTTTGATCACATCATTGAAACGAGTGTTCCAGCTCCGAGATGCTTGCTTAAGTCCATATATGAGCCTTTGCAGCTTGCAAACCTTGTGATCAGTACACTGGATTGTGAAACCTAGCGCTGTTCCATATAGATATCTTCCTCAAGATATCCATTTAGGAATGCCATTTTCACGTCCATTTGCCATATTTCATAATCGAAATAGGCTGCAACAGCAAGCAATGTACGGATGGATTTAAGCTAGCTACCGGGGAAAAGGTATCCTGATAGTCATGCCTTCACGTTGACTAAACCTTTTGCAACCAGTCTAGCTTGAATGTCTACATATTCCCATCTGGCACCAATCTTTCTCTTGAAGATCCATTAACACCAATAGTGACTATCCTTCTGGTGGATTCTACCAAGGTCCAGACTTGGTTTGAGTGCTCGAGTCAATTTCTGACTTCGATTGCCTCAAGCCATTTGTCGGAGTCGATATCTGATATCGCCTCGTTGTAGGTTTTGGGATCATCACCATGAGCACATTACCTATGAGGAACATTCTCCTATATCCTCTGAAATAAATACTAAGTATCTTTCAGGAGTGTGGAAACTCTTTCCGATCTACGAGGTGGAGGAGGTAGTGTCTTATTGGCTCAACCTGATTTGGTTCCACTTGGTCCTTAGCTCTTTCCACTTGTGAGACTTTCTCATCAAGCTTAATCTGCTTTCCATATGCCACTATCTTGAATAAATGTTTTCAAGAATATGGCATGTCGACTCACAATCACATTGTGGTCTCTGGAATGTAGAAATATGTATCCTAATGACTTCTTTAGGATATCCTATGAATCGAGCTCTAAGGACGCAATTCAAACTTGTCCCGTCTTGTTTCTTTTGACATAAGCCCGGACAACCCCAAATTTCTGAGATGACTCAGACTTGGTTTCTTACCGTGCCATATCTCATACGGTGTGGTAGGACGGTTTTTAGAGGGAACCCTATCAGTAAATAGATTGAAGTTAATAATGAATGTCCGCAACAGAAAATCTGGGGAGTTTGGTGAAGCTCATCATGGATCGAACCATATCCAATAAGAGTCCCGATTCCGTTCTGAAACCCCTTTGAGTTGAGGTGTTCCTGGTGGAGTCCATTGAGAGACTATGCCATTTTTCCTTAAGATAGTCTAGGAATTCCCGGCTAGGTATTCACCTCCTCGATCTGTCGAGGAGAACCTTAATGGCTTTCCTTATGTTTTTTCTTACTTCATGTCTGAATTCTGTTGAACTTTTCAAAGGCTTCAGACTTATGTCTCATAAGATACACATACCCATACCTAGACAGATCATCGTAAAGTAATGAAGTAGACAAAATTGCTCTACAGCCGGCACATCGAATGGGCCGCCACATATCAGTATGTACTAGGCAAGGAGATTGTGGCCCTCTCCCCATGTCCCATCAAAAGGAGTTTAGTCATTTTGCCTTGAAGACAAGATTCACAAGTTGGATATGACTCAAAAGTTAAGTGGACTCAATAGCGCCATTTTTCTCTCAATTGTTAATCCTACTTCTGCTATATGACCTAATCTCAGGTGCCATAGATATCCTGTCGTTGGACTATCCCTAGGTCGTTTGGCATTCACGTTTGCTCGAATAAGAAGCATACCTCCAGAAGGACCTTCTTCTTGTTCTTTAGGGTGGCCAGGTAAGTAGGGCAGTTCCGCTTCCAATGGCCCGTCGGCTGTTGCAATGGAAATCTCCTTTGCCATCGACCTTCTCTTCTGTTTCTGCTTCTTCTTCTTTGATCCTCCTACCTTTTGCTTTTTCACAGACTTCCTTTTCTTTCCATAAGCCTTTCTTTTGAAGAAGTCCATTCCATAGCAAGAACTGAGCCTTTAGAACCTTTTCATAAAAAGCTCAGCGTAAACCAGCATATTCATCAACTTGGCCAAGGAATTTTGAAGTTTATGCATGTTAATTCATGATGAATTGCCCATGATGCATTTCAGGTCAGATTGCAGAATAATATCGTTCTTACAAATCCAAGTCCAACTTCACACCGAGCTTCTCAAGCTCTTCCATGTCCTTGATCATTGTCAGATAGTGATCTTGGACTGACTGCCCTCACGCATCTTAGCCTTAAAAAGTCGTTTCGTGACTTGATATTTGGCTGCGCGACTCTGTTCACCAAACATCTCCTGTAGTGTGAGCCAACATTTGGCAAGCAGTCCCGATAATATTATGTGTGCTTGTTTGAGCTCATACAGACATCGAGCCAAACATGTAGTATCTGGCCTTATTGTCTTCGTCAATCCCATTTTCCAGAGATGCTCTCTGTTCAGTGGATGGACGAGCTGGTAAAGTGGGAGGGTCCTGGTCCAAACATGGTGTAACTTCTCTGAACCCAAACAATTTTAGTTCCTGGAGCCAATCTTTATAATCTGGGTCCAGTCCAGTCTAGTGTGTCTAGGATACGTGTGCCATATGGTTGGACGCAGACTTTTCCTGTAGAGAGTCAAAGATTCTAGTTAGATACTTGTAATTTTGACTTGACAATTTGTTTTAGGGATTTTATTTTTAAACAAATTACTCCCACTATTTTTCTCGGATGCCCACATTCCTCTGTAGAGATGCGAAAATCTCCACGATTTGATGATTTCTAGTGGGTGGTGCGGTCTCACCAACTGACTCATCACCTCACCTAACAGTTATTGTGATGGGTTAGCCAATGAGTGAACAACTCTTGTTCAATGATTCTCTCTAATCATGGTTGCACCAAACTTGGTCTCTTAATTCATGGATCTCACCGTATCCGGAATATTGATCCACTCCTTAGTTAAGTCAGACCACCATTTGCATAGACTGGGTTCTAATTGGGTCTCTCACCGTATCCGAAATATTGAGCGCCAACTCATCCTCCAGCCCATAGCATCCAATGCCTATAGACAATGGTTGCGTCTTCCCGTTGCAACCTGAGCCACTGTATCCAACCGAGAAAAATCAACCCCGGGAAGGGCCCCGCATGTCTACAATGGTGGTAGACAGCTCGGACTTAATCTTTTTCTTAGGGAGAATTGATTCAGGTCTCATTAAACTAGACTTGGCTTAGTCATAACAATTATGACTAACCTAGTGGCATGGGTCAGCTCGGATTATTGCCACCACCTCAGATCAGAACTGTGTCAACAGATATGGCCAGGTAAGTGAGACGGTGGAAGGAATATGCCGTTAACTCGCACAAGAACGCATTCAGGTCGAGTAGCTGTTCAATTAAAAACCAGTCGGCCGTCTGTGCCAAACTTACCTTAGACACCAAAATTGTTGATTCAGAACCAATTGGGTTTAGCCTACAATCCAGACTTCTAACTCTGAGCCTAATTAGGTCTTGCTGATCGTGACTCGATCTTGACCAGGACTTAATCCTATTAGGCTGGTCAATTTAACATTCTCGATCCACTAACAACTAGACACAT
>QRFJ01002211.1:0-77191 GCA_006176705.1 Cocos nucifera | reverse complement strand
TACAAGTCTAATCCATCTTCTCAAGGTGGGCTTCGATCTTCTGCTGGCCCTGACGGCTTTGTAAGTGGGTCTGCCACATCTATCTATGGAGTTGACTCTCTTGATCTCAAACGTAACCTTTCTCAAGGTAATCGTGGATGAGATGATATCCCGTTTGCTAGCAACTCTTCCAGCACAAACAGTCTGCCAGATGTCGACTTTCGATCATCTTATATCGGACTGAAGTCCGAGTCTGTGTATCCCTGGACCAGGAGTTCTCCGTTACCAAAGACCAACATATATCCTTAGTTCTTCTCAGTACTTAAGGATACAATTTCCAGAAGTCCAGTGTTCTTCACCTGGATTGACTGATATCTGCTTGTGACACTCACAGCATGGGCTATATCAGGTCGTGTACATAGCATGGCATACATGAGCGCTCCTATTGCAGAAGCATAAGGGATTTGCTCATGCGTTCTATTTCCTTAGGTTGTGCTGGGGCACATCTTCTTGGAAAGATGAATACATGTCTGAAGGGTATTTAATCCCCTCTTAGAGTTTTCCATACTAAACCTCTTTAGTACTTCCTCTATGTACATTTTCTGTGAAAGTCCTAGCCATCCTATTCGGTCTATCCCATGACCTTAATTCCTAGAAATAAAGGATGCTTCACCTAGGTCTTTCATGGAGAATTCCTTAGACAACCCACCTTGACTGATGTCAACATGGGAATATCATTCCCAATAAGGAGGGATGTCATCCACGTACAATACGAGGAAGGACAACAGCGCTCCCACTGACCCTTTTGAAAACACATGGTTCCTCTTCATTTTTGATGCAAACCAAACTTTTTGATCACATCATTGAACGAGTGTTCCAGCTCCGAGTGCTTGCTTAAGTCCATATATGGACCTTTGAAGCTTGCAAACCTTGTGATCAGTACACTGGATGTTGAAACCTAGCGCTGTTCCATATAGATATCTTCCTCAAGATATCCATTTAGGAATGCCGTTTTCACGTCCATTTGCCATATTTCATAATCGAAATAGGCTGCAACAGCAAGCAATGTGCGGATGGATTTAAGCATAGCTACCGGGGAAAAGGTATCCTGATAGTCAATGCCTTCACGTTGACTATAACCTTTTGCCACCAGTCTAGCCTTGAATGTCTCCACATTCCCATCTGCACCAATCTTTCTCTTGAAGATCCATTTACACCCAATAGGTACTAACCTTCTGGTGGATCTTACCAAGGTCCAGACTTGGTTTGAGTGCATCGAGTCAATTTCTGACTTACGATTGCCTCAAGCCATTTGTCGAGTCGATATCTGATATCGCCTCGTTGTAGGTTTTGGGATCATCACCATGAGCACCATTACCTATGAGGAACATTCTCTATATCCTCTGAAATATACCTAAGTATCTTTCAGGGGGATACGGGAAACTCTTTCCGATCTACGAGGTGGAGGAGGTAGTGTTCTTATTGGCTCAACCTGATTTGGTTCCACTTGGTCCTTAGCTCTTTCCACTTGTGAGACTTTCTCATCAAGCTTAATCTGCTTTCCAATGCCACTATCTTGAATAAAGTGTTTTCAGAAATATGGCATGTCGACTCACAATCACATTGTGGTTCTGGAATGTAGAAATAGTATCCTAATGACTTCTTTAGGATATCCTATGAATCGAGCTCTAAGGACCTGAAATTCTAACTTTGTCCGCTGTGTCTTTTGACATAAGCCCGGACAACCCCAAATTCTGAGATGACTCAGACTTGGTTTCTTACCGTGCCATATCTCATACGGTGTGGTAGGAACGGTTTTTAGAGGGAACCCTATCAGTAAATAGATTGAAGTTAATAATGAATGTCCGCAAAGAAAATCTGGGGTTTGTGAAGCTCATCATGGATCGAACCATATCCAATAGAGGTCCCGATTTCTTCCGTTCTGAAACCCCCTTGAGTTGAGGTGTTCCTGGTGGAGTCCATTGAGAGACTATGCCATTTTTCCTTAAGATAGTCTAGGAATTCCCGGCTAAGGTATTCACCTCCTCGATCTGATCGAAGGAACCTTAATGGCTTTCCAATTTGTTTTTCTTACTTCATGTCTGAATTCTTGTGAACTTTTCAAAGGCTTCAGACTTATGTCTCATAAGATACACATACCCATACCTAGACAGATCATCGTAAAGGTAATGAAGTAGACAAAATTGCTCTAGCCGGCACATCGAATGGGCCGCCACATCAGTATGTACTAGGCAAGGAGATTGTGGCCCTCTCCCCATGTCCAACAAAAGGAGTTTAGTCATTTTGCCTTGAAGACAAGATTCACAAGTTGGATATGACTCAAAAGTTAATGGACTCAATAGCCATGTTTTCTCCAATTGTTAATCCTATCTTCTGCTATATGACCTAATCTCAGGTGCCATAGATATCCTGTCGTTTGGACTATCCCTAGGTCGTTTGGCATTCACGTTTGCTCGAATAAGAAGCATACCTCCAGAAAGACCTTCTTCTTGTTCTTTAGGGTGGCCAGGTAAGTAGGGCAGTTCCGCTTCCAATGGCCGTCGCTGTTGCAATGGAAACTTTCCTTTGCCACGACCTTCTTCTTCGGTTCTGCTTCTTCTTCTTTGATCTTCTACCTTTTGCTTTTTCACAGACTTCCTTTCTTTCCATAAGACTTTCTTTTGAAGAAGTCCATTCCATAGCAGAACTGAGCCTTTAGAACCTTTTCATAGAAAAGCTCAGCGGAAACCAGCATATTCATCAACTTGGCCAAGGAATTTTGAAGTTTATGCTGTGGCTAGTAATTCATGATGAATTGCCCATATGCATCAGTCAAGGATTGCAGAATAATATCGTTCTGCAGATCCAAGTCCAACTTCACACCGAGCTTCTCAAGCTCTTCCATGTCCTTGATCATTGTCAGACAGTGATCTTGGACTGACTGCCCATCACGCATCTTAGCCTTAAAAAGTCATTTCGTGACTTGATATTTGGCTGCGCGACTCTGTTCACCAAACATCTCCTGCAGGTGAGCCAACATTTGGCGAGCAGTCCCGATATCTTCATGTTGGCGCTGGAGCTCATCAGACATCGAGCCCAACATGTAATATCTGGCCTTATTATCTTCGTCAATCCATTTTTCCAGAGACGCTCTCTGTTCAGTGGATGGACGGGCTGGTAAGGTGGGAGGGTCCTGGTCCAAAACATGGGTTAACTTCTCTGAACCCAAAACAATTTTGTAGTTCCTGAGCCAATCTTTATAATTGGGTCCAGTCAGTCTATGTGTGTCCAGGATACGTGCCAATGGGTTGGACGCAGACATTTTCCTGTAGAGAGTCAAAGATTCTAGTTAGATACTGTAATTTTGACTTGACCAATTTGTTTAGGGATTTTATTTTTAAACAAATTAGCTCCCACTATTTTCTCGGATCCCTACACTCCCTCTGTAGAGATGCAAAAATCTCCATGATTAATGATTTCTAGTGGGTGGTGCGGTCTCACCAACTGACTCATCACCTCACCTAACAGTTATTGGTGATGGGTTAGCCAATGAGTGAACAACTCTTGTTCAATGATTCTCTAATCATGGTGCACCCAAACTTGGTCTCTAATTCATGAATCTCACCGTATCCGGAAATATTGATCCACTCCTTAGTTAAGTCAGACCCACCATTTGCATAGACTGGGTTCCTAATTGAGTCTCTCACCGTATCCGAAATATTGAGCCCAACTCATCCTCCAGCCCATAGCATCCAATGCCTAATAGACATGGTTGCATCTTCCCGGTGCAACTGAGCCACTGTATCCAGCCGAGAACAATCAACCCCGGGAAGGGCCCGCACATCTACAATGGTGGAAGACCTCAGACTTAATCTTTTCTTAGGGAGAATTGATTCAGGTCTCATTAAACTAGACTTGTCTTAGTCATAACAATTATGACTAACCTAGTGGCATGGGTTAGCTCGGATTATTGACCACCTCAGATCAGAACTGTGTCAACAGATATGGCCAGGTAAGTGAGACCGGTGGAAGGAATATGCCATTAACTCGTACAAGAACGCATTCAGGTCGAGTAGCTTCCAATTAAAAACCAGTCGGTCGTATGTGCCAAACTTACCTTAGACACCAAATTGTTGAGTCAGAACCAATTGGGTTAGCCTACAATCCAGACTCTAACCTCTGAGCCTAATTAGGTCTTGCTTGATCGTGACTCGATCTTGACCCAGACTTAATCCTATTAGGCTGGTCAATTTAAGCATTGTTGATCCCATCTAACCAACTCTTGATTCGGTTTGATCAACCGCTTAGACCTAATTGAGCTACCCAAGCCCGAACCCAGTATTATGAATATGTCTTAGATCTGAAATTCTCAATTTTAGACCTAATTAATATTTCCATAATCTTAATTTCTTAATTAAGTAGGGTTCATAAACAAAATATGCACAATAAATCCTAGGGTTTCAGGATCTAGGGTTTTGCAGAAAGTAAGTTTTGGGTTTCTGATTAAGGACGAACACGCAGCACCCCTACACATCATAAGAACACCCCATCGAATGGGAAGAGAGGGCCTTTAAACCCTTCTTCATTCTTATGACCGGACGGCCAAGAGGAACGCCTTAATCAGGAACATGTCAATACTACAAAATAGTTTTAGATCTATATCATATATCTCATATACAAATTAGATCTAATCATGGCATATTTTGCATACATCTCATGTATCGAATCATGCATATTTTTCAGATCTAAATTATCTCATAATAATCTAAAAAATTAGATTTAAATTGATCTTAATCAAAATAAATTCTAATCTAGACAACTATGTAGAACTATTCTACAACTAGTCTAGACATGCATCAATCATATCTCATATGATATTTAAAATTAAATAATTTTTATTTGCTATTTTTTAGATGTTATTATAATAATTATAATATCAAAAAATAGTAAATAAATAGATCTAAAATATGATTTAATCAAATTAAATTAAAAACATGCAAGACTATTCTATAGAACTATTCTATTTTAGAACTAGTCATGCATATTTTCTAATCTTAGATCCAAATCATTTAATTTTAATTTTTTCTGATTTTAGATCTGATCACATCTCATGTGACATCTGAAATCACTTATTTTTTAATTAAAATAAATTTAAAATTCAGATCTAAACACTTTTAGAACCTTGGCTCTGATACCAGTTGAAGGAAAATCCTGATTTTTCGGATCCAGGTTCGTTCAGATCTGATCAGATCAAGAGATATATTTCAAAAATTTTTCTCTTGATCTAGATCAGATCTTGAGATATTTTAGATCTGATTCTTATTATTTTAATAAATAAAATAAAATAAGATAAATTAAATCAAATTTAATTTACCTTGATTTGGGTAATCCTATTACCCTGTTGATGATCCTGATTGCAGCGGAAGGTTCTGGATCTAGCCACGCAAGTGCCTGGCCTCTACCGGTATCCACTCAGGCTGGATCTGGAGATCCTCTTCTTCTCTATCACATCTCCAAAAATTCAGATCTGGATCTGATCTGGAGGATCTTCAAAACTCCTTTTGAAGATCAGCAGTCGTCCTTTGCAGCAGCGCAGCCTTCTAGCTTTTGATCGCCTTTCTCTTGATCTGGAATCGCACCAAACTAAGTCCAAAACACTTTTGGACGTGGAGAGGCAAGAGGGAGAAGATGGACTTGGCATGGAGGAAGGAGGGGAGAGGCAGCCTTGGGGCATGGGAAATTTCTTTCAATAGCACTTAATTGAGTTGGGCGCAGGGTCTTATTTATAGACTAAGCGTGATCCAACTCCTCTTCTTCCCAACCAATCACAACCCTTTGTGAAATCAGATCTAAATCTGATTGGTGGGAATAGAGTCCCCTGGATTCCTCCTTAGAGGGTGCCTAAGACCAGTCAAAGTTGGTTCTTAGGAGAACTCTAATTGGAATCCAAAAAGGGAGATGGAGTCCCTTGTCCAACAAGGACTCCTAGGCGCCTCCAACTTGGGCACACGCCACCCTAGGGTGGCGTGCGCCCTCCTCCTTGCCAGGTTCTGGCAGGGGGACAAGGCCCCCACCAGCTCTCCAATAGGTGCATGACATGTGGTCAAAAGTCAAAGTGTCAATGGTCAACATTTGACCAGTCAAAGGTAGACTTTTGACCAAAGTCAAAGAACAAGAAATGGCAGGTGACCAAAAATGGCAGGTAATGTCTTACAAAATAAGACAACCTTTTCTGACTTGGACAACCTCCAGTCAGACCATATGAAGGCCTCTGATTGAGCACAAACTCCTTTGGCTCAGTCAGGACAACTTATTTATGATAGTAAAAGAAGAACGTTAGGTTCAATCGAGTGCTAGCACGATTTTCCTTGAACCTAATTGAATCTCATTCAGATCAATTGAACTAGATCAGTTCAATTGATGATCACCAGATTCAAACCCTTGTTTGTGTGACCCAGTTAGGTTCAGTTCTGTATGGTAATGGGATATGTCATGATCTCTATCATCGACATCATCGAAACTCCTTTCGATGGATCAGAACTCTTCTGATTCGAACAGCTAGAATGATCGATCATCTAAATCATTCTAATTGCTCCCAAAATCCACCAGTGACACCTAGCAGTATATGGTGGCAACCCATCAGAGCTGAATGCGAACCTCTTGGTGCAGCTACCTGTGTGATTAAGTTCTTCTATCTTGAGCCCCGATCAGATTAGGGTTAAGGTGAACTCGTCAAACCCTAGTCTCTGTCATATGATGTAATCATTCGATTCGAGTCCAATGTGAAAATCTAAATAGAAACTCTTTCTATTATTTCACTCTGCCATGGCCATGGATTTCTGGACTTGATTCTCATGATCATCATAGGGCTGCTCCTCTACCACCGAGGTAGATAGATTCCATCTTGATGCAATCCAGTTCCTACAATGAACATGCTATAGCCAACATACACCTCAGGGTTCCATATGGCTAGGAGACCGAGTAATGGTGTAGTCAAACTATAACACCCTCAAGGTGAACTGCCGATGCACCTCAGGTCAAAGAACCAGACACACTACTGCAGCATCGAGTCAGTCATTGACGAGAAGGTAGACTTCCCTAATGACTACTCGAGGTGGTCACGCTCAGTGCCCTCATTCTCTAACGAGTACCTGTACTCTCGCTCCGGTGTCTCCACACCGTAGACTCAAGACTCATCTACTAAAGAGAAGCGATTGTACACCAACCTTCCGGATCAATCACCATCCTCGTGATGATCCTATGGTCGGGAGCATTTTATGAGTTAATAATGATTATTCATGTCTTAAATTTTCAACTCTTGAAAATATGAATTATCATTACCATTAACTCAAAGGATGTATCACAGACACTAAATACACATATGTGATAGAAAATAACCCATTTCATTGATTATAGTCAAAATTACAATTTTGCCCCTAGAAGTATATTACAAGTGTCAGCCAATTCTAGCTTCTAGGGCACATATATCTAACAGGAGGAGGGCGCACGCCACCCTTGGCGTGTGCCTAAGCTGGTGGCGCCCAGGAGTCCCTGTTGGATAGGGATTCCATCTCCTTTTTGGATTCCAATTAGAGTTCTCCTAAGAACCAAGTTTGACTGATCTTAGGCACCATCTAAGGAGGAATCCAAGGGACTCTATTTTCACCAATCAGATTTAGATCTGATTTCACAAAGAATTGTGATTGGCTGGGAAGAAGAGGAGTTGGATCACAAATAGTCTATAAATAAAGACCCTGTGCCCAACTCAAATGATAATTGGAAAAGGAATTGAAAATTTCGACACCCAAGGCTGGCTCTCCTCTCCTCCTCCATGCCAAAGCATCTTGTCCCTCTCCTCTCCATGTCCAAAAGTGTTTTGGGTTCTTGGTTGGTGCAATCCAGACGAGAGAAAGGTGACTGAAAGCTAGAAGGCTGCGCTGCTGCAAAGGATAACTGCTGATCTTCAAAAGGTGCTTTAAAGATCCTCTAGATCAGATCCAGATCTAATTTTTGGAGACAAGATAGAGAAGAAGTGGATCTCTAGGTTTAGTCTGAGTGGATACCGGTAGAGGCCAAGCACTTGCATGGCTAGATCCAGAACCTTCCGTTGCTTACAGGATCATCAACGGATAATTGGATTACCCTACATCAGGATAAATTAAATTTAATTTAATTTATTTAAATTTTATTTTTATTATTAGAATAATAAGAATTAGATCTAAAATATCTCAGATCTAATTAAGATCAAAGAAAATTTTTTTTGAAATATATCTCTTGATCCGATCAGATCTGAACGAACCTGGTCCAAAAAATCAGGATTTTTCCTTCAACTGGTATCAGAGCCAAGGTTCTAAAAGTATTTAGATCTAATTTTAAATTTATTTTAATTAAAAAATAAGTAATTTTAGATGTCACATGAGATGTGATCAGATCTAAAATCAGAAAAAATTAAAATTAAATGATTTGGATCTAAGATTAGAAAATATGCATGACTAGTTCTAAAATAGAATAGTTCTATAGAATAGTCTTGCATGTTTTAATTTAATTTGATTAAATCATATTTTAGATCTATTTATTTACTATTTTTTGATATTATAATTATTATAATAACATCTAAAAAATAGTAAATAAAAATTATTTAATTTTAAACATCATATGAGATATGATTGATGCATGTCTAGACTAGTTGTAGAATAGTTCTACATAGTTATCTAGATTAGAGTTTATTTTGATAAGATCAATTTAAATCTAATTTTTTAGATTATTATGAGATAATTTAGATCTAAAAATATGCATGATTCGATACATGAGATGTATGCAAAATATGCCATGATTAGATCTAATTTGTATATGAGATATATGATATAGATCTAAATCTATTTTGTAGTATTACATGTTCCTGATTAAGGCGTTCCTCTTAGCCGTCCGATCATAAGAATGAAGAAGGGTTTAAAGGCCCTCTCCTCCCATCCGATGGGGTGTTCTTATGATGTGTAGGGGTGCTGCGCATTCGTCCTTAATCAGAAATCCAAAACTTACTTTCTGCAAAACCCTAGATCCTGAAACCCTAGGATTTATTGTGCATATTTTATTTATGAACCCTACTTAATTAAGAATTAAGATTATGAAATATTAATTAGGTCTAAAATTGAGAATTTTAGATCTAAGACATATTCATAATACTGGGTTCGGGCTTGGGTAGCTCAATTAGGTCTAAGCGGTTGATCAAACCGAATCAAGAGTTGGTTAGATGGGATCAACAATGCTTAAATTGACCAGCCTAATAGGATTAAGTCTGGGTCAAGATCGAGTCACGATCAAGCAAGACCTAATTAGGCTCAGAGGTTAGAGTCTGGATTGTAGGCTAACCCAATTGGTTCTGGCTCAACAATTTGGTGTCTAAGGTAAGTTTGGCACATACGATCGACTGGTTTTTAATTGGGAGCTACTCGACCTGAATGCATTCTTGTACGAGTTAATGGCATATCCCTTCCACCGGATCTCACTTACCTGGCCATATCTGTTGACTCAGTTCTGATTTGAGGTGGTCAATAATCCGAGCTAACCCATGCCACTAGGTTAGTCATAATTGTTATGACTATGACAAGTCTAGTTTAATGAGACCTGAATCAATTCTCCCTAAGAAAAGATTAAGTCTGAGGTCTTCCACCATTGTAGATGTGCGGGCCCTTTCCTGGGGTTGATTGTTCTCGACTGGATACAGTGGCTCAGTTGCACCAAAAAGATGCAACCATGTCTATTAGGCATTGGATGCTATGGGCTGGAGGATGAGTTGGGCTCAATATTTCGGATACGGTGAGAGACTCAATTAGGAAATCCAGTCTGTGCAAATGGTGGGTCTGACTTAACTAAGGAGTGGATCAATATTTCGGATATGGTGAGATTCATGAATTAGAGACCAAGTTTGGGTGCACCATGATTAGAGAATCATTGAACAAGAGTTGTTCACTCATTGGCTAACCCATCACCAATAACTGTTAGGTGAGGTGATGAGTCAGTTGGTGAGACCGCACCACCCACTAGAAATCATTAATCATGAAGATTTTCGCATCTCTATAGAGAAAGTGTAGGAATTTGAGAAAATAGTAGGAGCTAATTTATTTAAAAATAAAATTTTTAAATAAATTGGTCAAGTCATAATTACAGTATCTAACTAGAATCTTTGACTCTCTATAGGAAAATATCTACGTCCAACCCATTGGCATGTATCCTGGACACACATAGACTGACCAAATTCAATTATAAAGATTGGCTCAGAAACTACAAAATCGTTTTGGGTTCTAAGAAGTTAACCCATGTATTGGACCAGGATCCTTCCATCTTACCAGCCCGTCCATCCACTGAATAGAGAGCATCTCTGAAAAAATGGATAGACGAAGATAATAAGGCCAGATATTACATGTTGGGCTCAATGTCTGATGAGCTCCAGTGCCAACCTGAAGATATCGAGACTGCTCGATAAATGTTGGCTCACCTACAGGAGATGTTTGGTGAACAGAGTTGCACAACTAAGTATCAAGTCACGAAATAACTTTTTAAGGCTAAGATGCATGATGGGCAGTCAGTCCAAGATCACTGTCTGATGATGATCAAGGACATGGAGGAGCTTGAGAAGCTCGATGTGAAGTTAGACTTGGATCTATCGAATGATATTATTATGCAATCCTCGACTGATGCGTATGGCAATTCATCATGAATTACCACATGCATAAACTTCAAAATTTCTTGACCGAATTAATGAATATACTGGTCACTACTGAGCTTTCTATGAAAGGTTCTAAAGACTCAATTCTTGCTATGGAATGGACTTCTTCCAAAAGAAAGTCTTATGGAAAGAAAAAGAAGTCTGTCAAAAAGCAGAAGGTGGAAGGAGCAAAGAAGAAGAAGGCATAGCCAAAGATGAAAGGCGCTACCAAAGGAAAGTATTTTCATTTCAACAGCGATGACCATTGAAAGCAAAACTGCCCTACTTACCTGGCCACCCTGAAGAACAGGAAGGAAGGTCCTTCTGAAGGTATGCTCGTTATTGAGTCTAACCTTATGATTTCTTCTGCATCCAGTTGGGTGCTTGACTTTGGTTCTAGTGCTCATCTATGCACTTTCAGGCAGGATCTTGAGGATAGCAGGAGGCTGAGAGATGGAGACATGATCCTACGCATTGGTAATGGAGCAAGAGTTGCGGTAGTGATGGTGGAAACATATCCTCTTCGATTACCATCTAGTTTAGACTTAGTTTTGAAAGACTGTTATTATGTGCTTGCAGCTAGCAAGAATTTGATTTCTATTTCATGCTTAGCACTAGAAGGCTATGTGATTACCTTCTTTAAGGACCATTGTAACATTCTTTATGAAAAAAATAAAATTGCAAATGATTTTCTAATTAATGATCTTTATCAGCTACATGTTGATGTACCTGTTCTAACTATCGAGCAAAACGTGAATGCCAAACGACCTAGGGATAGTCCAAATGATAGATATCTATGGCACCTGAGATTAGGTCATATAGCAGAAGATAGGATCAATAAATTGGAGAAAAATGGGCTATTGAGTCCATTGACTTTCAAGTCATATCCAACTTGTGAATCTTGTCTCCAAGGCAAAATGACAAAACTCCCTTTTGTAGGACATGGGGAAAAAGCCACAGATCTTCTTGCCCTAGTACATACTGATGTGTGCAGCCCATTTGATGTGTCGGCTAGAGGCAATTTTATCTACTTCATTATCTTTACTGATGATCTATCTAGATATGGGTATGTGTATCTTATGAGACACAAGTCTAAAGCTGTTGAAAAGTTTAAAGAATTCAGACATGAAGTAGAAAAACAAACTAGAAAATCCATTAAGGCTCTTCGATCAGATCGAGGAGGTGAATACCTTAGCCGGGAATTCCTAGACTATCTCAAAAAAAATGGCATAGTCTCTCAATGGACTCCACTAGGAACACCTTAACTCAACGAGGTTTTAGAACTGAGAAATCGGACCCTATTAGATATGGTCCGATCCATGATGAGCTTCACAAACCTCCCTGATTTTTTTTGGGGATACTCATTGTTAACTTCAATTTATCTACTGAATAGGGTTCCTTCTAAGACCGTTCCTATCACACCGTATGAGATATGGCATGATAAGAAACTAAGTGTGAGTCATCTCAGAATTTGGGGTTGTCCGACTCATGTCAAAAGACAACAAGCAGACAAGTTAGAGTTTAGATCCTTCAGAGCTCGATTCATAGGATATCCTAAAGAGTCATTAGGATACTATTTCTACATTCCAGAAGACCACAATATGATTGTGAGTCGACATGCCATCTTTCTCGAAAAATAGTCATTCAAGATTGCGGCATTGGAAAGCAGATTAAACTTGATGAGAAAGTCTCATAAGTACAACAAGCTAAGGACCAATTGGAACCAAATCAGGTTGAGCCAATAAGAATACTACCTCCTCCACATTGTAGATCGGAAAGAGTTTTCCATCCCCCTGAAAGATACTTAGGTATTATTTCAGAGAAAGTAGAGGAAATGTTTCTCGTAGGTAATGGTGCTCACGGTGATGATCCCAAAATCTAAAATGAGGCAATATCAGATATCGACTCCAAGAAATGGCTAGAGGCAATGCAGTCAGAAATTGACTCGACGCACTCAAACCAAGTTTGGACCTTGGTAGATCCACCAAAAGGTATAGTACGTATTGGGTGTAAATGGATCTTCAACAAAAAGATTGGTGCAGATGGGAATGTGGAGACATTCAAAGCTAGACTAGTGGCAAAAGGTTATAGTCAATGCGAAGGCATTGATTATCAAGATACCTTTTCCCCAGTGGCTATGCTAAAATCCATCCGCACATTGCTTACCATTGCAGCCTATTTTGATTATGAAATATGGCAAATGGATGTGAAAACGGCATTCTTGAACGAATATCTTGAGAAAGATATCTATATGAAACAGCCATTAGGTTTCACATCCAGTGATATTGATCACAAGATTTGCAAGCTGCAAAGGTCCATATATAGACTTAAGCAAGCATCTCGGAGCTGGAACACTCATTTCAATGATGTGATCAAATTATTTGATTTCATCAAAAATGAAGAGGAACCATGTGTCTTCAAAAAGGTCAGTGGAAGCGCTGTTGTCTTTCTCGTATTGTACGTGGATGACATGCTCCTTATTGGGAATGATATTCCCATGATGACAACAATCAAATTATGGTTGTCCAAGGAATTCTCCATGAAAGACCTAGGTGAAGCATCCTTTATTCTAGGAATTAAGGTCTATAGGATAGACCGAATAGGATGCTAGGACTTTCATAGAAGATGTACATAGAGGAAGTACTAAAGAGGTTTAGTATGAAAAACTCTAAGAGGGGATTAGTACCCTTCAGACATGGTATTCATCTTTCGAAGAAGATGTGCCCTAGCACACCTGAGGAAATAGAATGCATGAGCAAGATCCCTTATGCTTCTGCAATAGGGAGCCTCATGTATGCCATGCTATGAACATGACCTGATATAGCCCATGCTGTGAGTGTCACAAGTAGATATCAGTCAAATCCAGGTGAAGAATACTAGACTTCTGTGAAATGTATCCTTAAGTACTTAAGAAGAACTAAGGATGTGATGTTGGTCTTTGGTAACGGAGAACTCCAAGTCCAGGGATACCCAGACTCGGATTTCATGTCCGATGTAGATGATCGAAAGTCGACATCTGGGAGTCTGTTTGTATGCAATGGTGGTACTGTCA
Organism: Cocos nucifera; assembly: GCA_006176705.1. Classification (NCBI taxonomy): domain Eukaryota; kingdom Viridiplantae; phylum Streptophyta; class Magnoliopsida; order Arecales; family Arecaceae; genus Cocos; species Cocos nucifera. Next base: position 63,455 of record QRFJ01002211.1, on the reverse strand, counting down.
GCTGGAAGAGTTTCAAGCAAACTGTGATAGTAGATTCCACCATAGAAGCAGAATATATCGCTGCATCAGAGGCTGTGAAGGAAGCATTCTAGTATAAGAAGTTTGCTGCAGAAATTGGAGTAATGCCATCAGATGCCATTCCTCTATCCTGCGACAACAATGGCGCCATAGCCCTTGCTAAGGAGCCGAGGTCTCACCAAAAATTCAAGCACATTGAGCAGCGATACCACCTCATCCGTGATTACCTCGAGAAGGGTTACGTCGAGGTCAAGAGAGTTGACTCCATAGATAATGTGGCAGACCCGCTTACAAAGCCGTTGGGTCAGTAAAAGATCGAAGCCCACCTTGAGAAGATGGGACTTAGACTTGTAGCCAATTGGCTTTAGGACAAGTGAAAGATTGTTAGATATATGTGCCCTAGAAGCCAGAATTAGCTGACACTTGTAATTCACTTCTAGGGGCAAAATTGTAATTTTGACTAAAATCAATAAAATGGGTTATTCCTATCACATATGTGTATTTAGTGTCTGTGATACGTCCTTTGAGTTAATGATAATGATAATTCATATTTTCAAGAGTTGAAAATTTAAGACATGAATAACCATTATTAACTTATAAAATGCTTCCGACCATAGGATCATCACGAGGATGGTGATTGATCCGAAAGGTTGGTGTACAATCGCTTTTCTTTAGTAGATGAGTCTTGAGTCTATAGTGTGGAGACATCGAAGTGAGAGTATAGGTACTTGCTAGAGAATGAGGGCACTGAGCGTGACCACCTCGAGTAGTCATTAGGAAGTCTACCTTCTCATCAATGACTGATTCGATGCTGTAGTGGTATGTCTGGTTCTTTGACCTGAAGTGTATCGACAGTTTATCTTGAGGGTGTTATAGTTTGACTACACCATAACTCAATCTCCTAGTCATTCGGAATCCTGAGGTGTATGTTGGCTATAGCATGTTCATTGTAGGAACTGGATAGCATCAAGATGGAATCTATCTGCCTTGATGGTAGAGGAGCAGCCCTATGATGATCATGAGAATCATGTCCAGAAGCCCATGGCCATGGTAGAGTAAAATAATAGAAAGAGTTTCTATTTAGGTTTTCACATCGGACTTGAATCGAATGATTACATCATATGATAGGGATTAGGGTTTGACGAGTTCACCTTAACCCTAATCTGATTGGGGCTCAAGATAGAAGAACTTAATCACACGAGTAGCTACACCAAGAGGTTCGCATTCAGCTCTGATGGGTTGCCACCATATACTACGAGGTGTCACTGATGGATTTTGGAAGCAATTAGAATGATTTAGATGATCGATCATTCTAGCTATTCAAATCAGAAGAGTTCTGATCCATCGAAAGGAGTTTCGATGATGTTGATGATAGAGATCATAACAAATCCCATTACCATACAGAACTAAACCTAACTGGGTTACACAAATAAGGGTTTGAATCTGATGATCATCAATTGAACTAATCCAGTTCAATTGATCTGAATGAGATTCAATTAGGTTCAAGAAAATCGTGCTAGCACTCGATTGAACCTAACGTTCTTCTTTTACTATCACAAATAGTTGTCCTTACTGAGCCAAAGAAGTTTGTGCTCAATCAGAGGCCTTCACTTGGTCTGACTGGAGCTTGTCCAGGTTAGAAAAGGGTTGTCTTATTTTGTAAGACAATACCTGCCATTTTTGGTCACCTACCATTTCTCATCCTTTGACTTTGGTCAAAAGTTGACTTTTGACTGGTCAAATATTTACCATTGACACTTTGACTTCTGTCCACATGTCATGCACCTATTGGAGAGCTGGTCGGGGCCTGTCCCTCTACTAGAACCTAGCAAGGAGGAGGGTGCACGCCACCCTTGGCGTGTGCCCAAGCTGGAGGCACCCAAGAGTCCCTTTTGGATAGGGACTCCATCCCCTTTTTGGATTCCGATTAGAGTTCTCCTAAGAACCAAGTTTGACTGGTCTTAGGTGCCATCTAAGGAGGAATCCAAGGGACTCTATTTCCACCAATCAGATTTAGATCTGATTTCACAAAAGGTTGTGATTGGTTGGAAAGAAGAGTTGGATCACAAATAGTCTATAAATAAAGATCCTGCGCCCAACTCAAATGATAATTGGAAAAGGAATTGAAAATTCTCATGCCCAAGGCTGTCTCTCCTCTCCTCCTCCATGCCAAAGCATCTTCTCCCTCTCCTCTCCACATCCAAAAGTATTTTGGGTTCTTGGTTGGTGCAATCCAGACGAGAGAAAGGTGACTGAAAGCTAAAAGGCTGCACTGCTATAAAGGACAACTGCTGATCTTCGAAAGGTATTTTGATGATCCTTCAGATTAGATCTAGATCTAATTTTTGGAAATGTGATAGAGAAGAAGAGGATCTCTAGATCCAGCTCGAGTGGATACTGGTAGAGGCCAGGCACTTGCATGGCTAAATCTCGAACCTTCCACTGCTTGCAGGATCATCAACAGGTAATAGAATTACCCTACATCAAGGTAAATTAAATTTGATTTAATTTATTTAGATTTTATTTTTATTATTAGAATAATAAGAATCAAATTTAAAGTATCTCAGATCTAATTAGGATCAAAGAAATTTTTTTTTGAAATATATCTCTTGATCCGATCAGATCTGAACAAATCTGGTCCAAAAAATCATAATTTTCCTTCAGTCGATGATAGAGATCGCAACATATCTCATTACCATACGGAACTGAACCTAACTGGATCATACAAACAAGTGTTTAGATTTGGATATCATTAATTGGACTAACCTAGTTCAATTGATTTGAATTAGATTCAATTAGGTTCAAGAAAATCGTGCTAGCACACGATTGAGCCGAATGTTCTCCTTCAATAATCATCAAAAGTTATCCTGACTGAGCCAAATATGTTTGGCCTCACTCTGATACTTATACTTGTTCTGACTGAAGCTTGTCTAGGTCAGAAAAGGGTGGTCTTAATTTATAAGATAAATTTGAGATAACACCTTTCGTTACCTACTAATTCTTATCTTTTGACTTTGGTCAAACGTTGACCTTTAACACTTAGACATCTGCCTGTATGTCATGCACCCATAGGAGAGAGATTTCTTCTTTGTCCCCCTACTAGGAAGAGAAAAGGAGGGGGCACATACCTAGGGAGGCGTGCACCTAAGGATAATGATGCCTGGAGTTCCATACAGATGGGACTCCAGGTTGCTTCATGTTATCAAACAAGGTGGCACCAAAGACTCTACTTTGACCAATCTTGGCACGACCTAAGGATGTTTGAGAGGGGCTCCCATCTGATTGGATTAAGTGATGTCATCCCATCAATCAGATTTAGATCTGATTGCACGTAAAGACGTGATTGGCTGGGACGATGTGGCATTGCATGGCGCAGCAGGGTCTATATAAATCCTGTCTATGCCTAGGTTTAAGAGAGTTCTCCCCTTGCCCATGCCACATAGCCCTCTTCCCTCTCCTCCATGCCTACCTCTGATCTTCTCTCTTTTCTCCACACCCAAGAGGCCTTGGGCTCAATTTTGGTGCGATCCAGGCAAGAGAAAGGCGACAAGAAAGGAAGATGACAGCATTGCTGCAAGAGACGACATCGGATCTTCAAAAATTATTTTGAAGATCTTTAAGATCCGATCTAGATTTGATTTTTAGAAAAAGGATTAAGAAGGAGAAGATCTTTAGATCCTGCCCGAGTGGATATTGGTAGAGGCCAGGTGATTGCATAGCTGCATCCAGAACCTCAGGCAATCAGCAAGATCATCACAGGATAATAAGATTACCAAAGAATAAGGTATAAATTTAATTTAATTTAATTTAATTTAATTTATTAGATCCATCAAATCAAATCTAAAAAATATCAGATCTAATTTAGATCTAAGAAAAAAATTTTTGAAATATTTCTCTTGGTTAAATTCGATCTGAGCAAACCTGATCCAAAAAATAGGATTTTTCCTTCACATAATTTGTCTTAAAAATTAATAGAATATACTTTGTATATTCTCAAAGTATTGAGAATTTGAAGCATACATTATTAATGGTTAATTTGAGACATACATTATCAATTAGATATTCAAATATTAGATTGGGCATAATTTGGAGTTCTACATCGACGACATGCTGGTGAAAGCCCATTAGGTTGATCCACATGTGGCTAATCTTAAGGAGACCTTTTAAACTTTGAGTAAGTACATTTTTAAGGTCACCTTATTAAAGTTCCTCAACTTCATTGTGACATAGCATGGGATCCAAGCCAATCCTGAGAAAATTCAAGCTACCCTAGAGATGTCACCATTAAGGAATAAAAAGAAGTACAACACTTGATAGGGCAAATTACCACTTCAAACAAATTTCTAACTTGATTGGTGGAGAAGTGGTTATTAGATATATGTACCCTAGAAGCCAGAATTGGCTGACACTTGTAATACACTTCTAAGGGCAAAATTATAATTTTGACTAATATCAATAAAATGGATTATTTTCTATTACATATGTGTATTTAGTGTCTGTGATACATCCTTTGAGTTAATGGTAATGATAATTCATATTTTCAAGAGTTGAAAATTTAAGACATGAATAATCATTGTTAACTGATAAAATGCTCACAACCATAGGATCATCACGAGGATGGTGATTGATCCGGAAGGTTGGTGTATAATCGCTTTTCTTTAGTAGATGAGTCTTGAGTCTACGGTGTGGAGACACCTGGAGCGAGAGTACAGGTACTCGTTAGAGAATGAGGGCACTGAGCGTGACCACCTCGAGTAGTCATTAGGAGAGTCTACCTTCTCGTCAATGACTGACTCGATGCTGCAGTAGTGTGTCTGGTTCTTTGACCTGAGGTGCATCGGCAGTTCACCTTGAGGGTGTTATAGTTTGACTACACCATTACTCGGTCTCCTAGCCATATCGGAACCCTGAGGTGTATGTTGGCTATAGCATGTTCATTATAGGAACTGGATTGCATCAAGATGGAATCTATCTACCTCGGTGGTAGAGGAGCAGCCCTATGATGATCATGAGAATCAAGTCCAGAAGTCCATGGCCATGGCAGAGTGAAATAATAGAAAGAGTTTCTATTTAGATTTTCACATCGGACTCGAATCGAATGATTACATCATATGACAGAAACTAGGGTTTGACGAGTTTACCTTAACCCTAATCTGATCGGGGCTCAAGATAGAAGAACTTAATCACACAGGTAGCTGCACCAAGAGGTTCGCATTCAGCTCTGATGGGTTGCCACCATATACTGCTAGGTGTCATTGGTGGATTTTGGGAGCAATTAGAATGATTTAGATGATCGATCATTCTAGCTGTTCGAATCAGAAGAGTTCTGATCCATCGAAAGGAGTTTCGATGATGTCGATGATAGAGATCATGACATATCCCATTACCATACAGAACTGAACCTAACTGGGTCACACAAATAAGGGTTTGAATCTGGTGATCATCAATTGAACTGATCCAGTTCAATTGATCTGAATGAGATTCAATTAGGTTCAAAGAAATCGTGCTAGCACTCGATTGAACCTAACGTTCTTCTTTTGCTATCATAAATTAGTTGTCCTGACTGAGCCAAAGAAGTTTGTGCTCAATCAGAGGCCTTCATATGGTCTGACTAGAGGTTGTCCAAGTCAGAAAAGGTTGTCTTATTTTGTAAGACATTACCTGCCATTTTTGGTCACCTGCCATTTCTTGTTCTTTGACTTTGGTCAAAAGTCTACCTTTGACTGGTCAAATGTTGACCATTGACACTTTGACTTTTGACCACATGTCATGCACCTATTGGAGAGCTGGTGGGGGCCTGTCCCCCTGCCAGAACCTGGCAAGGAAGAGGGCGCACGCCACCCTTAGGCATGTGCCCAAGTTGGAGGCGCCTAGGAGTCCTTGTTGGACAAGGACTCCATCTCCATTTTGGATTCCAATTAGAGTTCTCCTAAGAACCAACTTTGACTGGATCTTAGTGCCCTCTAAGGAGGAATCCAGGGGACTCTATTCCCACCAATCAGATTTAGATCTAATTTCACAAAGGGTTGTGATTGGTTGGGAAGAAGAGGAGTTGGATCATGCTTAGTCTATAAATAAGACTCTGCACCCAACTCAAAGAATGATTGAATCACAATTCCCATGCCCCAAGGCTGCCTCTCCCCTCTTCCTCCATGCCAAATCACCTTCTCCCTCTCCTCTCCATGTCCAAAAGGAGTTTTGGACTTTTTGTTGGTGCGATTCAGATCAAAGAAAGGCGATTGAAAGCCAGAAGGTTGCGCTGCTGCAAAGGACGACTGCTGATCTTCAAAAGAAGTTTTAAAGATCTTTCAGATCAGATCTAGATCTAATTTTTGGAGATGTGATAGAGAAGAAGAGGATTTCCAGATCCAATCCAAGTGGATATTGGTAGAGGCCAGGCATTTGCGTGGCTAGATCTAGAACCTTCCGCTGCATACAGGATCATCAACGGATAATTGGATTACCCAAATCAGGTAAATTAAATTTGATTTAATTTATTTTTATTTTATTTTATTTATTAAAATAATAAAAAATATATCTAAAACATCCTAAATCTAATATAGATCAAAGAGAAAAATTTTTGAAATATATCTCTTGATCTGATCAGATCTGAACGAACCTGGATTGGGAAATCAGGATTTCCCTTCAACTGGTATCAGAGCCAAGGTTCTAAAAGTATTTAGATCTGATTTTAAATTTATTTTAATTAGAAAATAAATAATTTTAGATGTCACATGAGATGTGATCAGATCTGAAATCAGAAAAAAATTAAAATTAAATGATTTGGATCTAAGATTAGAAAATATGCATGACTAGTTCTAAAATAGAATAGTTCTATAGAATAGTCTTGCATGTTTTTGATTTAATCTGATTAAATCATATTTTAGATCTATTTATTTACTATTTTTTGATATTATAATGTGTTATAATAATATCTAAAAAATAGCAAATAAAAATTATTTAATTTTAAACATCATATGAGATATGATTGATGCATGTCTAGACTAGTTGTAGAATAGTTCTACATAGTTGTCTAGATTAGAATTTATTTTGATTGAGATCAATTTAAATCTAATTTTTTAGATTATTATGAGATAATTTAGATCTGAAAACATGCATGATTCGATACATGAGATGTATGCAAAATATGCCATGATTAGATCTGATTTATATATGAGATATATGATATAGATCTAAAACTGTTTTGTAGTATTGCATGTTCCTGATTAAGGCGTTCCTCTTGGCCGTCCAGATCATAAGAATGAAGAAGGGTTTAAAGGCCTCTCTCTTCTCATTCGATGGGGTGTTCTTATGATGTGTAGGGGTGCTGCGTGTTCGTCCTTAATCAGAAACCCAAAACTTACTTTCTGCAAAACCCTAGATCCTGAAACCCTAGGATTTATTGTGCATATTTTGTTTATGAACCCTACTTAATTAAAATTAAGATTATGGAATATCAATTAGGTCTAAAATTAAGAATTTTAGATCTAAGACATATTCATAATACTGGGTTCGGGCTTGGGTAGCTCAATTAGGTCTAAGCGGTTGATCAAACCGAATCAAGAGTTGGTTAGATGGGATCAACAATGCTTAAATTGACCGGCCTAATAGGATTAAGTCTGGGTCAAGATCGAGTCACGATCAAGCAAGACCTAATTAGGCTCAGAGGTTAGAGTCTGGATTGTAGGCTAACCCAATTGGTTCTGGCTCAACAATTTGGTGTCTAAGGTAAGTTTGGCACATACGACCGACTGGTTTTTAATTGGAAGCTACTCGACCTGAATGCATTCTTGTATGAGTTAATGGCATATTCCTTCCACCGGTCTCACTTACCTGGCCATATCTGTTGACACAGTTCTGATCTGAGGTGGTCAATAATCCGAGCTAACCCATGCCACTAGGTTAGTCATAATTGTTATGACTATGACAAGTCTAGTTTAATGAGACCTGAATCAATTCTCCCTAAGAAAAGATTAAGTCTGAGGTCTTCCACCATTGTAGATGTGCGGGCCCTTCCCGGGGTTGATTGTTCTCGGCTGGATACAGTGGCTCAGTTGCACCTGAAAAGATGCAACCATGTCTATTAGGCATTGGATGCTATGGGCTGGAGGATGAGTTGGGCTCAATATTCCGGATATGGTGAGAGACTCAATTAGGAACCCAGTCTATGCAAATGGTGGGTCTGACTTAACTAAGGAGTGGATCAATATTCTAGATACGGTGAGATTCATGAATTAGAGACCAAGTTTGGGTGCACCATGATTAGAGAATCATTGAACAAGAGTTGTTCACTCATTGGCTAACCCATCACCAATAACTGTTAGGTGAGGTGATGAGTCAGTTGGTGAGACCGCACCACCCACTAGAAATCATTAATCATGGAGATTTTTGCATCTCTACAGAGGGAGTGTAGGGATCCGAGAAAATAGTGGGAGCTAATTTGTTTAAAAATAAAATCTCTAAATAAATTGGTCAAGTCAAAATTACAATATCTAACTAGAATCTTTGACTCTCTACAGGAAAATGTCTGCGTCCAACCCATTGGCACGTATCCTGGACACACATAGACTGACTGGACCCAATTATAAAGATTGGCTCAGGAACTACAAAATAGTTTTGGGTTCTGAGAAGTTAACCCATGTACTGGACCAGGACCCTCCCACCTTACCAGCCCATCCATCCATTGAACAGAGAGCGTCTCTGGAGAAATGGATAGACGAAGATAATAAGGCCAGATATTACATGTTGGGCTCGATGTCTGATGAGCTCCAGCGCCAACATGAAGATATCGGGACTGCTCACCAAATGTTGGCTCACCTATAGGAGATGTTTGGTGAACAGAGTCGCGCAGCCAAAGTATCAAGTCATGAAATGACTTTTTAAGGCTAAGATGCATGATGGGCAGTCAGTCCAAGATCACTGTCTGACAATGATCAAGGACATGGAAGAGCTTGAGAAGCTCGGTGTGAAGTTGGACTTGGACCTGCAGAATGATATTATTCTGCAATCCTTGACTGATGCATATGGGCAATTCATCATGAATTACCACATGCATAAACTTCAAAATTCCTTGGCCGAATTAATGAATATGCTGGTTACCGCTGAGCTTTCTATGAAAGGTTCTAAAGGCTCAGTTCTTGCTATGGAATGGACTTCTTCCAAAAGAAAGTCTTATGGAAAGAAAAAGAAGTCTGCAAAAAAATAGAAGGTGGAAGGAACAAAGAAGAAGAAGGCAGAGCCGAAGATAAAGCCGCTGGTCAAAGGAAAGTGTTTCCATTGCAACAGCGACGGCCATTGGAAGCGGAACTGCCCTACTTACCTGGCCACCCTGAAGAACAAGAAGGAAGGTCCTTCTGGAGGTATGCTCGTTATTGAGTCTAACCTTATGGTTTCTTCTGCATCCAGTTGGGTGCTTGACTCTGGTTCTAGTGCTCATCTGTGCACTTTCATGCAGGGTCTTGAGGATAGCAGGAGGCTGAGGGATGGAGACATGATCCTATGCATCGGTAATGGAGCAAGAGTTGCTGCAGTAGCCGTGGGAACATACCCTCTTCGATTACCATCTGGTTTAGACTTAGTTTTGAAAGACTGTTATTATGTGCCTGCAGCTAGTAGGAATTTGATTTCTATTTCATGCTTAGCACAAGAAGGCTATGTGATTACCTTCTTTAAGGACCATTGTAACATTCTTTATGAAAGAAATAAAATTGCAAATGGTTTCCTTATTAATGGTCTTTATCAGCTACATATTGATGTACCTATTCTAACTATCGAGCAAAATATGAATGCCAAACGACCTAGGGATAGTCCAAACGATAGATATCTATGGCACCTGAGATTAGGTCATATAGCAGAAGATAGGATCAACAAATTGGAGAAAAATGGACTATTGAGTCCATTGACTTTCGAGTCATATCCAACTTGTGAATCCTGTCTTCAAGGCAAAATGACCAAACTCCCTTTTGTTGGACATGGGGAGAGGGCCACAGATCTCCTTGCCCTAGTACATACAGATGTGTGCGGCCCATTTGATGTGCCGGCTAGAGGCAATTTTGTCTACTTCATTACCTTTACCGATGATCTGTCTAGGTATGGGTATGTGTATCTTATGAGACACAAGTCTGAAGCTTTTGAAAAGTTCAAAGAATTCAGACATGAAGTAGAAAAATAAACTGAAAAACCCATTAAGGTTCTTCGATCAGATCGAGGAGGTGAATACCTTAGTCAGGAATTCCTAGACTATCTAAAGAAAAATGGCATAGTCTCTCAATGGACTCCACCAGGAACACCTCAACTCAAGCGGAATTTCAGAATAGAGAAATCAGACTCTATTGGATATGGTTCGATCCATGATGAGCTTCACAGACCTCCCTGATTTCCTTTGGGGACACTCATTGTTAACTTCAATTTATCTACTGAATAGGATTCCCTCTAAAACCATTCCTACCCCACCATATGAGATATGACACGGTAAAAAACCAAATTTGAGTCATCTCAGAATTTGGGGTTGTCCAGCTCACGTCAAAAGATAAAAAGCTAACAAGTTTGAGTTTAGGTCCTTTAGAGCTCGATTCATAGGATATCCTAAAGAGTCATTAGGATACTATTTCTACATTCCAGAAGACCACAATGTGATTGTGAGTCGACATGCCATCTTTCTTAAAAAATAGTTTATTCAAGATAGTGGCATCGAAAAGCAGATCAAGCTTGATGAGAAAGTCTCACAAGTACAACGAGCTAAGGACCAATTGGAACCAAATCAGGTTAAGCCAATAAGAACACTACCTCCTCCACCTCATAGATCGGAAAGAGTTTTCCATCCCCCTAAGAGATACTTAGGTATTATTTTAGAGGACGTAGAGGAAATGTTCCTTATAGGCAATGGTGCTCATGGTGATGATCCCAAAATCTACAATGAGGCGATATCAGATATCGACTCTGAGAAATGGCTAGAGGCAATGCAGTCAGAAATTGACTCAATGCACTCAAACCAAGTCTGGACCATGGTAGATCCACCAGAAGGTATAGTACCTATTGGGTGTAAATGGATCTTCAAGAGAAAGATTGGTGCAGATGAGAATGTGGAGACATTCAAAGCTAGACTAGTGGCAAAAGGCTATAGTCAATGCGAAGGCATTGACTATCAGGATACCTTTTCCCCAGTGGCTATGCTAAAATCCATCCGCACATTGCTTGCCATTGCAGCCTATTTTGATTACGAAATATGGCAAATGGACGTGAAAATGGCATTCTTAAATGGATATCTTGAGGAAGATATCTATATGGAACAGCCGCTAGGTTTCACATCCAGTGATACTGATCACAAGGTTTGCAAGCTGCAAAGGTCCATATATGGACTTAAGCAAGCATCTTGGAGCTAGAACACTTGTTTCAATGATGTGATCAAAACGTTTGGTTCCATCAAAAATGAAGAGGAACCGTGTGTTTTCAAAAAGGTCAGTGGGAGCGCTGTTGTCTTTCTTATATTGTACGTGGATGATATCCTCCTTATTGGGAATGATATTCTCATGATGACAACAGTCAAATTATGGTTGTCCAAGGAATTCTCCATGAAAGACCTAGGCGAAGCATCCTTTATTCTAGGAATTAAGGTCTATAGGGATAGACCGAATAGGATGCTAGGACTTTCACAGAAGATGTACATAGAGAAAGTACTAAAGAGGTTTAGTATGGAAAACTCTAAAAGGGGATTAATACCCTTTAGACATGGTATTCATCTTTCCAAGAAGATGTGCCCTAGCACACTTGAGGAAATAGAACGCAAGAGCAAGATCCTATATGCTTCTACAATAGGGAGCCTCAGGTATGCCATGCTATGTACACAACCTGATATAGCCCATGCTGTGAGTGTCACAAGCAGATATCAGTCAAATCCAAGTGAAGAACACTGGACTTCTGTGAAATGTATCCTTAAGTACTTGAGAAGAACTAAGGATATGATGTTGGTCTTTGGTAATGCAGAACTCCAAGTTCAAGAATACATAGACTCGGATTTCATGTCCGATATAGATGATCGAAAGTCGACATCTGGGAGTCTATTTGTGTGCAATGGTGGTGCTGTCAGCTGGAAGAGTTCTAAGCAAATGGTGATACCACCTCATCAGTGATTACCTCGAAAAGGGTTACGTCGAGGTCAAGAGTCTCAACTCCATAGATAATGTGGCAGACCTACTTATAAAGCCATTGGGCCAACAGAGGATCGAAGCCCACCTTGAGAAGATGGGACTTAGACTTGTAGCCAATTGGCTTTAGGATAAGTAGAAGATTATTAGATATATGTGCCTTAGAAGCCAAAATTGGCTGACACTTGTAATACACTTCTAAGGGCAAAATTATAATTTTGACTAATATCAATAAAATAGATTATTTTCTATCACATATGTGTATTTAGTGTCTGTGATACATCCTTTGAGTTAATGGTAATGATAATTCATATTTTTAAGAGTAGAAAATTTAAGACATGAATAATCATTGTTAACTCATAAAATGCTCTCGACCATAGGATCATCACAAGGATGGTGATTGATCCGAAAGGTTGGTGTACAATCGCTTCTCTTTAGTAGATGAGTCTTAAGTCTATGGTGTGGAGACACCGGAGTGAGAGTACAGGTACTCATTAGAGAATGAGGGCACTGAGTGTGACCACCTCGAGTAGTCATTAGGGAGTCTACCTTCTCGTCAATGACTGACTCGATGCTGCAGTAGTGTGTCTGGTTCTTTGACCTGAGGTGCATCGACAGTTCACCTTGAGGGTGTTATAGTTTGACTACACCATTACTCAGTCTCCTAGCCATTCGGAACCCTGAGGTGTATGTTGGCTATAGCATGTTCATTGTAGGAACTGGATTGCATCAAGATGGAATCTATCTACCTCGGTGGTAGAGGAGCAGCCCTATGATGATCATGAGAATCAAGTCCAGAAGTCCATGGCCATGGCAGAGTGAAATAATAGAAAAAGTTTCTATTTAGATTTTTACATCGAACTCGAATCGAATGATTACATCATATGACAGAAAATAGGGTTTGACGAGTTTACCTTAACCCTAATCTGATCGAGGCTCAAGATAGAAGGACTTAATCACACAGGTAGCTGCACCAAGAGGTTCACATTCAGCTCTGATGGGTTGCCACCATATACTGCTAGGTGTCACTGGTGGATTTTGGGAGCAATTAGAATGATTTAGATGATCGATCATTCTAGCTGTTCGAATCAGAAGAGTTCTGATCCATCGAAAGGAGTTTCGATGATGTCGATGATAGAGATCATGACATATCCCATTACCATACAGAATTGAACCTAACTAGGTCACACAAACAAGGGTTTGAATCTGGTGATCATCAATTGAACTGATCCAGTTCAATTGATCTGAATGAGATTCAATTAGGTTCAAGAAAATCGTGCTAGCACTCGATTGAATCTAACGTTCTTCTTTTGCTATCATAAATCAGTTGTCCTGACTGAGCCAAAGGAGTTTGTGCTCAATCAGAGGCCTTCATATGGTCTGACTAGGGGTTGTCTAAGTCAGAAAAGGTTGTCTTATTTTGTAAGACATTACCTGCCATTTTTGGTCATCTGCCATTTCTTGTTCTTTGACTTTGGTCAAAAGTCTACCTTTGACTGGTCAAATGTTGACCATTGATATTTTAACTTTTGACCACATGTCATGCACCTATTGGAGAGCTGGTGGGGGCCTGTCCCTCTACTAGAACCTGGCAAGGAGAGGGCGCACACCACCCTTGGCGTGTGCCCAAGTTGGAGACGCCTAGGAGTCCATGTTGGACAAGGACTCCATCTCCTTTTTGGATTCCAATTAGAGTTCTCCTAAGAACCAACTTTGACTGATCTTAGGCACCCTCTAAGGAGGAATCCAGGGGACTCTATTCCCATCAATCAGATTTAGATTTGATTTCACAAAGGGTTGTGATTGGTTGGGAAGAAGTGGAGTTGGATCACGCTTAGTCTATAAATAAGACTCTGCGCCCAACTAAAAGAATGATTGAATCACAATTGCCATGCCCCAAGGCTACCTCTCCCCTCTTCCTCCATGCCATACCACCTTCTCCCTCTCCTCTCCACATCCAAAAGGAGTTTTGGACTTTTGGTTGGTGCGATTCAGATCAAAGAAAGGTGATTGAAAGCCAGAAGGCTGTGCTGCTGCAAAGGACGACTGCTGATCTTCAAAAGGAGTTTTGAAGATCCTCCAGATCAGATTTAGATCTGATTTTTGAAGACATAATAGAGAAGAAGAGGATCTCCAGATCCAGCTCGAGTGGATATCGGTAGAGGCCAGGCGCTTGTGTGGCTAGATCCAGAACCTTCTACTGCATACAGGATCATCAATGGGTAATTGGATTACCCAAATTAGGTAAATTAAATTTGATTTAATTTATTTTTATTTCATTTTATTTATTAAAATAATAAGAATCAAATCTGAAACATCCTAGATCTGATATAGATCAAAGAAAAAAAATTTTCAAATATATCTCTTGATCTGATCAGATCTGAACGAACCTGGACTGGAAAATCAGGATTTTCCTTCAGTGGTTGTCCTTCTTTAAGGCACTAAAGCAAATAAATGACTTCTAGTGGAGAAGGAATGCCAACTCACCTTTGATTAGCTTCGAAAGTATCTCAGCTCATTGATGCTCTTGGTAAAGACTTGCTTAAGGGAGATGTCATATCTTTACTTGGCTATATCCCCCGTAGTGCTAAGCTCGATTTTAGTCTGAGAAGAAGATGGAGTATGGAGGATGGATTATTAACCAACCAAGTTCTCTGAAATGTTTAAATGTGGTATCCGAAGATCGAAAGGTTGCATATGCCCTCCTAATCTTAACCAGAAGACTCTGATCCTACTTCGAAGCTCACTCTATCATATGTCAACCTGCCATTCATCATTAAAGCATCACCGAGATCATGAGCACCAAGATGTCTATGTTGAAAAATGTATCCTAAAGCCAATCATCTAAGTGATAGATGATTGAAATTAGTATATGAATTATCTAATAATAATAGTTATTTGGATGGTTTATCATAAAAGTTCTATCTTCCTTAAATGAACTTCTAAATTATGATGAAGTCTTAGAACCATAATCAATCGATAAAAAAGAATTTATCGGATGGTTCTTAAACTATTCACGATCAAATGATAAGTTATTAATAACGATGATAACTTATTAAATGTAGGTTGCGGTATGCCTTATGCATTGGTTGTCCTCATAACCAAGTGGTGTGGAGACACTGATATAGCATCCTGATGAGATGTAGGAGTACATCTACACTGAACGTGACCAATGTAGCACTCTACTATCAAGAGTAGCTTGCTAAGGCCAATGAATCTAAGTGTCCCTCCGACCTAAGATCACCATGGTGACTTGCAAGCAACTCAATATACTTTGATGTCGGACTGCATGTATTTCTAATATAAGTTTGGAAGGTCTCTGGGTACAGTCAAGTACTTGTAGAGTAGGTGTGTGAGTCAAGATGGGTTTGACCACTCCTGATTAACTTTAGAAAGAGAATGACTCATTATATTTTAATTTAATAAAACCTAGGCCTGGATACTTCTCATGAGGAGTCATGGAATTTGTAAAATTTTGAAATACAATATGGATGACTTGTATAAGTGTTGACAGCTAACTCGATGTCATCCTAAGCATTATTGGTCAAAGAAATGAATTATACAGTAACCATGGGCCAGGGTTCTAAGAATGTTGCTTTGCATACAGTCAACCTATTGGAACGTTGGGTAGCATTGCTAGATGGTCATATCAATTGGTACAAAAATCAATTCCTGTGCTACCGGGTTAGGTTCTATTGGTGCAAAATCTGGTTGATACCAAAATCGATGCTGGAGTTGGAGAAGATGAGGTTGCCACCGGCATCCTGCAAAATAAGTCTTGTCCGGAGTTGGGGGTGGTGGCTCCGGCAAAGCCCTTCGACGATCAAGTCAGCTCTTTTGACCAACAGAAATGGAGTACTTAGAGAAATTTAGGATAGAATTTTAAGAAGAAGATGAGAGCTTAAGAGAGATATGTAGGCAGAGTCGGTAACAAACCAATGGTGAAAGCCATTATCGCCTGGTAGTGGGCTATTTTGGGCCATATGGAGTTTGTTACAGAGGGTGAGTGGTCATTTGCCACGACATGCCAGTCTATCGTATTTTAATAGTTGAAGTTCGGATAAATCGACCAGGGGCGGTGAAGAACCCTTAGTTATAGTAGTTCTAGAGTGGTTCAAATGTCCCCAAGATCGACTGTGCATTGACTGATATCTACTGGATCAAGATTAGATGCAGAGGTCCTTATGGTGATAGAGAGAAGTTCTTCCAGGAAGACTTCTTTTGAGTAGTTGGAAGGAGTCCGAAAAGAATCTTGTCGACGAAGCCCTTCAGGTGATCGGAAGGAGAAGTCTAGAGGGAGTTCGACTGAAGGAGAAGTCCATCTAAAAAAGAAGTTCGGAAGTAGTTCAACTGTGGAAGAAGTCCGTCTGGGGAAATAGTTTGGAAGGAGTTCGACTTGCAAAGAAGTCGATCTGAAGGAGATGTCCAGGAGGAGTTCGATAGTAGAAGAAGTCCACCTAGAGAAGAAGTCTGGGAGGAGTTCGACTATATAAGAAGTCCGTCTGGAGGAGAAGTTTAGGAGGAGTTCAACTGGTGGAGAAGTCCATCTGAAGAAGAAGTCCGGGAGGAGTTTGACTGTAGAAGAAGTCCATCTGAAGGAGAAGTCCGGGAAGAGTTCGACTGGTGGAGGAGTCCATCTGAAAGAGAAGTCCGGGAGGAGTTCGACTGTAGAAGAAGTCTATCTAGAGGAGAAGTTTGGGAGAAGTTTGATCGATAGAGAAGTCCATCTGAAAGAGAAGTTCGGGAGGAGTTCAATTGTAGAAGAAGTCTGTCTAGAGGAGAAGTCTGGAAGGAGTTCGACTGTAGAAAAAGTCCATCTGGAGGAGAAGTTTGGGAGGAGTTCAACTGGCGGAGAAGTCCAACTGAAGGAGAAGTCTAAGAGGAGTTTGACTGGCAGAGAAGTCCATCTGAAGAAGAAGTTTGAGAGGAGTTCAACTATAGAAGAAGTTCATTTGGAGGAGAAGTTTGGAAGGAGTTCGACTGTAGAAGTAGTCCGTTTGGAGGAGAAGTTTGGGAGGAGATCTATTTGAAGGTCGACTATTTTGGGGGTTATTGAAGCCATGATCATGGTGCTTTCACGATTAGAAATATCCTTTGGCCGAACATCAAACCAAACATCAGTAGGAGCGGGATTTATCTCCAATAATAGTCCCCCTACTTTCGAGTTTGAATTTCGAAGGAAGGGAGTAAAAAGGTGACTGCCAAAGTCCTTTTTCGAGTTTCGCACCCTCCAGGTAGAAAATCTTGGCGATTTTTATGCTAGCACCAAAATTTCTTTAATTATGAAGTGATTTTAAGAAGATAGCTTTTTGAAGCCCCATCGAGACACTGCCCCAGGTATGGCGCAATAAAGGCTCTGCCCATAGCCACTTCTCTACCATGATGAGTGGGACACACGTTGTATGAAGATCGGTAGGAGGAGATCTACAATCATAACCGTCTTGGGCTTTTCGTGACTATTTAAGTCCTTCTTCCTCCTTCAGAACCCCATTTTGCCTAAGTCTTCTTCTTTCTTCATTCTCATTTTCCTTCCGTCCGAGAGTTTTGGCTCCCCTCTCTAATTTCCCTAGTTCCAGGCATCTTCCCACTTGATTTTCATCATACTCATTGCCTCCCCACCCTTTCCAATCACTTTAGGTTACTTCCGTAACCCTTCTTGTGATTATTCTTGCCTTTCTTGCTCCTTACTCCTGCGATTTTCTTTAAGAAATCTCTGTGTCTTATTTATTTTGATTTTTGAAGATTTTTCTTGGGTTTAGCTTGATTCAGATATCCTCCGAAACTTTTCAATCTGCCTATTCTTGGAGTTCGTTCGATCCAACCTTCCTAGACCTCATCCCCATAGCAGAGGCCAAACCTAGGACTATGTCTCACCAACCTTTCGTTCTGGATACCATTGCTTGTGCTTTGATCCCAAACAATCTTTTCTTGATTAGAATTCAATATGGGATCCTACCAAAGTACGAATTAGAACTCCCTTAATCAAGCGATTGGGCCAGTTCTCCACCTCCCAGCCAATTTTGATTATATTTAGAAACCTTACATGTCGAACTACGACTTCCACTTCCTCCATTTGTAGTCACACTTTTCCATTTTCTAAACATTTTTCTAGATTTTGTAGTGCCGAACTTCCTTAGGTTTGTGATCGAATTTCTCTCTCTTTGTTGTCTAGCTGAAGTTCGTCCGACCATTTCTCTCTTTAAAAACTTCTTTACCTTCAAATGCCATCCTTCTGCGAAGGATTGATGGTACTTCTCCCCTCAATTTGAGAAGAAGGGGCTACTGAAAGGTGCTCCATCTTCCATCCACAACTAAAAGAAGAAGTTCTTCTTTGTGCACTACCCAACCTTGATGCTGAATCTTCCTCCCTAGGGATTCCTTAGGGAATCGGTCTGCCGAGCTCCTAGTCTAGAGAGGGCCGATCTTGATTCATCGAACAAACTTAGGGCATACAAGGCACCTCTTATCCTAGAGCTTTTAAAGGAACGGACCTTATTCAACGTGGGCTTGAGTCTGCTCGATCCCGTCGGTATATATCTTTTTCTTCCCAAACTTTTTAGGAGATTTCATGTATGCATCATTCCTAATCGTAGCTCTTTCTTTATCATAGAAATCGACACTAAGGCCGTTGGGATGCTGACTAAGGGGTTTTATGCCAAGAAAAGGAAGGGAACGGTGCCGGTCGGAAGCTCAAAAAGGGCAAAAGTTGAAGCTCCAAGCTCTGCAGCCCCTGCCGCCATCGATGTTGCCCTCAAGCTTGCCCGAGGTGCCAAAGTTACTTTGACCATCGAAGTTGGTGCTGTCGAAGGAAGCTCCTATCTTCCCACATCCTGAAGTCCTTCTATCGAGGGTCACACTCCGAAACTTCCTTTGAGCATTTTTTTGCATTGGATGCAGTCCCTTATCGACGCCAATCCGTTGCCTTAGGGAGTTCCTCTAAAATTAATGATTAAAAATTTGAAAAAAGAAGTCCACCATCTAAGAAAGAAGCTAAAGAAGGCTGAGGATGAGCTTCAAAGGTCCAGGAAGAATGCTTCAGAGGCGACGGTTGAGATCACCCACCTCCAAAAATTGCATAGAAAGGACTCTATAAGCTTTAGCATCTGGAAGGATAACTTTGAGAAGGAACTAGTAGAGCTCAAGAAAAGTGCCAGTGATAAGTCTTGGACAATGACGGTGAAGATTAACTCCCTTGAGGTTAAACTTAATGTTGCGAAGGAGAAAATCCACTTGCTGGAAGGGTGTTCATCGTGGTCTTCCGATAAGGCCCGGCACAAATGGGATTGGTCCTAGAGGTTCTCTGCACTCCAGAAGCAATTGCATGATACCGATCTTGCTTATCAGTCCTACCGATTGGGTTGGAGTGGGAGAATATCATCATTAGAGTAGAAGCTTCTCATGGCTAACAGTGAAGTGGCTTGGTTCCAAAAATGGCTTGACGATAGCTACCAGTCTGGTGCAAGCAGGGAGTCGGAGGAGATTGCCTCTTTGAAGAGAATCGTCAATGAGCTCTCGAAGTCCGTCGGGATAGAAAAGGATAAAGTTCAACAGCTGAAGCTCCAGCTGACTTATGAGCAGCAAGCTATTAAGGATGTAGAAGCTGAGTCAGAGGTTCTAAGGAAGAGGTGTTAGATGTGTGCCCTAGAAGCCAGATTGGCTAACACTTTTAATACACTTCTAAAGATAATTTTATAATTTTGACTATAAATTAATAAAAAAATTATTTTCTATCATAGTGTGTATTTAAAGTATTTGTGATAATCCTTTGAGTCAATAATAATGACAATTCATATTTTTAAGAGTTGAAAATTTAAGACATGAATTTTCATAATTAACTCGTAAACTATTCTCGACCGTAGGATTATCACGAGGATGGTGATTGATCCGGAAGGTTGGTGTACGATCTCTTTCTTTGGATAGATGAGTCTTGAGTCTACGGTATGGAGACACCAGAGCGAGAGTACAAGTACTCATTAGAGAATGAGGGCACTGAGCGTGACCATCTCGAACAGTCATAAGGAAGTTTACTTTCTCGTCAATGACTAGCTCGATATTGTAGTGGTGTGTCTAGTTCATTGTCTTGAGGTACATCGGCAATTCACCTTGAGGGTGTTATAGTTTAACTACAGCATAACTCGATCTCCTAGTCATTCAGAATCCTGAGGTGTGTGTTGGCTATAGTACATTTATTGTAGGAATTGGATTGCACCAATAGGAGATCTATCTACCACGGTAGATGAGGAGTAGCCTTATGATGATCATGAGGATCGAGTTCATAAGCACATGACCATGGCAAAGTAAAGATGGTAGAAAGGGTTTCTATTAGGATTTCACATAGGACTCGAATCGAATGATTAATTCATATGACGGATATTGGGTTTGACGAGTTCACCTTAACCCTAATCCTATTGGAGTTCAAGATAGAAGAACCCAATCACATAGGTAGCTGTACCGAAAGGTTTATTTTTAGTTCTAATTGATTGCCACCATATACTGCTAGGTATCACTGGTGGATTTTGGGAGCAATTAGAATAATTTTGATGATCGATCATTCTAATTGTATGAATCAGAAAAGTTCTGATGCATCGAATGATGCTTCGACGATGTCAATGATGGAGATCATGACTTGTCTCATTATCATACGAAACTAAATCTAACTAGATAACATAAATAAGGGTTTGGATCTGGATATCATCAATTGAGCTAATCCAATTCGATTGATTTAGATTAGATCCAATCAGGTTTAAGGTAATCGTGCTAGCACACGATTGAGCCTGACTTTCTCCTTCTATAATCTTTCTAATTCATCGCAACTGAGTAGAATTTGATTTGACTCATTTCTATATCTTGAATGGATTTATTTTCATTTGACTAGAATAAGTTTAGATTAGATTAATTATGAAAATCAAATTAATTCCTAGTGTAATTGGACTAGGGTCAATAGTTGACCTAATTGAGAGAATTGAGGGTCACATGATCAGAGAATTTCAAAAAATTTTTTAGAAATTAGTTTGCTTTAATTTTTAGTTATGTGATAGGGCATGAGTTGCACTTTGGGTGTGCAAAATTTTGTGATTTTTTAAGATCCCTAGACTGGGTTTTGAGAGAGTTTGATTTAGATAAAACTCTTGCAGGAAGAGTCCTAGATGCACATGGACTCTTCCTTATCCTTTCATGCCGCCTGATAAGTGGTAAAAATACACTAATAAAAGTATTAAATTATAAAATAAATTAATTTATTTTTAAGAAATTAATACTTTATTAATTTTATGTAGGACGGAAAGCCATCAATACGAAGATCTTATTTTTCCAGATCAGATGAAACATATTTCAAGCAAAATGGACTTCAAACGAGTTCGAAATTGAATTTCAAAGGAAATGATATAAAAAAAAAGCAAATCAGTCTGGTTCAAACTACCTCAAAAAAATTGGCTAAGTAGACCACCCAGCCCAATCTACTCAGATCGACCACCCACTGACACCACGCTTATGCCGTACTGACATCAAGATTTTTTCATGGCGCATGATGGACCGCTATAGTGACTAGGTGAGGACATTTTAAGGATTTCATGGGGACAAGCACCCTCCAATTGGCTGAAGAAAGCGGCGATCCATGCAACACCAGGCTCGCGCATGGTCTACAGAGGGTATTATAGGAATTCTACCTGATCCGATGGATGTTGTTATCTGGGATTTGATCAAATGGCTGAAATCTATGCACTGACGAACGGCGGATGCATCTTCCGATTGAGATCTAATGATTGAGCTTCATCTCAATTTTTAACTAATGTCTGAAGCTCTCTTGTGTGCGATCTGATGGCCCAGATTCGATCTTCAAGACTGATCCAATGGTCCAAACAAATTTTGACTTAATTTGTGTTTTCAAATCAATTTTTGAGTGGATTTTGGCCCATTTGATCATCATCCAATGGTCTAAATCGAGTTTTCTACACCAAGAGTAATGGGCAACCAATTTCAGCAAATAAATAGTCTAATTTCTTCATACTTTTTATTTTATTTATTATTTTTGAACTTATTATCATGAACTAAATTTTTTTTTACTAAGGCTAAGGTGTAGCCACTCTTTTGATCCAATATTTAGTATGATTTATTTTTAATTTTAAATTTTATTCATGAGGAGTATATAAATCTGATCTTAATGCTTTTAGATTATTGACCGTCTTCTAATTGATCTGATGAACATAGATGATATGGACCAAGTACATCTATGTTATTGCTTCTTGATTTTATACCTTGTATTATGAATCGAATTAGAATTTATATGCATGCAGGAATTTTAGTGCGCTTTGGACGCAGTGTATTTTAATTAGAGGGTTTCACAAAACTTAATGCATTAATATTTATTTAAATTACTTGGACCAAAGGATAATTAATAAATATTGATAGTTTTGCTATGCCTGGACCAAAGGATAGTGAATAAATTAGGAGACTCCACCGTCACATGAAATAAAATTAATCTAATAACCTGAATATTGTATTGACTGAGTTGGTGAACCGATTGCCTTAGTAATCCTATTGCTCTTAAGTTTAAAATCCTAATAATTACACTCTCTCTATTTTCCTTAAAAATTTTAATTATTTTTTATTTTGTTCTTCTATTTTTTTTATTCTCATAAATCGGATCTTCTAAATAAAGCATAGGAAAGAGCTTTTCAGTACTTATTTTTCAATCCTCTAGGGATGATACTCTACTCATTCACTTTATTACTTGATCGACTGGTGCACTTGCCATAGCTATAAGATTAGCATGCATCAAGTTTTTGATGCCGTTGTCGGGGATTGTGTCTAAAATAATATTAAAATTTTGATCCTAGCTTTACTTTAGAATTTTATTTTTAATTTTTGTTATTATTTTATTTTTAAAATTTGTTCAGTGCATGACACGTACTGGACATAGTAACTTACTACCTTTAGATCCAAAAATTGAAAGGACCATCAAAAGACTACAACAAGAAAGAAACATGGCAGCTGAAGATCCTAACGACATCAATTTAGGATTGGATATGGCGACCGACGGACAATATGAAGCTATTCAAGCAACACATCATCCATTAAACAATTACATCACACCATCTGTAGTGATGCAGCTTCGAGCATCAGGAGACTGCCTGTGTGAGCAAACAACTTCGAAATAAAATTGATGATGATCCAGATGATTCAATCAACTATCTAATTCAGTGGACACGTGCATGATGATCTGAATGCCCATATTTCTAACTTTCTTGAACTTTGTGATACTTTTAAAAATAATGGAATGTCGGATGATGCTATTAGACTAAGGTTAATTCCTTTCTCCTTATAGGTCAAAGCAAAAAGTTGGCTTCATTCTCTTCCTATAGGTTCTATCATAACTTAGAATGTCCTAGTCCAAAAATTCTTAGCCAAGTACTTTCCACCTTCCAAGACTGCCAAGATGTGCAACGATATCACTTCTTTTATGCAGATGGATATGGAGACATTATATGAGGCTTGGGAGCATTTCAAAGAACTGCTGAGGAGATGTCCACATCATCAACTATCCATATGGCTTTAGGTACAAACTTTCTATAATGGTTTATCTCCTACTAATCATTCTATGATTGATGCAGCAGCAGGAGGAACCATTAATCAAAAAATGGAGGAAGAAGTTTTTGATTTGATCGATGAGATGGCATCAAATAGCTATCAGTGGCAGACAGAATGTATGATGCCAAAAAGATTAGCAGCTGTGCGGGAGTAGATTGCCTGCCAACCTTACTAGCTAAAATTGCAGCCCTTAGAGCCAAAGTCAACAACTTGAAGGAAACAGCTGTGCATGTTTAAAGCATCACTTGTGACCTGTATGGAGGAGGACACGATACAAGCAACTGCCTGACAGATAATCCTTTTGCTAAAGCAACTGATACAGCTAATTATGTTGGTAATTTTTTAGGCCACAACAAAACAATCCCTACTCTAACACATACAATCAAGGGTGGAGGCAGCATCCAAATTTTTTATGGAGTAATCAAAATGCAACACAACAGCCACCCCTGGGGTTTCAAGTACCTAAAGAGAAGTCCAACATGGAGGAGTTGATGGTCAAATTCATGCAAAAACAAGAAGCAACTATAAAAAATTTGGAAGCCAAGCTTAGGTAGGACCAAGCATCAGCAATTCAAAACTTGGAAATGCAAATAGGTCAAATGGCTAAGATAATCTTCGAGAGACCTCTGGGATCCTTGCCTAGCAACACAAAGACCAATCCAAAGGAGCAAGTTAATGCTATCATCCTAAGAAGTGGTAAAATGCTGTAGGAGCCACATCAAAAGAAAAAGACTAAAGAGCCAACTACAAATAAGGAACCATTAACTAAAATTCATCAATCACCAAAACAACCAGTAGATGGATGGTCTCTAGGTATACAGTTTGCTGATCCAAATGTAAAGCCCTATGTGCCTTCACTACTATTACCAGAGAGACAAATATAGCATCCAGATAAGAAATTTTCTAACTTTTTTAAAATTTTAAGGAATTTACATATTAATATTCCTTTTGCAGATGCTATCACTCAAATGCCTAGGTATGCCAAGTTTCTCAAAGAAATTCTAACAAATAAAAAAAAGCTGAAGGAGCATGAGAGAATAAATTTGAATGAACAATGCTCAGCAACACTTCAAAATAAATTACCATAGAAGCTGAAAGATTCCAAAAGTTTTACTATCCCTTGCATTATTGGTGATTGTAGTTTTGATAAAATTTTATGTGATCTCGGAGCAAGTATTAATCTCATGCCTTTTTCTATTTTCAGAAAGTTTGGTCTAGAAGAACCGAAGCCTACCACTATTACTATTCAATTAGCCGATAGATCTATCTAATATCCAAGAGGTATAGTGGAGGATGTCTTAGTAAAAGTAAATAAGTTTATTTTTCCTATTGATTTTATTGTTCTTGATACGGAAGAAGATTATAATGTACCCCTTATCTTAGGGAGACCTTTTTCAGCTATTAGAGGAGCTTTAATAGATGTTCAATAAGAAAAATTAATTCTTAGAATCCAAGATGAATAAGTTACTTTTAATGTTTTTAAAGATACTAAACATCCTAATGATAATCAAACTTATTTTCTAATTGATATTATTGATAATTCAGTATATGAGAATTCTGTATAAAATAGGTTTGAGACTATGAAAGCTAGCAATGTCCAATTGAAAGAAGGCTTGATCAAATATGAAAGTATTCCAATTGAAGTGGCACCGGATTGATTCAACTCAGAACTTAAAAAAAGTCAAGCTGAAGACTATAAATCAAAACTACTAGATAGGTTGTTTCTTTTCTTTTTAGTTTTGATCATTTTTCTTTTTTTTTATTTTTTAGTAATTTATTGTTGTTCTTTTACTGCTTTGGTATATATTTTTAATTTTGTAGATAAAAAACAATGAGAGCTCAAGCAAATTTCAAAGCTTCAAAGAACCAAACTGAACCAAATCAGATTTATTCCTTCCTATCCTTTATTGCATCCTTTATTTTTTTTCTCTTTTAAGACAATGTAGAATAAGTAAGGGGATTAAAAAAAAAAGTTTAAACCATGTGTCAAGAAGAAAATCTTAAGCATGATAGACTGGACATGTGATAAAAGATAGAAATATCTACTAATGAATGTAACGAGTTAAAGAAGTATATTAGTTGGTCAGACTTTTAGCAGCCTACTTAGGTCATCAAAAGACTATTAGCACTTCTAATTGCACATGCACACTAATAAGGCAAAGTAGGTATTGATTATAAGGCCAACTGAGGATTTAATTATCACTGAAAATTAGTAAGTAATATACATTCTAATCAAAGAAATTTCAATTTAAGGAAAGAGCTATCTGCCTAAAAATAAAGTACAAAAGATAGAGCATATGTGGATTGTCCAAAGCCTAGTAACTAGATCTCTACACCTAAGTTAAGTATGAAAATTCACGTAAAATGATGGAGGAAAGGCCAGGATGCACAGCACATTAAAAATAAAAAAAAAGGCAGTGTGAAAGCTACCTTAATTCAAGAGTAATTAGGAATGTATAGAAAATTAACCAAAATAGATGATAAGGGAGGACACTTTTGTCCATTAAATAAACACTGAAATGCTAAAAGTTAGTCATCACGAACATAAGTGCTGTAGATCTTTGATGTATTCTAAGAAAATTTTTAATTATACTAACTGCAAAATTTGCTTCTGAAGCTCAATGCTTAGTTAGTAATATTTTCTAAACCTTTTGACCTTCAACTCTAGATTTATCTTTTTGGTGGATGATCTTATTGAAACAAGGTATTAAATAAAGTATTGCTAAGAGACTAGCAATGACTAAGTTGATGGGTGTGATAAGTTATAAAAATACACTAATAAAAATATTAAATTATCAAATAAATTAATTTATTTTTAATAAATTGATACTTTTATTAATTCTATGTAGAAAAGAAGGCCATCAATATAAAAATCTTATTTTTCTAGATTAGATGAAATAAATTTCAAGCAAAACGGACTTCAAACGAGCCCGAAATTGAATTTCAAAGGAAATGATATATATATATATAAAAGCCAACCGGTCTGATTCAAATCGGCTCAGCAAACCGCCTGACCTGACCGCACTCAAATCAACCGCCCGCTGATGCCATGCTTATGCCGCGCTGACGTCAAGATTTTTTCACGATGCACGATGGACCACTATAGTGACCAGGAGAGGGGATTTTGGGGATTTCATGGGGATAAGCTTGCTCCAATTGATTGAAGGAAGCAGTGGTCTACACAACACCAATCTCGTGCAAGGTCTATAGAGGGTATTCTAGGAATTCTACCTAATCCGATGGATGCTGTTCTCTAGGATTTGATCGAACGGCTGAAATCTATGTGCTGACGAACGATGAATGCAGCTCCTAATCGAGATGCAATGGTTGAGGTTCATCCTAATTTTTAACTAATGTTTGAAGTTCTCCTGTATGCAATCTGACATCCCAGATTCAATCTTCAAGGCTGATCCAACGGTCCAAACAAATTTTAACTTGATTTGGGTTTTTAAATCGATTTTTGAGTGGTTTTTGGCCTATTTGATCATCATCCAATGGTCAGAATGATCTAGATTTCAATCTGAGTTGTGTTAGGAGTTTTAAACCCAATTCTTTCAGGATTTTTTAAGGGATTTTGATAGAAACTCTTTTCCTTAGCCTATTTAAAGACCCTGTTACTGTTGCTATCGTGAGGAGATTTTTAGAGTAGTAATAGAGAATAATAGAGAAAAATAGAGGGAGATCTTTAGAGAGATTTTAAAAAGGATTTGAGAGTTTTAAGGGAGAGAGAAGAGAAAGAACTTTAATTTTTTTATTATTTTTCTTTTTTCTTCTTTTTCTTTTCTGATAATCAAGACATCGATCAAGGGGCTTCTCTTCTTCTTCATCGAGTTTTCCACACCAAGAGGAACGGACAACCAATTTCAGCAAATAAATAGTCTAATTTCTTCATGCTTTTTATTTTATTTATTATTTTTGAACTTGTTATCATGGAATAATTTTTTTACTAAGGCTAAGGTGTAGCCACTCTTTTGATGTAATATTCAGTATGTTTTATTTTTAATTTTAAATTTTATTCATGAGGAGTATATAAATCTGATCTTATTGCTTTTAGATTACTAGTGATCTTCTAATTGATCTGATGAACATAGATGATACGGATCAAGTACATCTATATTATTGCTTCTTGATTATATACTTTGTATTATGAATTAAATTAGAATTCATATGCATAAGGAAATTTTAGTACATTTTGGATGCAATGTATTTTAATTAGAGGATTTCACAAAACTTAATGCATTGATATTTATTTAAATTACACCTGAACCAAAGAGTAATTAATAAATATTGATAGTTTTGCTATGCTTGGACCAAAGGGTAGTGAATAAACTAGGAGACTCCACCATCACATAACATAAAATTAACCTAATTATCTGAATATTGTATTGACTGAGTTGGTGAATCGATTGCCTTAGTAACCTATTGCTCTTAAGTTTAAATTCCTAATAATTATACCCTCTCTATTTCCTTACAAATTTTAATTATTTTTTATTTTATTCTTTAATTTTTTTTTATTCTCATAAATCGATCTTCTAAATAAAGCATATGAAAGAACTTTTCAGTACTTATTTTCCAATCCTTTAGGGACGATACTCTACTCACTTACTTTATTACTTGATCGACTGGTGCACTTGCCATAGCTATAGATTAGCACGCATCACCGCCACCTTCTAGATAGTTTTTTGGCATCAAAACTAGATGAGATCTAGGGCTTTTCATGGAGATCAGGTCCAGAAGTCCCAATGGTTAAATAAATAATATTTTTGATCAAAAAGGGACTCTTTATGGTACTATGTCTTGTATCAGAACTCTTCTCTGTTAGGTTTGGTGTATAGGGCCGAAACATGGATTTCAAAACAAAAACATGAAATCATATAAACCAAACCCGAACCCTAGAACTAGCTCATTAGTAATTAAATCATATAACATGTATTTGTAACATAAAAGAAAGTATTAGAACATACCTCTTATCGCTAAACCCTAAATCGACCTTGATCATCGGTAGCAGTCCGTCAGGGTTTCCACCAGGTGCCCATGTGTTCACCCTCCAACGTTGATCCACACAAAGACTTGATCAAGACACCAACACCTTTGATTTATATAATTAGAGTTCTAATAATAAGAACTTTAATTAAAAGGGCTAGACCATCTTTAGCCTTTATGTCACCTTTCTTGCCTCTCCTTATCTATCTTTCTTTTTCTTTTGTCTTCTTAATTTTTCTTCCTAATCTCTTAGTCTTAAGATGACTTCTTGTCCTTATAATGACAAGGTCTAGATAAGAAAAAGGAAGAAAGAAAATCGGACAAAAAGAAATCCTTGTAAGAAAGAAAGATAATTTTTCATTCTTTTGGACTCTTGGTGTGCACCCCTATTTATAATGTACGTAGGGGTGCCATCAAAAAATCTCATGCCCTTTCCTCATCAAATTCTCATGCCCCATCAGCTAGTCTTACACTTCATCAGTAAAAAATGAGATATAGACTTAGTCCAAGAGGTGCCTTAAAGCAGAAGGACTCTTGGTTTAATTCTACGTATGTTTCTACGAAGAGTCGCAATAATTTATCTTTGGCGCCACCCTTTTCATCAATTAGATCATGAAACAAGGCCATCCAATGGCTCTAAAAAGGGATGCCCATTTAGCAAGAAGGCATAGAGATAAACATTGAATAGTCAAAGTCCCAAGAGACTTTGACTTGGTCCAAGAGACGTCAAGGAGTAGGCGGCATGGAGTCTTGGGCGGCAAGGGGTCATGGGCGACAAAACATCATGGGTGAAAAGAAAAAAGAGTATTTCATCTACAAAAAGACTCTTCTGTACCCCATATCTGATATCCACACCAATATAAAAATTTATGTGACATAACAATATTGGAAAAGTCAAAGAAGGTAGGTGCCAACATATTTCATGCGCTAAAGAGTTCTTTGCGCATGAAAGACTTCCCACATGCAAGAGAGAGACTCTCTGGTGCATGGGATGTAGGTACGAGGCACCCAATCTGAAGTCCAATCAATCTAGGTTAATCCAACTCAAGACCAAATCCTATTTGGCTCAAATTGCATCTAAATTAGCCCAAATTGGAAGTTGATTCGAATCCAATTCAAAACCAGGTTCTAGGGTTTGCTACATGTGCTAGCATATTCATCTTGCAAACATGGCCTAATCCAATTAGACCCTTAATCAATTCTCTTTATGTGTGACCTACTGGGTTTTCACGTCTAACCAGCAGTGAGTCTGTGTGTGATTTGACCTAATCTGGTTAGAACTCAACCAAACCGATTTAGGTCAAAACTAGCCAACCCAATTTTACTTAATTTAGAACACTTTCTAATTTAATAATCAAATTAAAATTTTAATTTGATCAAACCCACAAGACATGATTGATGTCTAGCAACGTATCATGACTACCTAGAAAATGTGAAATTTTGATAGAAATACCAAAAATATCCTTCAGTGAAAATTACCATGCAACTAGATCCTTCGATCTTCCTGCATCCTGAATATGACTCTGGATATGAAAATATGTCAACCCCAATATCATATTCATTTATCTTTCAATCTTATGATGATGATTCATTTAATGAAATATTAGAAATCATTTCTAATTTTTTCATCATGCTTTGATCAAAGTCTTCCTGAATCATCATTTGTTTGAAGCAAGTAGGATGCTATTTCCTCTTACCAGGAGAGATCGATTCCATGTTAACCTACTCACAACCTTCATATATATAATCTACCATATCCTAGATCATCCCATACATAACTGAGTCATGAATGAGTATGAACCAAAATATGGATTTATATATATAAGATTCTATGGTAGTTTCAGGTCAAAGGATTACATGCACAAATTCCACTATGAGAACCATCTATTGACATGTAGATAAGACTCCATTAGATATTCTCAATTTGGATCAATTCAGTGAACTCATTCTCTAATGAGCACCCACATTCTTGTATTAGTGTCATACACAAGTTATTGTGAGATCAATCACCCTCTCAATCGAGCATACAAAGAATGTGCTAGTCTTATCGAAAAATATTGATCCCTAACTCAATGTCCCATCGACTAGGAATATTTAAATTAGGATTTTAAGATTTTAGGTCTCACTAGTATGATCTCATCATAATCCTAAAATCATAGTCCTAATTTATAGGATTTCATCATAATCTTAAATAAATAATAAGACACTACATATGATGAAATAAATGCCTTTATTTATTAAAAATGTCATTACATGAGTTCTGGAAGACAAAGAACATCCCAAAAATTAAATTGGCTTGAGGGCATATTCCTTTCAATCTCCCACTTGCACTAAAGCCAATCGCCCTTATATTTTAATCCCATACAATCAAGGTGGCGATCAAACAGTTGCAGTGGTAAAGCCTTAGTGAATGGGTTCTGCTATGTTGTTCTTTGTGTCCACTCGTTCTATGACTACATCTTGTCTTTCAATAATTTCTCGAACGAGATGGAAGCATCTCAGAATGTGTTTGGATTTATGATGAGACCTTGGTTCCTTTGCTTGAGCTACAGCTCCAGTATTATCATAGTAAAGTGGTACTGGATTCTCAATTTCAGGAATAACTCCCTAATTCAGTGATGAACTTCTTCATCCAGACAGCTTCCTTGGCGGCTTCACTTACAGCTATGTATTCTGCTTCAGTAGTTGAGTCAGCTACAGTTGGCTGCTTAGTACTTTTCCAACTCACTGCTCCACTGTTCAGAGTAAATACATACCCTGAAATGGATTTGCTATCATCTGGGTCTGATTGAAAACTAGAATCAGAATATGCTTCTAATTTAAGATCAGAACCTCCATATACTAGAAAAATATCTTTAGTCCTTCTTAAGTACTTAAGAATATTTTTCACAGCTTTCCAATGATCCTCTCCTGGATCAGCTTGAAATCTACTTGCAATGCCTAAAGCATAAGCAACATCAGGCCTTGTACATAACATGGCATACATTATTGATCCAACAGCCGAAGCATAAGGAATAGAACTCATTCTATTTCTCTCTTCAGGTGTCTTAGGAGACATCTTTTTAGAGAGATGTATGCCTTGACTCATGGGTAAATAACCTCTTTTACTCCCATCCATACTGAATCTTTTCAGTATTAAGTCAATGTACCTTGATTGGGACAAGCCTAGCATCCTCTTAGATCTATCTCTATAGATCTTTATTCCTAGTATATAGGATGCTTCTCCCAAATCTTTCATGAAAATCTTATTTGATAGCCATAATTTGACTGATTGTAACATTGGGATATCATTCCCAATGAGTAGTATGTCATCTACATACAGAACCAAGAAGACTATGGTTCTTCCACTAGTTTTCTTGTACACACATGGTTCATCAACATTCTTGATAAAACCAAACTCTTTTACTATTTCATCAAAATGAATGTTCCAACTCCTTGATGCTTGCTTTAATTCATAAATGGATCTCTTAAGCTTGCATACCTGATTTGGTTTCTTATTTGACTCAAATCCCTCTGGCTGTGACATATAGACCTCCTCCTCAAGGAAAGCATTAAGAAAGATAGTCTTTACATCCATTTGCCATATTTTATAATCGTGGTATGCTGCTATAGCCAGCATAATCCAAATAGATTTGAGCATGGCAATAGGTGAAAATGTTTCATCATAATCTATCCCCTGTTTTTGCCTAAAACCCTTAGCCACCAATCTAGCCTTATAGGTTTCAATTTGACCATCAGCTCCAATATTTTTCTTAAAAATCCATTTGCATCAAATAGGGTTTATATCCTCTGATGCATCCACCAAAGTCCATACTTTGCTGGTGTGCATGGATTCCATTTCAGATTGCATACTGCCAACCATTTTTAAGAGTCCTTACTTTTGACTGCTTTTGCATAGGTTAGAGGTTCGTCATTTTTAATGACTTGGGCTTCATTGTTCTCAATAATGAAACCATACCTCATAGGTGTATTTCGTACTCTTTTGGACCTACGGATAGGAGTTATGTGTTCTGGTTCATTTATATGATTATTTGGTTGAGAAATTTCTATTTGTTTTTCTTGAACTTCACTAAGTTCAATATTTCTGCCACTGCCCTTTTCTAGGATCAACTCTTTTTCCATAAAAATGGTATGCCTACTTACAAATACCTTTTGTTCAGTAGGGTGGTAGAATATATATCCTATACTATTTCTAAGATATCCTATAAATAGACATCTGTCTGATCTAGCATCAAATTTATGTCCAAAATTTCTTTTGACATAAGCTGGACAATCCCATATCTTAAGATACTTAAGATTAGGTTTCTCAACTAGTCAACATAATTTTGACTAGTCAATTTATTTGAATCTAAAATTGAACATAATAAAAGTGAAGAAGCCATTTAATCTACATAATAAAGAACAATATATAAGCAAATAATTCATGATGACAAAATATAATTAAATTAGGACTTTAATTTAATTATGTCTCCCACTAAAAATCATAATCCTCTTATTGATTTTCTTAGTGAGAATAAGATCCTAATTTCTTATAAAAAGTCTTGTGGTTGCACAACAAACCTATTATAAGTTCAAAGGTAGGAAACTCTTTCCAATTGCATTTTATGCAACTCTCAAAATCTTTTGCCTCTAAAACATTAATAGCCTTGTGTTAGCACAACAAACTTTAATGTTTTAGTTTAAGTAGAACCCTTCATTTCTATATAGTCAAAATTGAAATATAACTACTTTTGTGGTTACACAATAAAGTAGTATATTCAAAATGCTGTAAGCATCTCAATGCACTAGATTAATATTACATCTTTCCCCATGATAGATCTTGTGGTTACACAACAGAACTAATATGATTCTGGACATAATAAGAAACTAGTATGAAGGAAGGCCTTAATGTAGTGAATATAATATTAAGCATTTCAATCTAGAATTAAATTAATCAAATCGGCCAAGTAAATGGGAGAGAAATGGGAGTCCCCTCGTTCCTTTCCTTAGACACCAATAATTTGGCTAGGTCAGACAATGAAACTAATTAAAAAATCATATTCTCTTTACCAATTAAGAACTATTTTTCTTAGACATCAATTGATCAATTAGACATCCTGACTGATTCAACTAAAGATTAATTACACTACAACTTAATATAATTTTTTATAGAAGGATTTAATTGGTCTCAATACACATATTGATTTAAAATAAACTAAATGCATAATAGCATTAATTATGATAAAAATTATATATGATAATTATCATGTATAATTATTCTCGGACAACCATCATTATATAGTGAATACTTTCCACTATATCAGGGCAACCTTTACAGAATAATATATACAACATAATCTCATTATGATAAGAAAAAGAATATGATCTCATCATATAAATTAAAATATGCTAAAAATATTATATCATATTTTTCATTTATGCCATTATACTATAAGTAAAGCGCATTATATGATTTAACCTAATAAGGCTTGCTCTGATACCACTGTTGGATTTGGTGTACAGGGCGGAAGCATGGATTTCAAAAAACAAAAAAAACATGAAATCAATATAAACCAAACCCGAACCCTAGGACCACCTCATTAGTAATTAAATCATATAACATGCATTTGTATAACATAAAAGAAAGTATTAGAACATACCTCTTATCGCTAAACCCTAAATTGACCCTTGATCGTCGGTAGCAGTCCGTCAGGGTTTCCACCAGGTGCCCACGTGTTCACCCTCCAATGTTGATCCACACAGAGACTTGATCAAGACACCAGCACCTCTGATTTATATAATTAAAGAGTTCTAATAATAAGAACTTTAATTAAAAGGGCAAGACCTTCTTTAGCCTTTATGTCACCTTCCTTGCCTCTCCTTATCTATCTTTCTTTTTTTCTTTTGTCTTCTTAATTTTTCTTCCTAATCTCTTAGTCTTAAGATGACTTCTTGTCCTTATAATGACAAGGTCTAGACAAGAGAAAGAAAGAAAGAAAATTGCACAAAAAGAAATCCTTGTAAGAAAGAAAGATAATTTTTCGCTCCTTTGGACTCTTGGTGTGCACCCCTATTTATAATGTACGTAGGGGTGCCAACAAAAAATCTCACACCCTTTCCTCATCAAATTCTCATGCCTCATTAGCCAATCTCATGCCTCATCAGTAAAAAATGAGATATAGACTTAGTCTAAGAGGTGCCTTAAAGCAAAAGGACTCTTGGATTAATTCTATGTAAGTTTTTACAAAGAGTCACAATAATTCATCTTTAGCGCCACCCTTTTCATCAATTAGATCCTGAAATAAGGCCATCTAATGAATCTAAAAAGGGATGCCCATTCAGCAAGAAGGCATAGAGATAAACTTTGAATAGTCAAAGTCCCAAGAGACTTTGACTTGCTTTAAAAGACATCAAGGAGGAGTAGGCAGCATGGAGTCTTGGGCGGCAAGGGGTCATGGGCGACAAAACATCCTGGGTGAAAAGAAAAAAGACTATTTCATCTATAGAAGGACTCTTCTGTGTCCCATATCTGATGTCTATACCAATAAAAAAGTTTATGTGACATAACAATATTGGAAAAGTCAAAGAAGGTAGGCACCAACATATTTCATGCGCCAAACAGTTCTTTGCGCATGAAAGACTTTCCACATGCAAGAGAGAGACTCTCTGGAGCATGGGATGTAGGTATGAGGTGCCCAATCTGAAGCCCAATCAATCTAGGTTAATCCAACTTAAGACCAAATCCTATTTGGCTCAAATCAGATCTAAATTAGCCCAAATCAAAAGCTGATTCGAATCCAATTCAAAACCAAGTGCTAGGGTTTGCTATATGTGCTAGCATGTTCATCTTGCAAACATGGTCTTATCTAATTAGACCCTTAATCAATTTTCTTTGTGTGTGATCCATTGGATTTCACATCTAACCAGTAGTGAGTTTCGGTGTGATTTGATCTAATCTGGTTAGAACTCAATCAAACCAATTTAGGTCAAAACTAGCCAACCCAATTTGACTTAATTTAGAACACTTTCTAATTTAATAATCAAATTAAAATTTTAATTTGATCAAATTCATAAGATATGATTGACGTCTAGCAACGTATCATGACTAATCCGAAAGATGTAAAATTTTGAAAAAAATACCAAAAATATCCTTTAGTGAAAATTACCATGCAACTAGATCCTTCGATCTCCCTGCATCCTGAATATGACTCTGGGTATGAAAATATGTCAACCCCAATATCATATTCATTTCTCTTTCAATCTTATGATGATGATTCATTTAATGAAATATTAGAAACTATTTCTAATTTTTCATCATGCTTTGATCAAAGTCTTCCTGAATCATCATTTGTTTGAAGCAAGTAGGATGCTATTTCCTCTTACCAGGAGAGATCGATTTCATGTTAACCTACTCACAACCTTCATATATATAATCTACCATATCCAGATCATCCCATACATAACTGAGTCATGAATGAGTATGAACCAAAATATGGATTTATATATATAAGATTCTATGGTAGTTTTAGGTCAAAGGATTACATGCACAAATTCCACTATGAGAACCATCTATTGACATGTAGATAAGACTCCATTAGATATTCTCAATTTGGATCAATTCAGTGAACTCATTCTCTAATGAGCACCCACATTCTTGTATTAGTGTCATACACAAGTTATTGTGAGATCAATCACCCTCTCAATCGAGCATACAAAGAATGTGCTAGTCTTACGAAAAAATATCGATCCCTAACTCAATGTCCCATCGACTAGAAATATTTAAATTAGGATTTTAAGACTTTAGGTCTCACTTGTATGATCTCATCATAATCCTAAAATCATAGTCCTAATTTATAGGATTCATCATAATCTTAAATAAATAATAAGACACTACATATGATGAAATAAATGCCTTTATTTATTAACAATGTCATTACATGAGTCTGAAAGATAAATAACATCCCAAAAAAATTAGCTTCAGGGTATATTCCTTTCATTCTCACAAAATTGCCTCAATGTAATTTATTTTTTTCACATCCAAAGGAGCCTTCCCTTTGATATCCACACCTTTTCTATCCTCTATCTCCCTCTCTTCTACATTTCTAAAATGTTAGGCATAAATTTGAGTTAAAGATCCAAGATTTTTGGCACAAGATTCAGCATCTACGTGATGGTGTTCGTGAGATGGACAGGCTAGCTTCAAAAGTTATTTTGAAGGCTCTTCAAATTAGATCTAGATCCAATTATTGGAGGAGAGATTCATGATGAAAAGACATTCAGATCTTCCCTAAGTGGATACTGGTAGAGGCTACGTGCATGCGTGGCTCCTTCCAGAATCTCAGGAATCAACAGGATCATTATAGGATAATTAGATTACCAAATCTGGTTCTTGAAATTAAATTAAATTTATTTTTTTTAACATTTAATATCAGATCTCTATGATTAGATCTGAAAAGTCTCAGATCTAATTAAAATTTTAGAATTTTTTTTTAAAATATTCTTTTAGATCCAATCAGATCTGAATGATCTTGTGTCGGAAAAATAGATTTTTCCTTCAACTAGTATCAAAGCTGTGGTTATAGTTCTTTA
The DNA here is from genome assembly GCA_006176705.1 of Cocos nucifera. NCBI lineage: Eukaryota > Viridiplantae > Streptophyta > Magnoliopsida > Arecales > Arecaceae > Cocos > Cocos nucifera. The sequence continues at coordinate 26,157 of QRFJ01002211.1, read as the reverse complement.
GTTCTATTTTAGATTTAATTTTATTTTTATTTATGATCTGATATTAAAAAAAAATTAATATTACATCAGATGGAACCCTGAGGTGTATGTTGGCTATAGCATGTTCATTGTAGGAACTAGATGGCATCAAGATGGAATCTATCTACCTCGGTGGTAGAGGAGCAGCCCTATGATGATCATGAGAATCAAGTTCAGAAGTCCATGGCCATGGTAGAGTGAAATAATAGAAAGAGTTTCTATTTAGATTTTCATATCGGACTCGAATCGAATGATTACATCATATGATAGAAACTAGGGTTTGACGAGTTTACCTTAACCCTAATCTGATCGGGGCTCAAGATAGAAGAACTTAATCACATAGGTAGCTGCACCAAGAGGTTCGCATTCAGCTCTGATGGGTTGCCACCATATACTGCTAGGTGTCACTGGTGGATTTTGGGAGCAATTAGAATGATTTAGATGATCGATCATTCTAGCTGTTCGAATCAGAAGAGTTCTGATCCATCGAAAGGAGTTTCGATGATGTCGATGATAGAGATCATGACATATCCCATTACCATACAGAACTGAACCTAACTGGGTCACACAAACAAGGGTTTGAATCTGGTGATCATCAATTGAACTGATCTAGTTCAATTGATCTGAATGAGATTCAATTAGGTTCAAGGAAATCATGCTAGCACTCGATTGAACCTAACGTTCTTCTTTTACTATCATAAATAAGTTGTCCTGACTGAGCCAAAGGAGTTTGTGCTCAATCAGAGGCCTTCATATGGTCTGACTGGAGGTTGTCCAAGTCAGAAAAGGTTGTCTTATTTTGTAAGATATTACCTACCATTTTTGGTCACCTGCCATTTCTTGTTCTTTGACTTTGGTCAAAAGTCTACCTTTGACTGGTCAAATATTGACCATTGACACTTTGACTTTTGACCACATGTCACACACCTATTGGAGAGCTGGTGGGGGCCTGTCCCCCTGCCAGAACCTGGCAAGGAAGAGGGCGCATGCCACCCTTGGCGTGTGCCCAAGTTGGAGGCGCCTAGGAGTCCCTTGTTGGATAGGGACTCCATCTCCTTTTTGGATTCCAATTAGAGTTCTCCTAAGAACCAACTTTGACTGGTCTTAGGCACCCTCTAAGGAGGAATCCAGGGGACTCTATTCCCACCAATCAGATTTAGATCTAATTTCACAAAGGAGTTGTGATTGGTTGGGAAGAAGAGAAGTTGGATCACATGACAGTCTATAAATAAGACCCTGCGCCCAACCCAGATGGGATTGGAAGTGATTGAAAGGAATCATAATTCCCCATGCCCAAGGCTGCCTCTTCCCTCTTCCTCCATGCCAAACCACCTTCTCCCTTTCCTCTCCACGTCCAAAAGGAGTTTTGGATTTTTGGTTGGTGCGATCCAGATCAAAGAAAGGCGACTGAAAGCTAGAAGGCTGCACTGCTGCAAAGGACGACTGCTGATCTTCAAAAGGAGTTTTGAAGATCCTCCAGATCAGATCTAGATCTAATTTTTGGAGACATGATAGAGAAGAAGAGGATCTCTAGATCCAATCCGAGTGGATACTGGTAGAGGCCAGGCACTTGCGTGGCTAGATCCAGAACCTTCCACTGCATACAGGATCATCAACGGGTAATAGGATTACACATATCAAGGTAAAATTTAAATTTTATTTTAATTTATTAAAATAATAATAATTAGATCTAAAATATCCTAGATCTGATCTAGATCAAAGAGAAAAATTTTTGAAATATATCTCTTGATCTGATCAGATCTGAACGAACCTGGTCCGGAAAATCAGGATTTTCCTTCAACTGGTATCAGAGCCATGGTTCTAAATTATTTAGATCTAATTTTAATTTTATTTTAATTAGAAAATAAAGTGATTTTAGATGTCACATGAGATATGATCAGATCTAAAATCAGAAAAATTAAAATTAAATGATTTGGATCTAAGATTAGAAAATATGCATGACTAGTTCTAAAATAGAATAGTTCTATAGAATAGTCTTGCATGTTTTAATTTAATTTGATTAAATCATATTTTAGATCTATTTATTTACTATTTTTTGATATTATAATTATTATAATAACATCTAAAAAATAGTAAATAAAAATTATTTAATTTTAAACATCATATGAGATATGATTGATGCATGTCTAGACTAGTTGTAGAATAGTTCTACATAAGTTATCTAGATTAGAATTTATTTTGATTAAGATCAATTTAAATCTAATTTTTTAGATTATTATGAGATAATTTAGATCTAAAAATATGCATGATTTGATACATGAGATGTATGCAAAATATGCCATGATTAGATCTAATTTGTATATGAGATATATGATATAGATCTAAAACTATTTTGTAGTATTACATGTTCCTGATTAAGGCGTTCCTCTTGGCCGTCCGGTCATAAGAATGAAGAAGGGATTTAAAGGCCCTCTCCTTTCCATTCGATGGGGTGTTCTTATGATGTGTAGGGGTGCTGCGTGTTCGTCCTTAATCAGAAATCCAAAACTTACTTTCTGCAAAACCCTAGATCCTGAAACCCTAGGATTTATTGTGCATATTTTGTTTATGAACCCTACTTAATTAAGAATTAAGATTATGGAATATTAATTAGGTCTAAAATTGAGAATTTTAGATCTAAGACATATTCATAATACTGGGTTCGGGCTTGGGTAGCTCAATTAGGTCTAAGCGGTTGATCAAACCGAATCAAGAGTTGGTTAGATGGGATCAACAATGCTTAAATTGACCAGCCTAATAGGATTAAGTCTGGGTCAAGATCGAGTCACGATCAAGCAAGACCTAATTAGGCTCAGAGGTTAGAGTCTGGATTGTAGGCTAACCCAATTGGTTCTGGACTCAACAATTTGGTGTCTAAGGTAAGTTTGGCACATACGACCGACTGGATTTTTAATTGGAAGCTACTCGACCTGAATGCATTCTTGTACGAGTTAATGGCATATTCCTTCCACCGGATCTCACTTACCTGGCCATATCTGTTGACACAGTTCTGATTCTGAGGTGGTCAATAATCCGAGCTAACCCATGCCACTAGGTTAGTCATAATTGTTATGACTATGACAAGTCTAGTTTAATGAGACCTGAATCAATTCTCCCTAAGAAAAGATTAAGTCTGAGGTCTTCCACCATTGTAGATGTGCGGGCCCTTCCCGGGGTTGATTGTTCTCGGCTGGATACAGTGGCTCAGTTGCACCGAAAAGATGCAACCATGTCTATTAGGCATTGGATGCTATGGGCTGGAGGATGAGTTGGGCTCAATATTTTGGATACGGTGAGAGACTCAATTAGGAATCCAGTCTATGCAAATGGTGGGTCTGACTTAACTAAGGAGTGGATCAATATTTCGGATACGGTGAGATTCATGAATTAGAGACCAAGTTTGGGTGCACCATGATTAGAGAATCATTGAACAAGAGTTGTTCACTCATTGGCTAACCCATCACCAATAACTGTTAGGTGAGGTGATGAGTCAGTTGGTGAGACCGCACCACCCACTAGAAATCATTAATCATGGAGATTTTTCGCATCTCTACAGAGGGAGTGTAGGGATCCGAGAAAATAGTGGGAGCTAATTTGTTTAAAAATAAAATTTCTAAATAAATTGGTCAAGTCATAATTACAGTATCTAACTAGAATCTTTGACTCTCTACAGGAAAAATGTCTGCGTCCAACCCATTGGCACGTATCCTGGACACACATAGACTGACCTGGACCCAATTATAAAGATTGGCTCAGGAACTACAAAATATTTTGGGTTCTGAGAAGTTAACCCATGTATTGGACCAGGACCCTCCCACCTTACCAGCCCGTCCATCCACTGAACAGAGAGCATCTCTGGAAAAATGGATAGACGAAGATAATAAGGCCAGATATTACATGTTGGGCTCGATGTCTGATGAGCTCCAGCGCCAACATGAAGATATCGGGACTGCTCGCCAAATGTTGGCTCACCTGCAGGAGATGTTTGGTGAACAGAGTCGCGCAGCCAAATATCAAGTCACGAAATGACTTTTTAAGGCTAAGATGCGTGATGGGCAGTCAGTCCAAGATCACTGTCTGACATGATGATCAAGGACATGGAAGAGCTTGAGAAGCTCGGTGTGAAGTTAGACTTGGATCTGCAGAATGATATTATTCTGCAATCCTTGACTGATGCATATGGGCAATTCATCATGAATTACCACATGCATAAACTTCAAAATTCCTTGGCCGAATTAATGAATATGCTGGTTACCGCTGAGCTTTCTATGAAAGGTTCTAAAGGCTCAGTTCTTGCTATGGAACGGACTTCTTCCAAAAGAAAGTCTTATGGAAAGAAAAAGAAGTCTGTGAAAAAGCAAAAGGTGGAAGGAGCAAAGAAGAAGAAGGCAGAAGCCGAAGAAAAGGCCGATGTCAAAGGAAAGTGTTTCCATTGCAACAGCGACGGCCATTGGAAGCGGAACTGCCCTACTTACCTGGCCACCCTGAAGAACAAGAAGGAAGGTCCTTCTGGAGGTATGCTCGTTATTGAGTCTAACCTTACGGTTTCTTCTGCATCCAGTTGGGTGCTTGACTCTGGTTCTAGTGCTCATCTGTGCACTTCCATGCAGGGTCTTGAGGATAGCAGGAGGCTGAGGGATGGAGACATGATCCTACGCATCGGTAATGGAGCAAGAGTTGCTGCAGTAGCCGTGGGAACATACCCTCTTCGATTACCATCTGGTTTAGACTTAGTTTTGAAAGACTGTTATTATGTGCCTGCAGCTAGCAGGAATTTGATTTCTGTTTCATGCTTAGCACAAGAAGGCTATGTGATTACCTTCTTTAAGGACCATTGTAACATTCTTTATGAAAGAAATAAAATTGCAAATGGTTTCCTTATTAATGGTCTTTATCAGCTACATATTGATGTACCTGTTCTAACTATCGAGCAAAACGTGAATGCCAAACGACCTAGGGATAGTCCAAATGATAGATATCTATGGCACCTGAGATTAGGTCATATAGCAGAAGATAGGATCAACAAATTGGAGAAAAATGGGCTATTGAGTCCATTGACTTTCGAGTCATATCCAACTTGTGAATCTTGTCTTCAAGGCAAAATGACTAAACTCCCTTTTGTTGGACATGGGGAAGAGGGCCACAGATCTCCTTGCCCTAGTACATACTGATGTGTGCGGCCCATTTGATGTGCCGGCTAGAGGCAATTTTGTCTACTTCATTACCTTTACCGATGATCTGTCTAGGTATGGGTATGTGTATCTTATGAGACACAAGTCTGAAGCTTTTGAAAAGTTCAAAGAATTCAGACATGAAGTAGAAAAACAAACTGAAAAACCCATTAAGGTTCTTCGATCAGATCGAGGAGGTGAATACCTTAGCCGAGAATTCCTAGACTATCTCAAGGAAAAATGGCATAGTCTCTCAATGGACTCCACCAGGAACACCTCAACTCAACGGGGTTTCAGAATGGAGAAATCGGACTCTATTGGATATGGTTCGATCCATGATGAGCTTCACAGACCTCCCTGATTTTCTTTGGGGACACTCATTGTTAACTTCAATTTATCTACTGAATAGGGTTTCCTCTAAAACCGTTCCTACCACACCGTATGAGATATGGCACGGTAAGAAACCAAGTCTGAGTCATCTCAGAATTTGGGGTTGTCCGGCTCATGTCAAAAGACAACAAGCGGACAAGTTAGAGTTTAGGTCCTTTCAGAGCTCGATTCATAGGATATCCTAAAGAGTCATTAGGATACTATTTCTACATTCCAGAAGACCACAATGTGATTGTGAGTCGACATGCCATCTTTCTTGAAAAATAGTTTATTCAAGATAGCGGCATTGGAAAGCAGATTCAAGCTTGATGAGAAAGTCTCACAAGTACAACGAGCTAAGGACCAATTGGAACCAAATCAGGTTGAGCCAATAAGAACACTACCTCCTCCACCTCGTAGATCGGAAAGAGTTTTCCATCCCCCTGAAAGATACTTAGGTATTATTTCAGAGGAAGTAGAGAAAATGTTCCTCGTAGGTAATGGTGCTCATGGTGATGATCCCAAAACCTACAACGAGGCGATATCAGATATCGACTCCGAGAAATGGCTAGAGGCAATGCAGTCAGAAATTGACTCGATGCACTCAAACCAAGTCTGGACCTTGGTAGATCCACCAGAAGGTATAGTACCTATTGGGTGTAAATGGATCTTCAAGAGAAAGATTGGTGCAGATGGAAATGTGGAGACATTCAAGGCTAGACTAGTGGCAAAAGGTTATAGTCAATGCGAAGGCATTGACTATCAGGATACCTTTTCCCCAGTGGCTATGCTAAAATCCATCCGCACATTGCTTGCCGTTGCAGCCTATTTCGATTATGAAATATGGCAAATGGACGTGAAAATGGCATTCTTAAATGGATATCTTGAGGAAGATATCTATATGGAACAGCCGCTAGGTTTCACATCCAGTGATACTGATCACAAGGTTTGCAAGCTGCAAAGGTCCATATATGGACTTAAGCAAGCATCTCGGAGCTGGAACACTCATTTCAATGATGTGATCAAAAATGTTTGGTTTCATCAAAAATGAAGAGGAACCATGTGTTTTCAAAAAGGTCAGTGGGAGCGCTGTTGTCTTCCTCGTATTGTACGTGGATGACATCCTCCTTATTGGGAATGATATTCCCATGTTGACAACAGTCAAATTATGGTTGTCCAAGGAATTCTCCATGAAAGACCTAGGTGAAGCATCCTTTATTCTAGGAATTAAGGTCTATAGGGATAGACCGAATAGGATGCTAGGACTTTCACAGAAGATGTACATAGAGGAAAGTACTAAAGAGGTTTAGTATGGAAAACTCTAAGAGGGGATTAATACCCTTCAGACATGGTATTCATCTTTCCAAGAAGATGTGCCCTAGCACACCTGAGGAAATAGAATGCATGAGCAAGATCCCTTATGCTTCTGCAATAGGGAGCCTCATGTATGCCATGCTATGTACACGACCTGATATAGCCCATGCTGTGAGTGTCACAAGCAGATATCAGTCAAATCCAGGTGAAGAACACTGGACTTCTGTGAAATGTATCCTTAAGTACTTGAGAAGAACTAAGGATATGATGTTGGTCTTTGGTAACGGAGAACTCCAAGTCCAGGGATACACAGACTCGGATTTCATGTCCGATATAGATGATCGAAAGTCGACATCTGGGAGTCTGTTTGTGTGCAATGGTGGTGCTGTCAGCTGGAAGAGTTCCAAGCAAACGGTGATAGCAGATTCCACCATGGAAGCAGAATATATCGCTGCATCAGAGGCTGCGAAGGAAGCATTCTGGTATAAGAAGTTTGCTGCAGAAATTCGGAGTAATGCCATCAGATGCCATTCCTCTATACTGCGACAACAATGGCGCCATAGCCCTTGCTAAGGAGCCGAGGTCTCACCAGAAATCCAAGCACATTGAGCGGCGATACCACCTCATCCGCGATTACCTCGAGAAGGGTTACGTCGAGGTCAAGAGAGTCAACTCCACAGATAATGTGGCAGACCCACTTACAAAGCCGTTGGGCCAGCAGAAGATCGAAGCCCACCTTGAGAAGATGGGACTTAGACTTGTAGCCAATTGGCTTTAGGACAAGTGGGAGATTGTTAGATATATGTGCCCTAGAAGCCAGAATTGGCTGACACTTGTAATACACTTCTAGGGGCAAAATTATAATTTTGACTATAATCAATAAAATGGGTTATTTTCTATCACATATGTGTATTTAGTGTCTGTGATACATCCTTTGAGTTAATGGTAATGATAATTCATATTTTCAAGAGTTGAAAATTTAAGACATGAATAATCATTATTAACTCATAAAATGCTCCCGACCATAGGATCATCACGAGGATGGTGATTGATCCGGAAGGTTGGTGTACAATCGCTTCTCTTTAGTAGATGAGTCTTGAGTCTACGGTGTGGAGACACCGGAGCGAGAGTACAGGTACTCGTTAGAGAACGAGGGCACTGAGCGTGACCACCTCGAGTAGTCATTAGGGAAGTCTACCTTCTCGTCAATGACTGACTCGATGCTGCAGTAGTGTGTCTGGTTCTTTGACCTGAGGATGCATCGGCAGTTCACCTTGAGGGTGTTATAGTTTGACTACACCATTACTCGGTCTCCTAGCCATATGGAACCCTGAGGTGTATGTTGGCTATAGCATGTTCATTGTAGGAACTGGATTGCATCAAGATGGAATCTATCTACCTCGGTGGTAGAGGAGCAGCCCTATGATGATCATGAGAATCAAGTCCAGAAGCCCATGGCCATGGCAGAGTGAAATAATAGAAAGAGTTTCTATTTAGATTTTCACATCGGACTTCGAATCGAATGATTACATCATATGACAGAAACTAGGGTTTGACGAGTTCACCTTAACCCTAATCTGATCGGGGCTCAAGATAGAAGAACTTAATCACACAGGTAGCTGCACCAAGAGGTTCGCATTCAGCTCTGATGGGTTGCCACCATATACTGCTAGGTGTCACTGGTGGATTTTGGGAGCAATTAGAATGATTTAGATGATCGATCATTCTAGCTGTTCGAATCAGAAGAGTTCTGATCCATCGAAAGGAGTTTCGATGATGTCGATGATAGAGATCATGACATATCCCATTACCATACAGAACTGAACCTAACTGGGTCACACAAACAAGGGTTTGAATCTGGTGATCATCAATTGAACTGATCTAGTTCAATTGATCTGAATGAGATTCAATTAGGTTCAAGAAAATCGTGCTAGCACTCGATTGAACCTAACGTTCTTCTTTTACTATCATAAATAAGTTGTCCTGACTGAGCCAAAGGAGTTTGTGCTCAATCAGAGGCCTTCATATGGTCTGACTGGAGGTTGTCCAAGTCAGAAAAGGTTGTCTTATTTTGTAAGACATTACCTGCCATTTTTGGTCACCTGCCATTTCTTGTTCTTTGACTTTGGTCAAAAGTCTACCTTTGACTGGTCAAATGTTGACCATTGACACTTTGACTTTTGACCACATGTCATGCACCTATTGGAGAGCTGGTGGGGGCCTGTCCCCCTGCCAGAACCTGGCAAGGAAGAGGGTGCATGCGACCCTTGGCGTGTGCCTAAGTTGGAGGCGCCTAGGAGTCCCTTGTTGGACAAGGGACTCCATCTCCTTTTTGGATTCCAATTAGAGTTCTCCTAAGAACCAACTTTGACTGGTCTTAGGTGCCCTCTAAGGAGGAATCCAGGGGACTCTATTCCCACCAATCAGATTTAGATCTGATTTCATAAAGAGTTGTGATTGGTTGGAAAGAAGGGAAGTTGGATCACAGACAGTCTATAAATAAGATCCTGCGCCCAACCCAGATGGGATTGGAAGTGATTGAAAGGAATCACAATTCTCCATGCCCAAGGCTGCCTCTTCCCTCTTCCTCCATGCCAAACCATCTTCTCCCTTTCCTCTCCATGTCCAAAAGGAGTTTTGGATTTTTGGTTGGTGCGATCCAGATCAAAGAAAGGCGACTGAAAGCTAGAAGGCTGCACTGCTGCAAAGGACGACTGCTGATCTTCAAAAGGAGTTTTGAAGATCCTCCAGATCAGATTCAGATCTAATTTTTGGAGACGTGATAGAGAAGAAGAGGATCTCCAGATCCAATCTGAGTGGATACTGGTAGAGGCCAGGCACTTATGTGGCTAGATCCAGAACCTTCCGCTGCATACAGGATCATCAATGGGTAATAGGATTACCCATATCAAGATAAATTAAATTTGATTTAATTTATCTAAATTTTATTTAATTTCTAAAATAATAATAATCAAATCTAAAACATCCCAAATCTGATCTAGATTAAAGAGAAAAATTTTTGAAATATATTTCTTGATCCGATCAGATCTGAACGAACCTAGTCCAGAAAATCAGGATTTTTCTTCAGCCACTAGACTTATCATAACCGTTATGACTGAGTCAAGTCTAAGAGACCTAAATTGAATCTTCCTAAGAAAAGATTAAGTCAATTGATCTTCTACCATTATAGATATGCGGGCTCTTTTCGGGGTTGATTATTCTCGGTTGGTTACACTAGCTTAGTTGCACTAGAAAGATGCAACCATGTCTATTAGGCATTAGATGCTATAGGTTGGAGGATGGGTTGAGCTCAATATTTTGGATATGGTGAGGAACCCAATCAAGAATCCAATTCATACAAATGGTAGGTCTGACTTAACTAAGAAGTGGATCAATATTTCGAACATGGTGAGATTCATGAATTAGAGACTAGGATTGGGTGCACCATGATTAGAGAATCAATGGACAAGTGTTGTCCACTCATCGATCGACCCATCACCAATAATTGTTAGATGTCCAGGATCTGTTGCATTAGGTTTTATCCTAAAACTTCTAGTTTGCTTCATGGTTGTCTCTAGATTGAGGTGAAGATTGTTTACATGGAGGAATGCTGATATAGAAGTTTGGAAAGAGAATCTAGGGCTAGTTAGATCTTCTTTAAAGGATAGTTTTGCTAGTGTGTGTGATCGTGAAGGATGTTACGGATCTATTTTTGACTTGTTTAAAGTCATAAGATCAAGTAGATTCAAAGTGGATTTTGAGAAGTTTGATGGTAAGGAAAACTTTATCCTATGGCAGCAAAGAGTAAAGGACTTGTTGGTCCAGTAGAGGATCTACAAGATCTTGACAAAAGAAAGATGGAAAAAGATCAGTGTTGAGGATTGGAAAGAGTTGGAGGAAATTGCTTTTAGCATAATCGGGATGTGCTTGGTCGATCAGGTTTTGCCTAAGGTTTGCATAGAGAGTATGGTAAAGGAGCTTTGGAAGAGACTGGAGAACACATACATGAGAAAGAATATGATGAACAAGTTGTGGTTGAAGAAACAACAGTATAGTCTAAGGATGCCTAAAGGCAAAGATCTTGTTGCACATATCCAAAGGTTTAATCAGGTGTATTCTGAGGTGATGAGTTTGGATGTGAAGATCGATGAGGAGGATTGGGCATTGCTGCTATTATGTTCTCTCCTAGGTTTGTATGATGGTCTCATAACAACTTTAATTTATGGGAAGGAGACCCTAAACTATGAAGAGATTATTCTTGTGCTCAAATCAAATAAGCAAAGGAAAAAGATCTGCAAGGGAGATCCTAAGTTTGAGATCTTGGCTGTGAATGAAAGACAGAGAAGATCAAAGGAGAAGACAAGAGAAAAATTCAAGGATAGGTCAAAGTCTCACGATCAGAGAAAGATGACATTGAAATGTTATTAATGTCATCAGCTTGGACACCTGAGGAGAAATTATCCCCCTTTGAGATCAAAAAAAGGAAAAGCCAGCAAGGAAGATGATATAGCTTCTGTGAGTAGTGGAGAAGACCTACTAGTTATATCAGATGGATCCACAGAGTGTGATACTATATAAATATTGGATTCAGCATGCTCACACCATTATACTTCTCAATGAAAATGATTTGCTACCTACCAAAAGGCCGATGGTGGAAGTGTCGGCCTTGGAGATGATCATCCATGCAAAGTAGCTGGAATTGGCTCGATCAGGATAAGGATGTATGACAGTATCATTCGTACATTACCAAATATCAGACATGTACCTGAGTGAAGAAGAATTTGATTTCTTTGGACTACTTGGAGTAGCAGGGTTATGCTTTTAGTAGCCAGGCTGGGAGTGGATGTTTGAAAGTTTCCAAGAAAGTTTTGGTGGTGATGAGAGGTAGAATACTGAGCAACAATCTTTATAGAATGAAAAGCTCAGTGGTGAATGATAGTGTAGAGGTGCTAGTAGCAACATAGGAGAAGCAAATTTTATATCGATTGTGGCACTATCGAATGGATTATATGAGTGACAGTGGGCTCACTGAACTAAGCAAAAGAGGTATGATTCCAGCCTTGAAGAAGGAGGGCACAAATCTTTATGAGCCATGCATCTTCAGCAAATAGCATAGGATAAAGTTTGCCAGAAGTACCAAGTGCAGCGAGGGAGTGCTAGATTTAATGCACTCGGATGTATGGGGACCAGCTCTTATATCAGCTAAAGGTGGGGCAAAATACTTTGTCACTTTTATTGATGATTTCTCAAGGAAGGTGTGGGTTTATCTGATCAGAGAAGAATCAGAGGTGTTTGCTTGGTTCAGAGTCTGAAGAGCTGAAGTAGAGAAGAAGTCAGGAAGACAAGTGAAGTGTCTGAGGTTAGACAATGGAGGGGAGTATACTAGCTTGGAGTTCAGGAGATATTGTGAGGAAAATGGTATCAAATGCCATTACACAGTGAAGATGACTCCCTAGCAGAATGGTGTTGCAGAAAGGATGAACCAGATACTGACCGAGAAGGGATGGAGTTTGAGGCTATAGACATCACTCCAAAAGTTCTATTGGGGTGATGCTCTAACTTTTTCTTATTTTCTTGTGAACGGATCCCTCATTATAAGCTAAATTGAGGAATTCTAGAGGAGATTTGGAGTGGAAAGAAGGTGGAGCTTGGCCATCTGAAAGTCTTCAGTTGAATAGCCTATGCACATGTGGAGGCAATCGAGAGGAGCAAATTGGATCCAAAATCTCAAAAGATGACATTCATAGGATATCGACAAGGAGTCAAGGGGTACCTGCTATGGCACTCTCAAGCACAGAAGTCAGTGATCAGCAGGGATGTTATCTTTGATGAGAAGAGCATCTTGAGGAGGTCTGGGATAGATGAAACTAGAAAAACAAAGATGAACAGCGGTGGCCAGTCAGAAAATGATGGCATGCAGGTTACATCCACTTACAGAAGTGTTCCTATTGAGCTGGAGCTGGGTAGAAAAGTATTATCTTAGATTGAAAATCAGCATGGAGGGCTGGCAGTTTAGACAGATGTGTAGGAGCAGCCACAGATATCAGACAGAAATGTGCCAGTAGGAGTAGCTTTGCATAAGCCCCAACGTACTATTAGGAGATCAGTTAGATATGGCATTGATAAGGTTATCTTCTATGCACTCATCATTGCTAATGGGGATCCAAAGAATTATGCAGAGGCCATGGAGAGTGAGGATCATGATTCATGGATATAGGCCATGATGGAGGAGATGGAATCACTTGAGAAGAATCAGACATGACAGCTGATGGATCTTCTAGAGGGTGCTCGACCTATTGCCTCAAAGTGGGTGTTCACAAAGAAAGAAGCACTTTCAAAATAAGGTGGAGTCAGATTCAAAGCAAGGTTGGTAGCAAAGGGATACTCACAAAGGGAAGGGATTGACTACACAAAAATTTTTTCTCCTATGGTGCGTCATACATCTATTCGAGTTTTGCTGTCACTGACGGCACCACATAACATGGAATTAGAATAGATAGACATGAAAATGGCCTTCTTTCATGGGACTTTGGAGGAAAGAATCTACATGAAGCAGCCATATGGTTTCATGGAGATGGGATAGGAAGAAAAAGTGTGTTTACTTAGAAAGTCTTTGTATGGCTTGAAACAATCCCCTCATCGGTGGTATCGAAGGTTTGATAGCTTTGTCTTGAGCCTAGGTTTTAGTAGATGTGAACATGATTGTAGTGTCTACGTCAAGGATGTAGATGAGAAGGATGCCCTATACCTATTATTGTATGTAGATGATATGCTCATAGCCAGTAGAATTATGAATGCTGTGAAAAGGTTGAAAATTTCATTATCATCTGAGTTTGAGATGAAGGATTTGAGTCCAGCTGAAAAAATCCTTAGAATGGAGATTTGTAGAGATAGGTACAGAGGAGTGCTCCATTTGTTACAAGAAAAGTATGTCCAAAAGGTTTTAGAGAGGTTTGGGATGAAGAAGGCCAAATCTGCAGAGATGCCATTATCGAGCCATATGTCTCTCTCCAAGTTACAGAGCCTCTAGTCAGAAGAGGAGAGAGAGTACATGGAATGAGTTTCTTATGCAAATACTATAGGTAGTATGATGTACACTATGGTGTGTTGTAGATCAGATATAACACATGCAGCGAGCATGGTTAGTAGATACATGGCTAACCCTGGAAAGGAACACTAGAAAGTATTGAAATGGATATTGAGATGTCTGCATGGAACAAGGGATTATGGTTTGGTGTTTGGTAGGCAACTGGGAGGATTTGGAGAAAAATCTATGAAGATGTGTGAAGGTTCAGGTCCTTTTGAAGGATTTGTTGATGCAAATTATGCTGGTGATCTTGATACAAGAAGATCTACTACTGGATACCTCTTCTGCATATATGGTGGTCTTGTATCTTGGAGATCAACTCTTCAGCCAATCATGGTCTTGTCTATCATAGAGGTCGAGTATATTGGCATAATGGAGGCTATAAAGGAAGCCCTTTGGCTTAGGAGGCTGATTGATGAGTTGGAGGTGGAGCAGAGCAAGATTACATAGTTCAGTGATAGTTAGAGTGCTCTGTTATTGGCATAGAACCCAGTCTATCATCCGTGCATAAAGCATATAGATGTGAGGTAGCACAGGATCAGAGAGCTAGTAGAGGAAGGTAAACTGAAACTGATGAAGGTCCATATCAAGCAGAATCAGTCTGATGCACTCACGAAGGTACTCCCCAGAGACAACTTTCAGAGATGTGTGGCATGGATGGATCTATTGAGAAGAGAAGAGTTCACAAGAACTTGGAAGCACCTAGATGGAGAATGTAAGCTTAGAAATGGCACTTCCAAGTCTTAAAAACATGAGAAGACATGTCGTGTAAAGATGGAAGCAAGCTGGAAGAGAAATCAGCTCTTCTAGCAAAGTTCAAAAACTAGGTCGGCTCACCCTGAGACTGAGCCGGCTAAGTTTGAAACTAGGCCGGCTCAGTCCGAGACTAGGTCGGCTAGGTCTCAGAGAAAAATCTAGATAGAAAGTAGCATTTTTGGACGGTTGGCTTGGTACACAATTATTAGATATATGTGCCCTAGAAGCCAGAATTGGCTGACACTTGTAATATACTTCTAGGGGCAAAATTATAATTTTAACTATAATCAATCAAATGGGTTATTTTCTATCACATATGTGTATTTAGTGTCTGTGATACTTCCTTTGAGTTAATGGTAATGATAATTCATATTTTCAAGAGTTGAAAATTTAAGACATGAATAATCATTATTAACTCATAAAATGCTCCCGACCATAGGATCATCATGAGGATGGTGATTGATCTGGAAGGATTGGTGTACAATCGCTTCTCTTTAGTAGATGAGTCTTGAGTCTATGGTGTGGAGACACTGGAGCGAGAGTATAGGTACTCGTTAGAGAATGAGGGCACTGAGCGTGACCACCTCGAGTAGTCATTAGGAAGTCTACCTTCTCATCAATGACTGACTCGATGCTATAGTGGTGTGTCTAGTTCTTTGACCTGAGGTGCATTAGCAGTTCACCTTGAGGGTGTTATAGTTTGACTACACCATAACTCGATCTCCTAGCCATTCAGAATCCTGAGGTGTATGTTGGCTATAGCATGTTCATTGTAGGAACTGGATTGCATCAAGATGGAATCTATCTACCTCGGTGGTAGAGGAGCAGCCCTATGATGATCATGAGAATCAAGTCCAGAAGCCCATGGCCATGGCAGAGTGAAATAATAGAAAGAGTTTCTATTTAGGTTTTCACATCGGACTTGAATCGAATGATTACATCATATGACAGAAACTAGGGTTTGACGAGTTCACCTTAACCCTAATCTGATCGGAGCTCAAGATAGAAGAACTTAATCACATAGGTAGCTGCACCAAGAGGTTCACATTCAGCTCTGATGGGTTGCCACCATATACTGCTAGGTGTCACTGGTGGATTTTGGGAGCAATTAGAATGATTTAGATGATCGATCATTCTAGCTGTTCGAATCAGAAGAGTTCTGATCCATCGAAAGGAGTTTCGATGATGTCGATGATAGAGATCATGACATATCCCATTACCATATAGAACTGAACCTAACTGGGTCACACAAATAAGGGTTTGAATCTGGTGATCATCAATTGAACTGATCCAGTTCAATTGATCTGAATGAGATTCAATTAGGTTCAAGAAAATCATGCTAGCACTCGATTGAACCTAACGTTCTTCTTTTACTATCATAAATAGTTGTCCTGACTGAGCCAAAGAAGTTTGTGCTCGATCAGAGGCCTTCACTTGGTCTGACTGGAGCCTGTCCAAGTCAGAAAAGGGTTGTCTTATTTTGTAAGACAATACCTGCAATTTTTGGTCACCTGCCATTTCTCGTCCTTTGACTTTGGTCAAAAGTTGACCTTTGACTGGTCAAATGTTGACCATTGATACTTTGACTTTTGTCCACATGTCACACACCTATTGGAGAGTTGGTGGGGCTTGTCCCCCTACCAGAAACTGGCAAGGATGAGGGTGCACGCCAAGGGTGGCGTGCGCCCAAGCTTGAGGCACCCAGGAGTCCCTGTTGGATAGGGACTCCATCTCCTTATTGGATTTTGATTAGACTCCTAAGAACCAACTTTGACTGATCTTAGGTGCCATCTAAGGATGAATCCAAGGGACTCTATTCCCACCAATCAGATTTAGATCTGATTTCATAATGGATTGTGATTGGTTGGGATGAATAGGGGTTGGATCATGCATAGTCTATAAATAAGACCCTACGCCCAACTCAAAAGAAAAAATAAAAACAATTCTCTATGCCCCAAGGCTGTCTCTCTCTTCCTCCTCTATGCCAAGTTCATCTTCGCCCTCTCCTCTCCATGCCCAAAGAAGTTTGGGATCTAAGTTGGTGCAATCTAGGCGAGAGAAAGGCGATAGAAAGCTAGAAGGCTGCGCTGCTACAAAGGACAACTACTGATCTTCGAAAGTTATTTTGAAGATCTTTCAAATCAGATTCAGATCTAATTTTTGGAGATATCATAGAGAAGAAAAGGATCTCTAGATCTAGCCTAAGTAGATACTGGTAGAGGCCATGCACATGCGTGGCTAGATCCAGAACCATCCGCTGCTTACAGGATCATCAATGGGTAATAGGATTACCCTACATCAAGGTAAATTAAATCTGATTTAATTTATGTATATTTTATTTTAATTATTAGAATAATAAAAAATAGATCTGAAATATTTTAGATCTAATTTGGATCAAAGAGAAAAATTTTTGAAATATATTACTTGATCCGATCAGATCTGAACGAACCTGATCTGGAAAATCAGGATTTTCCTTCAAATGGTATCAGAGCCAGGTTTCTAAAATGTTTAGATCTGATTTTAAATTTATTTTAATCAAGAAATAAGTGATTTTAGATGTCACATGAGATGTGATTAGATCTGAAATTAAAAAAATTAAAATTAAATGATTTGGATCTAAGATTATAAAATATGCATGACTAGTTCTAAAATAGAATAGTCTTGCATGTTTATAATTTAATTTGATTAAATCATATTTTAGATTTATTTATTTACCATTTTTTGATTTTATAATTTTTATAATAGCTTCTAAAAAATAGCAAATAAAAATTATTTAATTTTAACATCATATGAGATATGATCGATGCATGTCTGGACTAATTGTAGAATAGTTCTACATAGTTATCCAGATTAGAGTTTATTTTGATAAGATCAATTTAAATTTAATTTTTTAGATTATTATAAGATAATTTAGATCTGAAAATATGCATGATTTGATATATGTGATGTATACAAAATATGCCATGATTAGACCTAATTTGTATATGAGATATATGATATAGATCTAAATCTATTTTGTAGTATTACATGTTCCTGATTAAGGCATTCTTCTTAGCCGTCCGGTCATAAGAATGAATAAGGGTTTAAAGGCCCTCTCCTCCCATCCGATGGGGTGTTCTTATGACGTGTAGGGGTGCTGCGCATTTATCCTTAATCAGAAATCCAAAACTTACTTTCTGCAAAACCCTAGATCCTGAAACCCTAGGATTTATTATGCATATTTTGTTTATGAACCCTACTTAATTAAGAATTAAGATTATGGAATATTAATTAGGTCTAAAATTGAGAATTTTAGATCTAAGACATATTCATAATACTGGGTTTGGGCTTGGGTAGCTCAATTAGGTCTAAGCGGTTGATCAAACCGAATCAAGAGTTGGTTAGATGGGATCAACAATGCTTAAATTGACCAGCCTAATAGGATTAAGTCTGGGTCAAGATCGAGTCACGATCAAGCAAGACCTAATTAGGCTCAGAGGTTAGAGTCTGGATTGTAGGCTAACCCAATTGGTTCTGGCTTAACAATTTGGTGTCTAAGGTAAGTTTGGCAGATACGATCGACTGGTTTTTAATTGGGAGCTACTCGATCTGAATGCATTCTTGTACGAGTTAATGGCATATTCCTTCCACCAGTCTTACTTACCTGGCCATATCTGTTGACTCAGTTCTGATTTGAGGTGGTCAATAATTCGAGCTAACCCATGCCACTAGGTTAGTCATAATTGTTATGACTATGATAAGTCTAGTTTAATGAGACCTGAATCAATTCTCCTAAGAAAAGATTAAGTCTGAGGTCTTCCACCATTGTAGATGTGCGGGCCCTTCCCGGGTTGATTGTTCTCGGCTGGATACAGTGGCTCAGTTGCATCGGAAAGATGCAACCATGTCTATTAGGCATTGGATGCTATGGGCTGGAGGATGAGTTGGGCTCAATATTTTGGATACGGTGAGAGACTCAATTAGGAATCCAGTCTGTGCAAATGGTGGGTCTGACTTAACTAAGGAGTGGATCAATATTCTGGATACAGTGAGATTCATGAATTAGAGACCAAGTTTGGGTGCACCATGATTAGAGAATCATTGAACAAGAGTTGTTCACTCATTGGCTAACCCATCACCAATAACTGTTAGGTGAGGTGATGAGTCAGTTGGTGAGACCGCACCACCCACTAGAAATCATTAATCATGGAGATTTTTGCATCTCTACAGAGGGAGTGTAGGGATCCGAAAAAAATAGTGGAGCTAATTTGTTTAAAAATAAAATCTCTAAACAAATTGGTCAAGTCATAATTACAGTATCTAACTAGAATCTTTGACTCTCTACGGAAAAATATTTACGTCCAACCCATTAGCACATATCTTGGACACATATAGACTGACCAGACCCAATTATAAAGATTGTCTTAGGAACTACAAATTCATTTTGGATTCTGAGAAGTTAACCCATGTATTGGACCAGGACCCTCCCACCTTACCAGCCCATCCATCCACTGAACAAAGAGCATCTCTGAAAAAATGGATAGACGAAGATAATAAGGCCAGATATTACATATTGGGATCGATGTCTGATGAGCTCCTATGCCAACATGAAGATATCAGGACTACTCGTTATATGTTGGCTTACCTGTAAGAGATGTTTGGTAAACAGAGTCGTGCAGCCAAGTATCAAGTCACGAAATGACTTTTTAAGGCTAAGATGCATGATGGACAGTCAGTCCAAGATCACTGTCTGATGATGATCAAAGACTTGGAAGAGCTTGAGAAGCTCGGTGTGAAGTTAGACTTGGATCTGCAGAATGATGTTATTCTGCAATCCTTGACTGATGCATATGGGCAATTCATCATGAATTACCACATGCATAAACTTCAAAATTTCTTGGCCAAATTAATGAACATGCTGGTCACCACTGAGCTTTCTATGAAAGGTTCTAAAAGCTCAGTTCTTGCTATGGAATGGACTTCTTCCAAAAGAAAGTCTTCTGGAAAGAAAAAGAAGTCTGCAAAAAAGTAGAAGGTGGAAGGAGGAAAGAAGAAGAAGGCAAAGCAGAAGAAGAAGGCCGCTGTCAAAGAAAAATGTTTCTATTTCAACAGCGATGGCCACAAAAAGCGGAACTGCCCTACTTACCTGGCCATCCTGAAGAATAAGAAGGAAGGTCCTTCTGGAGGTATGCTCATTATTGAGTCTAACCTTATGGTTTCTTCTGCATCCAGTTGGGTGCTTGACTCTGGTTCTAGTGCTCATCTATGCACTTCCATGCAGGGTCTTGAGGATAGCAGGAGGCTGAGGGATAGAGACATGATCCTATGCATCAGAAATGGAGCAAGAGTTGCTGCAGTGGCGATGGAAACATATTCTCTTCGATTACCATCTGATTTAGACTTAGTTTTGAAAGACTGTTATTATGTGCCTGCAGCTAGCAGGAATTTGATTTCTATTTCATGCTTAGCACTAGAAGGCTATGTGATTACCTTCTTTAAGGACCATTGTAACATTCTTTATGAAAGAAATAAAATTGCAAATGGTTTCCTTATTAATGGTCTTTATCAGCTACATATTGATGTATCTATTCTAACTATCGAGCAAAACGTGAATGCCAAACGACCTAGGGATAGTCCAAATGATAGGTATCTATGGCACCTGAGATTAGGTCATATAGCAGAAGATAGGATCAACAAATTGGAGAAAAATGGGCTATTGAGTCCATTGACTTTCGAGTCATATCCAACTTGTGAATCTTGTCTTCAAGGCAAAATGACTAAACTCCCTTTTGTAGGACATGGGGAAAGGGCCACAGATCTCCTTGCCCTAGTACATACTGATGTGTGCGGCCCATTTGATGTGCCGACTAGAGGCAATTTTGTCTACTTCATTACCTTTACCGATGATCTGTCTAGGTATGGGTATGTATATCTTATAAGACACAAGTCTGAAGCTTTTGAAAAGTTCAAAGAATTCAGACATGAAGTAGAAAAATAAACTGAAAAATTCATTAAGGTTCTTTGATCAGATCGAGGAGGTGAATACCTTAGTCGGGAATTCCTAGACTATCTGAAGAAAAATGGAATAGTCTCTCAATGGACTTCACTAGGAACACCTCAACTCAACGAAATTTTAAAATAAAAAAATTAGACTCTATTGGATATGGTCCGATCTATGATGAGCTTCATAGAACCCCCTGATTTTCTTTGAGGACACTAATTGTCAACCTCAATTTATCTACTGAATAGGATTCTCTCTAAAACCATTCCTATCACACTGTATAAGATATGGCATGGTAAGAAACCAAGTCTGAGTCATCTCAAAATTTGGGGTTGTCCGGCTTATGTCAAGAGACAACAAGCAGACAAGTTAGAGTTGTTAGATATATGTGCCCTAGAAGCCAGAATTGGCTGGCACTTGTAATACACTTCTAAGGACAAAATTATAATTTTGACTAAAATCAATAAAATGGATTATTTTCTATCACATATGTGTATTTAGTGTCTGTGATACATCCTTTGAGTTAATGGTAATGATAATTCATATTTTCAAGAGTTGAAAATTTAAGACATGAATAATCATTATTAACTCAAAAAATGCTCCCGACCATAGGATCATCATGAGGATGGTGATTGATTTGAAAGGTTGGTGTACAATTACTTCTCTTTAGTAGATGAGTCTTGAGTCTACGATGTGGAGACACCGGAGCGAGAGTATAGGTACTCATTAGAGAACGAGGGCACTAAGCGTGACCACCTCGAGTAGTCATTAGGAAGTCTACCTTCTCGTCAATGACTGACTCGATGCTGTAGTGCTGTGTCTGGTTCTTTGACCTAAGGAGCATCGACAGTTTACCTTGAGGGTGTTATAGTTTGACTACACCAATACTCGGTCTCCTAGCCATATGGAACCCTGAGGTGTATGTTGGCTATAGCATGTTCATTGTAGGAACTAGATTGCATCAAGATGGAATCTATCTACCTCGGTGGTAGAGGAGCAGCCCTATGATGAACATGAGAATCAAGTCCAGAAGCCCATGGCCATGGTAGAGTGAAATAATAGAAAGAATTTCTATTTAGATTTTCACATCAGACTTGAATTGAATGATTACATCATATGATAGAGACTAGGATTTGGCGAGTTCACCTTAACCCTAATCTGACCTGAGGCTCAAGATAGAAGAACTTAATCACACAGGTAGCTGCACCAAGAGGTTTGCATTAAGCTCTGATGGGTTGCCACCATATACTGCTAGATGTCACTGGTGGATCTTGGGAGCAATTAGAATGATTTAGATGATCGATCATTCTAGCTGTTCGAATCAGAAGAGTTCTGATCCATCAAAAGGAGTTTTGATGATGTTGATGATAGAGATCATAACACATCCCATTACCATACAAAACTGAACCTAACTAGGTTGTACAAACAAGGGTTTGAATTTGGTGATCGTCAATTAAACTGATCTAGTTCAATTGATCTGAATGAGATTCAATTAGGTTCAAGAAAATCGTGCTAGCACTCGATTGAACCTAACGTTCTTCTTTTACTATCATAAATAGTTGTCCTGACTGAGCCAAAAGAGTTTATGCTTGACTAGAGGCCTTCACTTGGTCTGACTAGAGTTTGTCCAGGTCAAAAAAAGTTGTCTTATTTTGTAAAATAATACCTACTATTTTTGGTCACCTGCTATTTCTCGTCCTTTAACTTTGGTCAAAAGTTGACCTTTGATTGGTGAAATGTTGACCATTGATACTTTGACTTTTATCCATGTGTCACACACCTATTACAGAGCTGGTGGGGGCTTGTCCCCCTGCAAGAACCTGGCACGGAGGAGGGCGCATGCTATCCTTGGCATGTGCCCAAGCTGGAGGCGCTCAGGAGTCCCTGTTGGATAGGGACTCCATCTCCTTTTTGGATTCCAATTAGACTTCTCCTAAGAACCAAGTTTGATTGGTCTTAGGCACCATCTAAGGAGGAATCAAAGGGCCTCTATTCCCACCAATCAGATTTAGATCTGATTTCACAAAGGGTTGTGATTGGTTAGGAAGAAGAGGAGTTGGATCACGCAGAGTCTATAAATAAGACCCTGCACCCAACTCAAAAGGTATCTAAGAATTCTCCATGCCCCAAGGCTAGTTCTCTCCTACTCCTCCATGCCTAGCCCATCTTCTCCCTCTCCTCTCCATGCCCAAAGTGGTTTGGGATCCAAGTTGGTGCAATCTAGATGAGAGAAAGGTGACAGAAAGCTAGAAGGCTGCGCTGCTGCAAAGGACAACTGCTGATCTTCAAAAGGTGTTTTGAAGATCCTCCAAATCAGCTTCAGATCTGATTTTTGGAGACATGATACAGAAGAAGAGGATCTTTAGATCCAGCTCGAGTGGATACTGGTAGAGGCCAAGCACTTGCGTGGCTAGATCCAAAACCTTCCATTGCTTATAGGATCATTAATGGATAATAGGATTATCCTACGTTAAGGTAAATTAAATTAGATTTAATTTATCTAAATTTATTTTAATTATTAAAATAATAAAGATTAGATCTAAAAGATCTCAGATCTGATCTAGATCAAAGAAAATTTTTTTAAAATATATCTCTTGATCCGATCAGATTTGAACGAACCTGATCCGGGAAATAAGGATTTTTCCTTCAACTAGTATCAGAGCCAAGGTTCTAAAGTGTTTAGATCTAATTTTAAATTTATTTTAATCAAAGAAATAAGTGATTTTTAGATATCACATGAGAGAGTGATAGATCTAAAAATTTAAAAAAATTAAATTAAATGATTGGATCTAAGATTAGAAATTAGATAATATGTCAAATGACATAGTTGCTAATAGAATAGTTCTGCATGTTTTTAATTTTAATTTGATTAATTATATTTAATCTTATTTATTTACTATTTTTTTTTAATATTATAATTTGTATAATAGACTTTAAAAAATATGAAATAAAATTATTTAATTTTTACATCATATGAGATATGTTCATGCATGTCTGTTGACTATTTGAATAGTTCTACATAGTTAGTCCAGATTAGAGTTTATTTTGATAGATTATTTAAATTAATTTTTTAGATTATTATGAGATAATTTAGATCTATAAAATCATGCATTTTCGATAATAAGAATGTATAGCAAAATATGCAATGATTTAGACCTTAATTTGTATATGAGATATATGATATAGATCTATAAAACTGTTTTGTAGTATACTATGTATCTGATTGAGATTCGTCTTAGCCGTCGGGTTTCATAAGAACGAAAAGGGTTTAGAGGCCCTCTTCTCCCATCCGATGGGGTTCTTTTTGACGATGTTAGGGGTGCTGCGCATTTATCCTTAAATCAGAATCCCAAAACTTACTTTCTGCACAAAACCTAAGTATCCTTGTAAACCCTAGTGGATTTAATTTGCATATTTGTTTATGAATCCTACTTAATTAAGAATTAAAGATTAATGGAATATTAATTAGTGTTAAATCGAGGAATTTTTCTAGATTAAGACATATTTCATAATATGGGCTTGCGGACTTGGCGTAGCTCAATTTAGTCTAAGCGGATTGATTAACCGAAATCAGAGTTGGTTAGATGAGGATCAATAAGGCTTTAAATTGACAGCTAATAGGATTAAGTCTTGGTCAAGATCGAGTCTATACAAGCAAGACCTAATTAGGCTCAGAGGTTAGAGTACTGATTATAGGCTAACCAATTCGTTCTGTCAACAATTTGGTGTCTAAGGTAGTTTGGCAATACATGACTGGTTTTTTTAATTGGAGCTACTCGACCTGAATGTTTTCTTGTACGAGTTAATGGCATACCCTTCCACGGTCTCACTTACCTGCCATATCTGTGACTCAGTTCTTATATTGAGGTGGTCATAATCCGAGCTAACCCATGCCACTAGGTTATTCATAATTGTTATGACTATGACAAGTCTAGTTTATGAGACCTGTCAATTCATTCTAAGAAAAGATTAAGTCTGAGGTCTTCCACCATTGTAGAATGTGCGGGCCTTCCCGGGTTTGATTGTTCTCGGACTGGAACAGTGGCTCAGTTGCACCGAAAAGATGCAACCATGTCTATTAGGCATTGAGTGCTATGGGCTGGAGGAATGAGTTGGCTCAATATTTTGGATACTGGAGAGACTCAATAGGAAATCCAGTCTGATGCAAATGGTGGGTCTGACTTAACTAAGGAGTGGATCAATATTTCGGATACAGTGAGATTCATGAATTAGAGAACAGTTTGGTGCACCATGATTAGAGAATCATTGAACAAGAGTTGTTCACTCATTGGCTAACATCACCAATAATGCTGTTAGGTGAGTGATGAGTCAGTTGGTGAGACCGCACACCCACTAAGAAATCATTAATCAGGAGATTTTCACATCTTCTAAAGAGGAGTTTAGGGATCCAAAAAAATAGTGGGAGCTAATTTTGTTTAAAAATAAATCCCTAAACAATATTGGTCAAGTCATAATTACAGTATCTAACTTAAATCTTTGACTCTCTATAGAAAAATTCTACGTCCAACCCATGGCACAGTATCCTGGACACACATAGACTGACCGAAACATTATAAAGATTGGCTCAGAACTACAAAATTATTTGGGTTTGAGAAGTTAAACCATGTATTGGACAGGACCTCCCACTCTTACAGCCTGTCCATCCATGAACAAGAGCTCTCTGAAAAAATGGATAGACGAAGATAATAAGGCAGATATTACATGTGGCTTCGATGTCTGATGAGCTCCAGTACCAACATGAAGAATATCGGGATCTGTCCCAATGTTGGCTTACCTCGTGAGATGTTTGGTGAAGAGTCGTGCAGCCAAGTATCAAGTCACGAAATGACTTTTTAAGGCTAAGATGCTTGATGGGCAGTCAGTCCAAGATCACTGTCTGATGATGATCAAGAACTTGGAAAGCTTGAGTATGCTCGGTTGTGAAGTTAGACTTGGAACTGATAGAAGATGATTATTCTGCAATCCTTACTGTGCATATGGGCAATTCATCATGAATTACCACTGCATAACTTCAAAATTCCTTGGCAAATTAATGAACATGCTGGTCACCCTGAGCTTTCTATGAAAGGTTCTAAAGGCTCAGTTCTTGCTATGGAATGACTTCTTCCAAAAGAAATCTTTATGAAAGAAAAAAGAAGTTACGAAAAAAGCAGAAAGGTGGAAGGAGGAAAGCAGAAAGGAAAGAAGCGCAAAGAAGAAAGTCGTGTTAAGAAAGTATTCATTGCAACAGCGATTGGCCACTGAAGTGGAACTGCCCTACCTTACCTGATTGGCCCTGAAGAATAAGAAGGAAGGTCCCTGGAGGTATGCTCATTTAATTGAGTCTACCTAATGTTTCTTCTGCATCCAGTTGGAGTGCTTGACTCTGTTCTCGTGCTATATTCAGTGTCACTTTCACATGCAGGGTCTTAGATAACAGAAGAGCTTGAGGGAAAGGACGT
>QRFJ01002210.1:237312-337430 GCA_006176705.1 Cocos nucifera | reverse complement strand
CCGAACTTCTCCTTCAGCCAGACTCTTTTCCTTCAGCGACTCCTCCAATAGTCGAACTCCTCGAACTTTTCTTTCAGCCAGACTCCTCCAGTAGTTGAACTCCTCCAAACTCTCCTTCAGCCAGACTCCTCAACACGTCAGAATCCTTCCGAACTTTTTCTTCAGCCAGGCTTCTCCTTCAGCGCTCCTCCAATGGTCGAATCCTTCCAGACTTCTCCTTCAGTCGGACTCCTCAGTAGTTGAATTCCTTCCGAACTTTCCTTCAGCCAGACTCTTCCCCTTTAAGTCAGACTCCTCTCCAACAGTCGAACTTCCTCCTGAACTTCTTCTTCAACTAGACTCTCCAACAGTCGAATCTTCTGACTTCAAGGAGTTCAACTGTTGGAGAAGTCCGGCTGAAGGAGAAGTCTGGAAGGAGTTCGATCGTTGGAGGAGTAAAGCTGAAGGAGAAGCCTGGCTGAAGGAGAAGTTCGGGAGGAGTCCGACTGTTGGAGGAGTTCGACTGAGGAAAAAGTTCGGAAGGAGTTTAACTGTTGGAGGAGTTCGGCTGAGGGAGGAGTCTGGCTGAAGGAGAAATCTGACTGAAGGAGAAGTTCGGAAGAAGTTCAATTATTAGAGGAGGCCCAAGATTTAACCATGGAGGCTGCTGCCGGGCGGGATCCTTTCGAGATCAAGCATCCAGCCGAACTTCGGCAGGGGCAGGTTTATCCCCAACAGAACTAAAATAGATAGTTTCATGATCCATCCAACTATTAAGTACATCAAAATGAGTTAAATAAATCAGAACTCTAAATCTAAAACAAACCTATTTAATAATCGTGCAAAATCAGATCAACCTGATTATAATTTCCTGCTCATGATACACCGTGTTGGGTTATGGCAAGGGAGGATCAATTTATTGTACCACAAAAGAAAATTGGTTGTTTCAGGACCCATGTGATAATCTTGTTTATTACTGATTGATGGTTTCATTTGATGAGCTAAATATGTCGAGGGAGAACTGAGAAGTCGTCCTAGTCCCATGATATTGAGAAATGCTTACTGTAGGCAGAGACGTTGATATTGCGGAAATGTGCCTGAGATGCATGACCAGTGGATTTAAAGATGTAAACCTGTTGGAGCCTCCATAGATGCTGCTCTTGATTTGCTTTGGATTAAATGTTCTGGGCATAGGAGGGCTTATTGTTCAAGCCTTGGTTGCTTGTCTTCATTCTTCTTCTGGACTTAAAAGAATGGGATGATTGCATGGTGAATAGACCAATGCAGCCTATGTTAGTTGTGCATCAAGGAAATTTATTCTTGAAGGATCTTTTGCCTTCCTTTCATTTTGGATCATTATTGTTAATGAGCTTCTAATTGCTGATCCATAACATCTTGATGCATGCATTTTTAACACTGCAAACTCAGATATCTGTATCTTTTGTTTTTCATTTGGCTGTTTATTATTTGGAGGCTTTTTGTTCAGAAGTTAACAGAACCTAATCCGAATCAGTTGGATTTTCGCTAGATTTGTCTTCTTGTTGCTTTATAGCTTGTGTTCTATAAAGCTTTTGCCTCAGATCTATAATTTCAAGAGGTGACCAGCTTTGATGCTGCAGTATTTAGCTGGAGATGATCGTCTGTTTACCCGATTTGTTTATATTGCTTTCTTGCTTTTGCTGTCTAAAGCTTATGCCTGCAGTTGCCAGACATAAGAGAAGTTGTTCATAAGAGGAGAAGATATCAAGGTAAATAAATATAAAATGTAATAATAAAGGTGTTAAGCATGGAATATCAGAACTGATGGATTACACCAACCTTACTATCAGCATTTATCAATTTCATTGGTTTACATGCTTGTCCAAAAATGCATCGGCCAGATTGCTGAAAGTCACATTAACACCTTCAGCTGCAGCATATTTTCTTATTACTTCAACAACTTCTGGTTTCAAGATCTCTTTCTTAGTCAAAGGATTATAGAGATAGTATAGAGCTCCAAGAGCATAACTCACCTGCAATAAAATTAACAGCCAAGAAAAATCTCAAAATGTACAGATGAAATTAGCTGTACATTTTAATTTAAACTGAAAACACCCAAAATAGCAGTTTAGAAGCCTATAATTGCAGTTGCAGGCAGTTTCAAACTGCAGGAAAGAGTCTAAATCTTGTAATTGGAATTGCATGAAAAAGCAGCTGCAGTTTTAATTACAACTTTATATTTTTCAACTCATCATGTTATTTTCATGAGATGGTCAATTATATTGCTTTGTTGAAGGCGTTGAAATTATTTGCTAATGTTATCCACCCTAACATAGAGGTGTGTCTAATGTTAACTTCTTAAGATATGTTCTGTTTGCATGGAAGATGCCTCACTTGAGTGAGTATCATTACTTGATGTATGTAATAATTTTTTTTTACATATGTTAATCTTTTCTGGTCCACTCATTAGGCATTTAGAGATTCTTGAATAGTTTCTTAGGGCATGACTGCAAGATTATACCATTTGCCTTTTTAATCTTTTTAACTACAATATGTTTATGTTTATGTTTGGTGGCTCTGCAGTATGTTGCTCCCTTTCTAAATGCTGAATGTTTATTGCAATAGCATATCACTTAGTCCTGTCTCAATATCCTACTTACAACCCATTGTATCATCCATTTTGCACACTAAGGGGCTTTGGCACTGGGAAAAACCTTCTTGATTCTAATGCAAGCTTCTTCTAACATGAACCTCCCTTCGAATCATCAGTCCAAATTTGTTTATGATGGTCTCTAGTGACTTAAAATACAGCACATATACCCTTGGAAACTTAGAAATAAAATAACATTCCATTCACATCTAGTTTGGAATGTCGCATCCAATAATGTCTTTATCCTTGGTACATCTTTTTTGGTCTTCGTTATTACATCCCATCAAAATAGTGATGCCTATTTTGATGCTATATATTGGCAGAAACAAAGTACAAGATTTGACAGAGCAACGTAGATTGTAGGTCCATGCTTAGAAATTTTATGCCAGTTTTCAAAACACAGCCTTTGTTTGCTGAAGGTGTCCCACAAACCACCACGATAAATAGTTCAAAGCATTTGGAGTAATGAAGTGCTATATGCTTAACTTGGTATTTCTCTGTCTTTATTGGCTGAACTATATTAATAAGTAATGCTAAGCCACAACAGTTGCATTTGGAGTCTATATCTTAGAATTCAGCTAGAATTCAACTTGGTATAGCTTTTAACATTGTTGGCATTATGTTTCATAAGTGTATATTCCCTGAGCCACATAAAAATTGAGCATAAAAACTGCATGTTTTTTGTTGCAGCTCCTTTCCCCCAAAAGACATTTGAAACTACTTTGGACTGCTAATGACAAATAACAAACGTACATTAATTAATCAATCTTTATGTTTATTCTTTTTCATCTTACTCCTGTATGCTTGTTTGGCTACTAGATCTCTTTATTAATTATTACATATGCCATGTCATAGATCAAGTTACTTGAACTGATGCTGTAATATATTTTTAGGGAAGGGCAACATATTCTATTTGCTTTAATTTTTCTATTTTCTGTTCTCTTTTTAATTGCTTGACCATTCCATTGTAGGATTCGTACACACTTATCATGAGGATGATTGGAGAGAATGGTAGACAGTTAACATGCATCAACTTTGATTTTAGTATTAAATCCATGTCCTAAGTTACTAATAATTGAATGCAGGAAAGATGAACTGTCAAATGTACTTTGACCTTTGGCATATGTATATGTACATGTTGCATCATGGGCATGGTCTTGCTTTTAGATTTTGTTACAAATGAGATGTATGAAGGTTAGGTACTTCACTATTGCATAATGACAAGAATGTGGATTGTTTTTGCAAAATCTTTGGATTACTACTTTTTTGTCTTGTGATTAACTCTAGTAGTAAACATGTACCATACAATCAGTGGATTCATGAAAATGTTGTTGCACCATGAATTTGATGTAAGAATTTTAATTGGCATGAATCTAGTGATACAATAAATTAGTGGCCTCAGAAGAGTTATCTATAGATTGTAATTGAAAATTTGTATTTGGCAATTATAATTATCTAATACAGATTGTAACCATTCATTGGTGGGGTCATCCGGTTGAAAATTTAAAATCTTTTTCGGCGATTGTAATTGCCGCAACAGATTTTTCAACTCTCATCTACCAAATGATCTATTACGGCAAAAAAAATGCCATAAATATTTGCCATTGAAAGTCCTGGCTTTTCCTGCGATTGTAATTACCACAACAAATTTTTCAATTCTCATCTGGCGAATGATCTATTATGGCAAAAAAAAAAAGCCATAAATATTTGCCACTAAAAGTCCTGGCTTTCTTGGCGATTGTAATTGCCGCAATAGGTTTTTCAACCCTTATCTCCGAATATTCTATCACAACAAAAATAAATGCTACAAATATTTGCCGCTAAAAGTGCTGACCTTTTGCAGCAATTAAAAGGCCTTTACCGACACTACCATTAATCACCGGTAAAACCTTTCCCAATGCTACCTTAGGTGGCATAATGCCTTTGCCAATAAACCCTTTCGCAGTGATTATAATCGTCACTAAAGATAATAAAAACCACTGCTAAAACCTGTTTCTATTGTAGTGTACCCAGGAAGTAGAATCATAAATAAAAAAATTATAAGATATTATCATTTAACATCTTTGATAAGCAACTTCTTGCTCTTTTCTCTTATTCAACTTGTTGAGGTCAAGAGAAACAAGATATTGAGGATAATTCTTCTTTCTATAATCCTGCTTCTTATAGTAGAAGCACTCTACCTGATTTTGGTTAGATCTTTTATTTTATTTAGACTTAGAAGCCCCAGTATGAACCTCTTAGTGCAGCTAAATCATATTCAATTTCTGATACTCATTATCGAAGTTGGATCCCATAAGTATATCACTGTCTAACAGTGAACGAAGCAACTAGGGTTTAGCTTTTATTTGAAAAGAAAAAAGAACAAAGACCTATTAGTATATGAATTATTTTAAGTTTAAAGACTTGGACTTTAGTCTAAAGGTTCTTCCACTATTTTGTACGAATTGGTAGCCTCTATCTCTAATTAGAGAAATTACTTTAATTTTTTAGTAGGTACTAAAATACACATAGACTGCATACAGGCCTGAAGAAAGCTCTAGTCAACTCGTGTGCATCTATGGGTTGGTTCTTAACCAATTATTTCTCTAAATAATTTTTTGTAATTAGATTTTGTCCTAGAAACTTAATTAGTAGACTTTGGTCTTCACTGAAAAGATCTAGTTATGTCCAACTATTAACATGATTGAGTTCAGTGAATCAAACGAATGACGACCAGGCCCGAGGAAAGCTCTGGCCAACCTGATCACTGTTAGAGAGTTATATGATGAATAATAATTCTAATATCTTGATGAAAACCAGGTATAAGGTGCCTCCAATGTCCATCTAGACTGTTGGACCCATTATCATCCATCTTAATGAGAGGCTATGACTCAGTTATCTTCATAATTTTGTCATTTTAAGGATCTAATAATTTAGAGG
Source organism: Cocos nucifera (assembly GCA_006176705.1). Lineage (NCBI taxonomy): Eukaryota > Viridiplantae > Streptophyta > Magnoliopsida > Arecales > Arecaceae > Cocos > Cocos nucifera. The sequence goes on along the minus strand of QRFJ01002210.1, from coordinate 331,903 downwards.
ATTTAGATTACTTTATGATTTGAGGATAGAAAAGTTATTGACCAAATTACTTCCACTAACTTCACCAAGTCGAATCCTCCCACTGACTTCTCAAGTTATTGATGAGGAGTAGAATTAATTTTGATTCATGGGCACCTATATCAGTTTCATTGAACAAAATCAGTCACATTGATTTACCTATATGATATGGGTTAGTACGAATTAATGAGCAACCTAATCATAAGTTGACTAACTATATTGGCTAGGTAAGTGAGATCGATGGGAGGATCTGCTAAAGCTTGCCTTAACACTATCAAAAATGGTCAGGTAAGCGGGCTACCAATTAAAGACTCCCGATCTAAAAATATCAGACTTGTCTTAAACACCGATCAGTTTATCAATTTTGATTTAGTCTGTCTAAAGACTCGAACTCAACCACTAAGCCATGATTAGGTTTATTTGGTTAAATTAAATATATGGACTATGATTAACTACAACTATTGAACTGATCTATAGAGAAGAAATGATCTAATTCTAATTAACTATTAATTAAGTTTGATCAATTTTTTAACTTAGCCCATATTTAATTCTAACCCTAGGTCTAATCCAGTTAATGACCTGATCTACTGACCTATTAACCCATTAACCCATGATTTATAAAATTGACTTAGGATCTTCAAGTCATAAACCTAGATCCTAAACAATACTTAATTCTTAATTAAGTTCAAGGCTGATGGGTTGGGGTTCGAAACCTCAGAACTACTTTCTAATTTCTTGATTTTGAAATAATTTCAAATTTATAAACAAATTACATTGAATCATATTCAATTTAGGGTTTCAGATCTGAATAATTTCAATGTTTAGCTTAGATCCTAGGATTTTGAATCTAGGATTTTATAAAAATTAATTTTTTGAATCTAAATTCTATAAAACACATATATCACATATATAAATTTTAGATTTATAATTAAAGCTACATATCAAACATATGTATTAAAAAGATCTAGATCTAAAACATGAAATGCATCATTTAGATCTCATCTAAATAATAAAAAAATAGATCATAAACTATTTAATTTTAGATCTAAAATCTAAAAATAAATTACTAATCAATTTAGATCTTATCTTGACTTATTTATGATTTAGATTTTTTAAATCAGCAAATACTAGAACAATCTTTCCACTATAAGGGATAAACCTTACAGCAGGACAATCTTATAATTATTATTTAGATTTTATCTAAATAATTAAAAATAAATCAAAAATTTATTTTATTTTAAATTTAAAATTAAAAAAAATTATAAATCTATTTAGATCTTATCTAACTATTCATGATTCAAATTTTTAGATCAGTACATATTAGAACAATCTTTTCATTGTAAGGAGTAAATCTTACAATAGGACAACCTTATAATCAGTATATATGATCTTTAAATATAATTTTAGATTTATTTTTAATGCATACATGATCATGCCATAAAGGAACCTAGGCTCTGATACTATTGATGGAAAACTATGTGGAGTTTCATGCATGTATTTTGAATTTTTTTTAAAAAATAACATAGCGGAAGACTTAAATTAATCTAGTTAATCTATTTTATGTATATGATTAAATCATTAAACATCTATATCTAGGATCTATGATATGACATTATGCATAAATAAATCTAAAATAGAAAATAAATTGGTATTGATTATATCAATATCCTAGATCATATCTAGCAATCCTAGATCAAATCTTAGTGTAAAAGAGATCGAATATCTTTACCTTAGCACGGGTCGAGAATACTTGTTGCTCCAAAAATTGATTTTGATGATTATAAAATATTTGAAGAGATTACTAATGATTTTGGCTTGAAAAAAGATTTATTATATTTCAAGAGCAAAATCATAATTTTATCAAGTTTTGATTCGAAAGTCTCAAAAGTAATAATAGAAGATTTATGTCTATTGGAGGTAATTTCATATTTTTTGGATCTATATTTTGAGAAAAAAATAATTTTTAAAAAAAGAATCGATCCTTAGGTCGATCCCCATTAAAAGGGGCTGAATGGTGCGGGTTTCTTTGGTTGACACACCAAAGGGATCGATCCCTAGGTTGTCCCCTGTGCTAGAGGTCGACCTCTACTATTTCAAAGATCAATTTTATAGAACATAAGATTTTTTGATTTTTTATCACAGAGGTCGACCCCTAGATCGATCCCTGTGTAGGAGACGACCTAGGGGTCGATTCCTACAACAGAAAAACTCCACAATGGCTATTTTTTAATCCATTTTGGTCATATTTAATATGCATTTAAAGCCCTCCAACAATTCTAAACCTATCCAAATTTCTTTCTAATACTTATTAAAGATATATAGGCTCAAAAAGGAGGAAAAAAATCAAGAGATTCAAGTATTCATTTCAGTCCTCAGCAAAAAGGCCCTCTTCAAGCAAAGAAGCTTTCATTTCAAGCTTATCCAACCCCTCAAAAGCTCATTCAAGTCTTCAACAATCTTGAGAAAAATCAGAAAAGCTTCCTCTTTATTGTGTAAAGTATTCTTAAAGCTTTTATTTGCTCATTTAAGGAGCTTGAGTTGTATTTATTGACATAAACTCTTATTCTCTGCTCTTTGAGTTGTTTTAAGTTTTGGAAAGATTTCAAGACTTGGAAAGGTTGATCCTAATCTTGAATAGAATTGTATTGGATTGACTTATACCCAAAAAATAAGTATTCTAGCTTGGGATAGCTAGGGTTGGTAGTTTTCAACGTTGTATTTAGTTTGAATACATTTAGTAGATTTAAATTTTCAAGTAGGAGCTTGGAAAGTAGATGTAGGTACAAGATTGACACCGAATCACTATAAATCTTATTTATTTATAGTGTGCTTTTCCTCTCTCTATTTTTACATTGTTATATACTTGCTCTCTTGATATTCACTTATTCTCTATACTTAAAACACCTATCACATATCACTTGCATATCATTACAAAATCTTTGTAACTCTAAATCAACTCTAAAATTTTAAAAATCCAATTCACCTCTTCTCTTGGATTGCATAGCTGGGCAACAAGTGGTATCAAAGTTCGGTGCTTTAGTACTATTTTGATTTAACCATCAAAGAGTCAAAGATTTATGACAACCTAAGTTGGTATCTCTCTAGCCGAGGGGCAGTCCGCAAACCGACCTTCACTTTTCAATGGGTCAAACTATACCTATTGAAAAGCTCAGATGAGAATATTCATACAAGTACTTGACTATGATATGTGGAGTATCATAGTTAATGGACCACATACACCCACTAAGATAATTAATGGTGTAGAATCAACCAAACTCGAAAGAAAATGGGATGAGATTGATAAGAAAATGGCTCAACTCAATGCAAAAGCCATGAATATTTTATATTATGCTTTAGATGCTAATGAATTTAATCGTATTTCAACATGCATGTCAGCTAAGAAAATTTGGGATAGGTCAGAAATAACTCATGAAGGTACTAATCAAGTTAAGGAGTCAAAAATTAATATGCTTGTGCATAAATATGAACTTTTTAAAATGAAACATGATGAATCAATAACTAAAATATTTACTCATTTTATGAATATTATTAATGATTTAAAAAGTTTTGATTAGTCTTATTCTAACAGCGATCTTGTGAGAAAGATTCTTAGGTCTTTACCAAGGACTTGAGAGGCTAAAGTGATCATAATCTAAGAAGCCAAAGATCTGAATATTTTATCCTTGGAGGAACTTCTAGGATCACTAATGACACACGAGCTGAGTATGAAACAACAGAAGAAGATGTCAAGAAGAAGAAGACAATCGCACTCAAATCCACTACTCAACTAGAGAAGGAATCCGATGAAATAAAAAATGTAGATTAAGATGAAGAATTGGCCCTCATTACTAGAAAATTCAAGAGATTTCTGAAGAAAAGAAAACAAGGGATGAGGAAGAGGCCACCTACAAAAGGAGAGCATAACAAGAAGAAGGATAAGGAGCAACCCTTAATATGCTATGAGTGCAAGAAGTCGGAGCACTTTAGATCTGAATGTCCATAACTTAAGAAGGGTCCTAAGAAGTACAAGAAAAAGGCTATGGTGGCTACATGGAGTGATAGTGCTGATTTGAGCTTCCGAAGAAGAAGAGTCACATGAACAAGCTAACTTGTGCCTTATGGCACATGAAAATGAGGAAAATGCTGAAACTTTAAATGAATTTATATTTGAAGAACTTCAAAAAGCTTTTTATGATTTGGTAGATGATTTAAAAAAGTTAGAGGCTAAAAATAAAGAACTCAAGTTAAAGAATCAATTCTTACTAAAAAAAATAAAAATATTTCAAGTGAAAAACTAGCTTTAACTCGAGAGAACCTAAATTTGAAAAATGAAATCGATAAGTTAAAACTAATAGTTGAAAATTTTACTTTGAGTTCAAATAAACTTTCATATGATTCTTAAAAATCAAAAGACCGTTTATGATAAAGTCGGTCTAAGCTATAACCCTCTAAGAAAATAAAAATTTTTTTAAAAATATTTTTATAAATTCATAAAGCAATAAATTTTTAAATGTTACTTGGTTTAAATGTGGTAAACTAGGACATAAATCTTATACATATTTCTCTAATAATTCAAATATAAAGAAAATATGGGTTTCAAAAGGATCCATTGTGACTAACCTTAAAGGACCCAAGAAAATTTGAGTACCTAAAGTAAAGACTTGATTTTGCTTGTAGGTGTGTCTTGCATCTAAAGAAGAAAATCAAATATTGTATCTTGATAGCAGATGCTCAAGACACATGATCGGTGATGAGTCTCAATTCATCATATTTGATGCTAAAAATGGAGGGATGGTCATCTTTGGAGATAATGACAAAAGAAAGATCATTGGTATAGGTAACATTGATATCACTCCCTCCAAATATATTGAAAATATTTTATTAGTAGATGGTTTGAAATACAATCTCTTAAGCATTAGTCAACTTTATGATAAGGATTATAAAGTTATTTTTGAATCTTCATTGTGTATTGTAACTAGTTCCAATGATGATGACATTAAGTTTGTTAGGCATAGGCATGGTAATGTTTATATGGTAGATTTGAATGATCTTTCCATGATAAATATGCAATATCTAATAGCTATGAATGATAAATTTAATGAGACTAGTTGGCTTTGGCACTGTAGACTTGCATATATTAGCATGCATTCACTTTCAAAGCTTATTAAAAAGAAATTAGTTATCGATTTACTAAAATTGAATTTTGAAAAAAATAAGATTTGTGATGCATGCCAACAAGATAAACAAACAAGAGTTTTATTCAAATTTAAGAATATTATTTCAACTTCTAGGTCATTGGAATTATTGCACATAGATTTGTTCGGTCCTATAAGAACTATAAATTTAGATGGAAAGCATTATGGTTTTGTTATTATCGATGACTTTTCATGTTTTACGTGAATTTTCTTTTTGGCACATAAGGATGAAATTTTTCATGTTTTCTCAAAGTTTTATTACAAAATTATGAATAAAAAAGGATTTTCAATTCAAAGTATTCGAAGTAATCATAGAACCGAATTTAAAAACCAAGACTTTAAAAGTTTTATGATGAAAAAGGTATAGATAATAACTTTTCAACACCTAGGATACCTAAATAAAATGGAATAGTAGAAAGAAAAAATAGAATACTAGAAGAAATAGCCCATACCATGCTATGCGAAAGCAACCTTTAAGATACTTTTGGATGAAAGTAATTAACACGGCATGCTACATCTTAAACCGTGCTTTAATTAGACCAATTTTAAAGAAAATATCCTATAAGCTTTGGAAAGGAAGAAAATCAAATATTGCATATTTTCATATTTTTGGTTGTCGATGTTTTATCTTGAACAATGGTAAAGAGAGAATTAGAAAAATTTGATGTAAAATCTAATGAAGCTATTTTTCTTGGTTACTCTTCTAGCAAAGCATTTAGAGTTTTTAATAAAAAAAATTTTAGTAGTAGAGGAGTCAATACACGTTATTTTTTATGAAACTAATGATCTTCCATCAAAAAAGAGTAAAGGTATTGATGATGCAGGTCCTATTATAGATAGGATGAAGGAGCTCATCTTGAAGAACTCAACAATTCGAAATGAAGAAAAATATGAGAATAAACAAGAGGATGAAGGTGAAGAGTAACATGAACAACCTCAAGGTACAAATAATCTATCAAGAGAATAGAGGTATGACCACAATCACCCCAAAGAATTAATTATTGATGATCCTATACATGGGTTAAGAACTCATTCTTTACTTAGAGATGCATACAATCATTTTATATTTATTTCTCATTTTGAATCTAAAACTATAGATGAAGCTGAAAAATATTATAATTGGATAAATACAATGCAAAAAAAACTTAATTAATTCGAAAGAAATAATATATGGTCCTTAATATCAAGATCTAAAAATCATCCAACAATTGGTATAAAATGGGTATATAGAAATAAATTAGATGAAAATAAAAATATAATTAAGAATAAAGCAAAATTAGTTGCAAAGGATTATAATCAGGAAGAAAAAATTGATTTTGATGAGACCTTTGCATCTATTGCTAGATTAGAAGCAATTAGACTTTTTACTTGCTTACATGCTTTATGAATTTTAAGCTATTTCAAATGGATGTTAAAAGTGCTTTCTTAAATGGATATATTATCGAAGAAGTTTATGTAGAACAATCTTCTGATTTTGAAAATCATGCCTTTTCTAATTATGTTTTTAAATTAAGCAAAGCATTATATGATTTAAAACAAGCACCTAGGGCTTGGTATGAAAGGTTAAGTAAATTCTTGCTCAATAATAATTTTTCAAGAGAAAATATAGATACAATCCTTTTCATTAAAAAGGATCATTATGATATCTTAGTTATACAAATATATATTGATTATATCATATTTGGGTCTACTAATGAAATTCTTTGTCAAGATTTTGCAAAGCTCATGCAGGAAGAGTTCGAGATGAGTATGATGGGTGAACTAACATTCTTTTTCGGACTCTAAATCAAGAAAACAAAGGAAGAAATCTCCATCATCCAAAGCAAGTACTCAAGAGAGCTACTCAAAAGATTCGGGATGGAGAGCTCCAAAGCCATTGGTACCCTCATGAGCCCATCATGTAAGTTTGACAAGGATGAAGAAGATAAAAGTATTGATCAGAAACTTTATAGAGATATGATTGGTTCTTTATTATATTTAACTGCTAGTAGATCAGATATCATATTTAGTGTATGTTTATATGCTCATTTTCAATCTAATCCAAAAGAATTACATTTAAATGCTGTTAAAAGAATACTTAAATACTTAAAAGGACCTCAAACCTTAGGATTATGGTATTCAAAAAATTCATCAATTGACCTAATAGGGTATTCAGATGCAGACTTTGCTGGATGTAAATTAGATAAAAAAAGTACTAGTAAAATTTATCAATTTTTAGGAGTTAACTTAATCTCTTGGTTTAGCAAGAAGCAAAATTTGGTAGCACTGTCTACAGCCGAGGCCGAATACATTGCAGTCGGAAGTTGCTGTGCACAAATCTTGTAGATTAAGCAATAACTTGAGAACTTTGGCATCAAACTTAACAAAACTTTCATAAGATGTGATAATACTAGTGCCATTAATTTAACTAAAAATTCAATTCAACACTCCAGATCAAAACACATTAAAATTAGGCATCATTTTATAAGAGAACATATCCATAATAATGATAATTTATGTTTGTACTGAAAAATAATTGACTGACATATTTACAAAGGCTTTAAGTGAGGATAGATTTTGTGAAATTAGGAGAGAATTAGAAATTCTTGATCCATTAGTCTAAACATCTTTATGATTTCAAGTTCTTTCCTATCAAATCACCTTGAACCAAATCTTAAGCTTTATTCTCATCTTTCAACCTTTAAAAAGCCTCAAATTTATACTTCCTTTGATTAAGCTCATGAATGAAGTTCCATCCTTGAAGTTTCACATTTTTCTAGAATTTTTTCATCTTTTTTCGAACTTTCTGTGCCATGGGTCGACCTAGGGGCGACCCTAGGGCATTTTAGTCTTTTTCTTAAAAACTCATCGAGCCTTTTATTTGGAAATTTTTGGTCAAATAGGCCGACCCCTCTTTGCCTTCTTTTCCTGTTCCATCATTCAACCGTCCAAAAATCCACATTTACTCCTCTCCTAAATCAGCAAAAACCCATAAAAAATCATAATTTCTCGTGTTTTTCCCTCCAAATCGCTCCTTAAGGATCCAAAATCTCTCTCCATTTTCTTTCTTTTCGGGCGGATTCAAGGGTTCTAACAAACCCTCGCTTTAAAATCCATCATCGGCTACCACCATTAAAATCCTTCATCTTTCTCTCAAAATCTTCTTCATTCCACTTCTCCTTGAGTCTCTCTAGTGGGATTCAAGGTCTCTTTGCTCTCAATGGCGCCCAAGTTGAAGTAGCCACAGAGGAGGAAATCAGTTCGTGGGTTGGAGGAAGATGCTCATCGAAAAAGAATGGCAGCTGAGCCCTCTCCAGCTCCAACCTCAGCTCCCGATCTTGTTCCAGTATCCTCACCATCCCCTCTCACTCCAAGCAAGGTACCTCTGTCTGACCGTAGGGTAGAATCCGGAAGAACATAGATTTCAAGTTTTTTTGAAAATGAAGGGTTCTCTATTGGATCTAAAATCAAAAGTCAGGGATGGAAGTTTTACTATTTGTTAAAGGAGAATGCTTATGTTGATCTAGTCAGGGAATTTTATTTGAACCTAAGTTACTCCAATGGAATAGTAAGGTCATCTGTGAAAGGAGTTGACATAGTCCTTGATCCATTTCATTTGGGATAAATCTTGTACTTGCCTTGTGAGGGTTATACTGGCATGGAGCTCATAAACAAAGAGGAGGAAGTGAGAATTATTTTAGGAAGAGATTTTACTACTAGTTTAAACAAGTTAGAGGCAAAAATACTTTCAGTGAAAATGAGACTATTGCACCACATGGTTACCAAATTATTTGTCCCTAAGAGTGGCATGCATGATTTCTTATCTGGTAGGGACGTATGCATTATGTACCATGTGATCACTGAGATCCCCTTGAATCTTCCTACTTTGATGATTGAGGCCATGAGGGTGACACTGAACAGATCAAAGGCTCACTTGCCTTATGGTATGGCCCTTACCTTAGTCTTTAGGAGGTTCGGAGTCAGATTTGAGGAGGAGGCTATCACCAGATTATCACACACAGATACAATCAACCATCATACACTGCATCGCATGGGTTTTTCTAAGACTGATGGTGGTTGGTCAAAAGATGTTAAGGAGGAGGAGAGAGCAGAGAAAGTGGGACCATCTTCACCTCGTGATTATAGAGCATCACCTAACATTCAGTTCATATCTGATCATGAGGCTGATCCCTCAGAGTCTGTGAGGAGGGATGCATCGATTCCATCATCAGGGAGCAGAGACTTAGTTGCCAATTTTTTCGATGACCAGCTTAGGATGATCACCGATCGGATGTTTTAATCGATTGCCGACATCTTATCCCAGCAGATGGTAGATCTTCTATCTCGATAGATGGCCAATTCTTCTCAGGGGGAGAGTTATCATTTTGCCCCATCATCTGATCAGACTTTGATTCCTCACGTCTCTACTATTTTTTAGATGCTTTTTGCTCAGTCTGCATGAATTGAGGAGCTTGAGGGATGTATTTTGAGATTGACTGGCAGGGTCCTGAATCTTCAAAGGCAAATATTAGATTTGGCCTATCCCCAGTCTCAAGAAGATGTCTCAAAGATATCAAACCTTTCTGCAGAGGCAGCTAGACTTCGTCGCATTCTAGATGGTGGCTTTGATTTTCTAAGGAGAGAGTTCAGAGATTCTAGTGAGGCTGTTTCCACTCAGATAAGCTCTCTTATGTAGTCCATGTCGAGAGTCTTGGGATACTTGGACACCATTAGGATTGCTCTTCTTGTTCAGCTTTTTTCTTCCCCAGCTCCTTGGTCGTCTCGTCCAGCTACTCGTGCCCACACCTCTACTCGTGGCTGCAGCAGACGTACTCATGGTCGAGGATGTGCTCCTGGCTTTGATCCTGATACTCCTCATCATATTTTAGACTCTTCATCTAATTTCGATGCATCCAGCTGTGACTTCTACTAGATTTAGTTTAGTCATCCTTGTGTCGGTCTATGGCTTTGTATCTTTTGGTTGTTTATATGTATTAGTGATTAAGTCATGGTTGGTTGTATTTTTTTTGGAAACCTATGACTTTTATATGTATTGATGACTTATGTGATTTTATGTTCTAACTTTTATATATATTGATGACTTATGTGATTTTATGTTCTGACTTCTATATATTTTGATGACTCTATGTTGTGAATGGAATGTTTATATGATGATATCATTTGGATGAATTAACTCTTATGAATGGTTTAAATTTCTATTAAAGTATGCTGTAAACAGTCTTGCTTGGCCTATATGATTGGTATATGTCTTATTTTTTTATAAATTCTTGTTTTAACAGAAAAACATATAGCAAAATTAAAGGGAGAGGCTTTTTCTCTTTTTTTTAAAAATTTTTTTTTAAGATTTTAATTGATGATATCAAAAAGAGGGAGTAAACAAACAAAATTGGGCAATAAGCAAAGCAAAATTAACAAACAAAATTGGACAATAAGCAAAGCAAAATTGATAAACAAAATTATGTAATAAACAAAAATAAAATTGATAAAGACAATAAGTAATTTAATTATCAAGCTACTCATGATGCTCCTTACTACCTTTTATGTATGTTAGTTAAATAATTGAATATAAATATTCAAGTAAGTGATGTATTATGTTTCTTCAAATACTTGAAACTCTTAATCAATGCTTCTACATGTTATACCTTTGCTTATGCTCAAGTATTTTATCATCATAAAAAAGGAGAAGATTGTTGCTCCAAGAATTGATTTGATGATTATAAAATATTTAAGAGGATTATTAATGATTTTGGCTTGAAAAAAGATTTATTGTATTTCAGGAGCAAAATTATAATTTTATCAAGTTTTGATTCAAAATCCTCAAGAGCAAGAACAGAAGATTTATGATCTATTGAAGGTAATTTTATATTTTTTGGATCTATATTTTGAGAGAATTATTTTTTAAGAAAAGAATCGATCCCTAGGTCGACCCCTGTCAAAAGGAGCTGAATGGCATGTGTTGGGGATAAATCCTGCTCCAGCCGAAGTCTGGCTCGATGCCCAGCATAATGCAACCAGTAGCCGCAAAAGAGCTTCGACAGACGGGCTTTGGCCGAACTCCCAGCGGTCGAGCTTCTTCCAATCCATTCAGCCGGTCGAACTAGTTAGCTACCGAGCTTCTTCGGACTCCCAGCATCAAGACCGAACCCCTTCGGCCGACCGAGCTACATAGCGACCGAGCTCCTTAGACTCCGAGCGGCCGAGCTTTAACGGAATCCCCCGACGTCCGAACTTCTCAGCGGTCGTCCCGAACTTCGGCCGACCGAGCTCCTACCAAACCCTCCAGCGGTCGACCCTCAGCCGAAGTCCAACGGTAGGATGAACTTCCCAACGGCCGAGCTTCGGATTCCCAGCGGACGAGCCTTGACCGAACCACCCAGCAGCCGAAGTCCTTCAATCGAGCCTCAGTCGAGCTTTTTCGGACCTCTCAACGGCCGAACTCCCCAAGCGGTCATCCCTTCAGCCGACCGGGCTCCTCTGAACTTCTCTACAGCCGAACTCTCCTACAAGTCCGAACTCCTCTGGACGAACAACGAGACCGGACGGTATGGCCACCACTACTGATGACACCACTCTCTCCGTAACCAGCCCCGTGCGGCCCACGACCTGCCAGTATGGCTGTCAGCATCCACCTGGCGACGCCTTCCTCTCCGTACCGAACTTCATGCGGCCCATGATCTACCAGTATGACGGTCACCATCCATCTGACGACGCCATCCTCTCCGTACCGAACTCCATACGGCCCCAATGGCTCTCTGCCAGGCGGTATGGCCGTCACCATCGACTAAGCTCCGCCTATAAAGGACCCTCAGATACGCTAAGGCTAATCTCTCTAATCTCTAAGCTCTCCTCTTCTCCTTCAAGCTCCGGAACTCTTTCCGAGCACTCTATTCCTGTTGGCCAGAGCTGACTTGAGCGTCGGAGGGTCCTGCCAGAGCCACCCCCACCGGCTCCGGATGGAACTTTGTTTTGCAGGACCCCGACGGCGACCCCAGCGGCCTCGACTTCAGCGACCTCCGACGATGACCAGTTTCTGCACCAACAGATTAGCGCTAGAAGGAGGGCCCCTTTCCTTTTCTCTCTTAAAGTTAAAAGAAAGCCGAAGTCCCCTCGTTCTTAAAGGAGTGCTCGACGACGTTTTCCCCCTTTCCACCCCAAGGATCTCTCTTCTTCCTCTTTTCAAAGGATGGAAAGATGCCCCCTAGGAGAGCCTCGACTTAGCGGTCGACGGCCTCCGCGGCCCGATCTCGTTCGGATCCGGCCGCTCCTGCTCCAGCCCCGACGACCCAGGCTCGCTCTGTAGCCACGGTAGATGCGGAGCAGTTCAACCTGCTCGTCAAGCAGGTTCGTGATCTCACGGAGGTAGTGCAGGCGGTGCAGGCCATGCACCAGCAGACCCCAGTACCAGCTCAACCGACGCGGGATTCCCCAGAGCCGTGTGGTTCGATCCAGGGGCGACCAACATGGGCCACCCGACCTCCAATCCCCGGAAGAGGAAGGCAACGGGGGGAGAGCCCCTGCTCGGACCGTGGCTCGAGCCAGGGGGAGGCCTCGCACCCATTCGACAAGAAGGTCAGAGACCGCGAAGATCTTCTGGATCAAAGGCTCTTAGAGATGAGCCGACGAATCAAAAAACTCCGTCACGCTCCCTCCTCATACGGTAATGAGGTCCAAATCGACCCTCCTTTTTCACAGAAAATCATGCAGGAACCGATCCCGCCAAACTTCAAGCTCTCACAGTTTGAGAGCTATGATGAGACCACCGACCCGGTCGACCACTTGGAAGCCTTTTGGATGACGATGCTGCTCCATGGCACGCCAGACGCCATCTTGTGCCGGGCTTTCCCCTCCATCCTTAAAGGAGCCGCTAGGAATTGGTACTCGGCGCTCAAGCCGAGTACCATCCTATAGTTTGACCAGATGAGTCAACAATTCGCGGCCCACTTCGTCAGTAGTCGGCGTCCACGCCGAGGCTCGGATTTCCTACTGGCCATCAGGCAGAAGGAGGGGGAATCCATCCGGGCTTACATCACCAGGTTTAATACTATTGCACTGGAAGTCTGGGACCTGGACCAATCCGTCGCCATGGTCGCTCTCAAGGGCGGCCTTCAGAAGAACGACCTACGGTTCTCCCTGGAAAAGAAGTATCCCAGGGATTTTGCCAACATGCTGGCTCGTACCGAAAGTTATGCCCGGGCAAAAGAGGCCTTCGGGGCTAAGGACGATGAAGCCGGCGGCAGGCGACGAACCAGCGGGCCAGGTGGGCCCGTCGAAGAAAGAAAGCAGACTGAGGCTCGGTCGCATTCTCGGACTCCTCCGGGCCGTGGGCGAATCCGAACTCCCCCTCAGGCTCGGAGGCACAGAAGCCTCGATGGAAGCATACGCCGAGGTTCCCCCCAGCACCAAAGTCCTCCCCGACGACGACGGTTCCATAATTACGCTCCCCTTAACGCCCTAAAGACTCAAGTGCTGATGGAGATCTGGGAGCGACTTCCAAGGCCGGAGAGGATGCGCTCCCATCCTGGCAAGCACAATCCCAATAAGTTCTGCCTTTACCACCGCAACCACGGTCATGACACTGAGGAGTGCATCCAACTCCAGGACGAGATTGAAGAACTAGTCAGGCGAGGCAGACTTGGCCGATTTCTACGGAGGCAGCCCGAGAGGAAGGAAGAGCGGTCGAGAGCGTCACCACCAGGTGGGGAAAATCGGCAAGAAGATCGGCCGCCCCTTGGCGTCATCAATACTATCTTGGGGGGACCTCAGCAAGGGGAGACCAGTGGATCTGGAGAATCAATGAAGAGGCGAAGGATCGTGGAGCCCATGACTTTCACCGAGGAGGACGGTCAGGGAATCCAATTTCTGCACAATGACGTGATTGTAATTTCCTTAAATATTGCCGACTACGATGTACGCCGCATTTTGGTAGATAATGGAAGCTCGGTCAATGTGTTGTTTTACGATGCCTTCTCAAAAATATCCCTGATCGATGATCGCTTGGGGTCGATGAATTCCCTGCTGGTAGGATTTGCTGGCAATACTGTACCAGTCGAAGGCGTAATAACGTTAACCATAGCAGCAGGATGGCGCCCGAAGCTGGCCAAGGCTCAGGTCGACTTCCTAGTCATGAGGACCTCGTCTGCCTATAATGCAATCCTTGGCCGACCTGGTTTAAATGCACTCCGGGCGGTGGTGTCGACCTATTACTTGAAGATGAAGTTCCCGATGGGTCATGGAGTCGGGGAAGTCAGAGGAGACCAGGCTCTAGTCAGGTATTGCTACTCGATCGCCTTGCGTAAGGGAGATCGGCCCGACCCCTATCTTGTTGATGGGCTGGATGTCCGCGATGACCTCATTGAGGAGCGGAGTGAGCCCGCGGAGGACCTCATCTCCGTGCCCTTAAACGATGGAAGCTCAGAGCATATGGTGCAGATCGGCTCCAACCTAGCGGTCGAGGTTCGGGAGCAGCTCGTTACTCTCCTCAGAAGAAACGCAGACGTCTTTGCTTGGACCCCAGCGGATATGCCAGGGATCGACGTCGAGGTCATCGAGCATCGGCTGGCCGTCGATCCGAGGCACCGACCCATAAGAGAAAAGCTGCGCCACCATGCCCTGGAAAGGCAGAAAATGATCGTCGAAGAAGTGGACAAGCTCCTCAAAGCCGGACTCATCCGGGAGGTTAGCTATCCGACCTGGGTTTCGAACGTGGTTCTCGTCAAGAAAGCGAATAACAAGTGGAGGATGTGCATCGACTTCAAGAAGCTGAACAAGGCTTGCCCAAAGGACAGCTATCCCATGCCCAAGATCGACCAGCTGGTGGATGCAACCTCGGGCCACGAGCTCCTCACCTTCATGGATGCCTTTTTTGGTTACAACCAGATACGCATGGCGCCCGAGGACGAGGAGAAGACTGCTTTCATTACTGACCGAGGTCTTTATTGCTACAGGATCATGCCTTTTGGACTTAAGAATATGGGGGCAACATACCAACGTTTGGTTAATAAGGTCTTCAAGGAGCAGATCGGCCGCAACATGGAGGTGTACGTAGATGATATGCTCGTTAAAAGTCGAGCTTCAACGGACCACCTCGCCGACCTTGAAGAGGCCTTCGGTGCGCTCAGAAGACATAGGGTGAGGCTGAACCCAGCCAAGTGTGCCTTTGGTGTGACCTCCGGCAAATTCCTGGGGTTCATGGTGTCGAGGCGAGGAATCGAAGCGAACCCCGAAAAAATCCGAGCCATTCGAGAAATGATCGCTCCAAGGACGGTCAAGGAGGTTCAGCACCTGATCGAAAAAATGGCATCCCTAAGTCGCTTCGTGTCAAGGTCGGCCGAACGATGCATGCCTTTCTTCCGCATTCTCAGGCAATCGAAGGACTTCTCCTGGATGGTGGAGTGCCAGCGGGCATTCGAAGAGCTCAAAAGCTACCTCGGCTCGCCTCCGCTGCTGACAAAGCCCAAACCCGGGGAAGAATTATTTCTGTACCTAGCTGTCTCCCCTGGGGCCCTGGCTGCGGTACTGATCAGGGAAGAAGCGAAGGTGCAACGGTCGATCTACTACATCAGCCGAGTCCTGAGGGACGCGGAGACCAGGTACTCCAAACTAGAAAAATTAACTTACTCTCTCCTAATTGCCGCCAGGCGGCTCCGACCCTATTTTCAGGAGCACACCATAACGGTTCTCACGGACCAACCAATAAAAGAAGTCCTTCACCGGGCAAATGCTTCTGAGAGAATCACAAAATGGGCGATCGAACTCACGGAGTTCGACATCAACTACCGACCCAGGCCGTCAGTCAAGGCCCAGATACTGGCGGATTTCGTGCTGGAATGCATAATTTCGGCCGAGGCCGAGCTTGGGCCGACCGAGATCGACACCAAAGCGGAGCCGGGCCTAGACGAAGCCGAGCTGCCACGACCGAACCCCACCGAGGAAAGCGCCGACCTCCCCGTAGGCTCCTGGGCCCTGCACGTGGATGGCTCGTCCAACTCCACCGGAGCTGGTGCGGGGCTGGTCCTGGTTAGCCCCAAGGGAGTCGTCGCCGAGTACGCGCTGCACTTCGAGTTCCCGATGACCAACAATGGGGCCGAATATAAAGCGCTGATAGTCGGATTAAAGATAGCAAGGGAGCTGAAAGTAGATCGGCTTTAGGTCTATAGCGATTTCCAGCTGGTGGTCGACCAAGTCAGCGGTAGTTACGAGGCGTGGGAGGAAAGCATGGCGAAATACCTCGGGAGGGTGAGGGATTTGACTCCAACCTTTGACAGCTTCGACGTTCGATATATTACGAGGGCGGAAAATGCGAGAGCCGACCTTCTCTCCAAGTTGGCCACTTCTACCCCGACCGAACTACCCAGGGGAGTATTTTTGGAGACTCTGAAGTGCCCAACCCCGGAAGAGCCTCTGGTCGTCCTGTAGACGAAGTTCGAGCCAAGCTGGATCGACCCGCTGGTTGCATACCTCAGGGAGGGGGCCCTTCCCCATGATTCGAAGGAAGCTCAAAAGCTCAGGAATCAGGCTTCCCGCTACATCTTATACGAAGATAGGTTGTATAAGAGGTCCTACTCCCTTCCGTTGCTAAGATGCCTCCGACCTTTGGAGGCCGCCCTCACACTGCAGGATGTGCACGAAGGACTCTGCGGAAAGTCACGTAGGAGCCAGGTCCCTGTCAAAAAAACTGCTCCGACAGGGATACTACTGGCCGATCCTGTTTCGCGACTCCATGGAATACGTAAAGAAGTGCGACCGCTGCCAGAAGAATGCCAGCGTATAGAGGTGGCCTGCGTCCGAACTCACTCCGCTCAGCTCACCCTGGCCGTTCACGCAGTGGGGGATGGATATCCTCGGCCCCTTTCCAACGTCGTCCGGGCAGCAAAAGTTTCTGCTGGTCGCGATCGACTACTTCACCAAGTGGGTTGAAGCCGAACCACTGGCAAAGATCACCGAGGCTAAGGTACAGAACTTCGTCTGGAAGTCACTAATCTGTCGGTTTGGCCTCCTCCGAATCCTCATAACTGACAATGGGCGACAGTTCACTGGGGTAAGGTTTGCCGAGTTCTGTGAAGGACTAAACATCTCCCACCACTTCACGTCGGTCGCTCACCCGCAGGCCAACGGGGAAGCTGAGATAACCAACTGGACCCTGCTACAAGGAATCAAAGCGAGACTCGATAGGGCAAAAGGGGCCTGCGTGGACGAACTCTACCACGTCCTCTGGGCATACCGAACTACCCAGAGGGCGCCAACCGGGGAAATGCCCTTCGCCTTGGCCTTCGGTACTGAGGCAGTTATCCCAATCGAGCTTAAGCTTCCGTCTGTGCGAGTCGTGGGCTTCAACGAGCAGCACAACCCTCAGGACCTCAGAGTCAACCTTGACCTCTTGGAAGAAAAGAGGGAGGAAGCCAGCATCCGGATGGCAGCCTATAGACAGAAGGTGGCTCGGTACTACAACTCTAGGGTTAAAAACAAGACGTTCAGAGCAGGGGACTTGGTGCTGCGGCGAGCCGCTGTCGCTCAGCCTCAGAATCGAGGAAAGCTCGCCCTAAATTGGAAAGACCCGTATGAAGTGATGGAGGTCGTCCGACCTGGAGCTTATCGTCTAAAGAAACTCGGGGGGACAGTGCTTTCCCGACCATGGAACTCGAAAAATTTGAGGATGTATTATCAGTAGAATTCCTTTAAATACTCCTTTGCTCCGCATTATTGATTTCTGGTAACTAAGAACAAGAAAGAAACGAGCAAAAGCAGTGAGCAAGGTCGAAGGCCTCGTTCACAAAGGACGAGATGGGGAGAGAGGCTCGGACGATGGTCCGCATGTGCCCCCACAGTCCGTTAGGAACAGGAGGAGGACCTCGTCCTAACGCGAGCAAGGTCGAAGGCCTCGTTCACAAAGGACGAGATGGAGGGAGAGGCTCGGACGATGGTCCGCATGTGCCCCCATAGCCCGTTAGGAATAGGAGGAGGACCTCATCCTAACGCGAGCAAGGTCGAAGGCCTCGTTCACCTTAGACGAGATGGGGGGAGAGGCTCGGACGACGGTCCGCATGTGCCCCCACAGCCCGTTAGGAACAGGAGGAGGACCTCGTCCTAACGCGAGCAAGGTCGAAGGCCTCGTTCACCTTAGACGAGATGGGGGGAGAGGCTCGGACGACGGTCCGCATGTGCCCCCACAGTCCCGTTAGGAACAGGAGGAGGACCTCGTCCTAACGCGAGCAAAGGTCGAAGGTCTCGTTCACCTTAGACGAGATGGGGGGAGAGGCTCGGACGACGGTCCGCATGTGCCCCCACAGCCCATTAGGAACAGGAGGAGGACCTCGTCCTAGCGCGAGCAAGGTCGAAGGCCTCGTTCACCTTAGACGAGATGGGGGGAGAGGCTCGGACGACGGTCCGCATGTGCCCCCGCAGCCCGTTAGGAATAGGAGGAGGACCTCGTCCTAACGCGAGCATCGACCTCGGCTAGAGAAAGCTATCATGTCAACCTCGGCCAGAGAGCTTCAACATCGATCTTGGCTAGAGAAAGCTATCATGTCAACCTCGGCCAGAGAGCTTCAACATCGATCTTGGCTAGAGAAAGCAACCGTGTCAATCTCGGTTGGAAATGGGATCTTCCCCGGGCTTCAACTTTGACGTCAACTTCAAGCCGGAAATGGGATCTTCCCCGGGCTTCAACTTTGACGTCAACTTCAAGCCGAAGATGAGATCTCCCCCGAGCTTCGACCTAGACCAGCACAGAGCTCAGAGGAAAGACTTCGGCAGTCGCCTTTCCTGCACTCCCTTCCTTCGATTTTCGAACTCGAGAGTGGGGGGGCTAGTGTTGGGGATAAATCCCGCTCCAGCCGAAGTCTGGCTCGATGCCCAGCATAATGCAATCAGTAGCCGCAGAAGAGCTTCGGCAGACGGGCTTCGGCCGAACTCCCAGCGGCCGAGCTTCTTCCAACCCGTTCAACCGGCCGAACTAGTTAGCTACCGAGCTTCTTCGGACTCCCAGCATCAAGACCGAACCCCTTCGGCCGACCGAGCTACATAGCGACCGAGCTCCTTGGACTCCGAGCGGTCGAGCTTTAACGGAATCCCCCGATGCCCGAACTTCTCAGCGGTCATCCCGAACTTCGACCGACCGAGCTCCTACCAAACCCTCCAGCGGCCGACCCTCAACCGAAGTCCAACAGGTAGGTCGAACTCCCCAACGACCGAGCTTCGGATTCCCAGCGGACGAGCCTTGACCGAACCGCCCAGCAGCCGAAGTCCTTCAATCGGGCCTCAGTCGAGCTTTTTCGGACCTCTCAACGGTCGAACTCCCCAAGCGGCCGTCCCTTCAATCGACCGGGCTCCTCTGAACTTCTTTACAGCCGAACTCTCCTACAAGTCCGAACTCCTCTAGACGAACAACGAGATCGGACAGTATGGCCGCCACTACTGGCGACACCACTCTCTCCGTAACCAGTCCCGTGCGGCCCACGACCTACCAGTATGGCTGTCAGCATCCACCTGGTGATGCCTTCCTCTCCGTACCGAACTCCATGCGGCCCATGATCTACCAGTATGACGGTCACCATCCATCTGACGATGCCATCCTCTCCGTACCAAACTCCATGCGGCCCCAATGGCTCTCTGCCAGGCGGTATGGCCGTCACCATCGACTAAGCTCCGCCTATAAAGGACCCTCAGATACGCTAAGGCTAATCTCTCTGATCTCTAAGCTCTCCTCTTCTCCTTCAAGCTCCAAAACTCTTTCTGAGCACTCCATTCCTGTTGGCCAGAGCTGACTTGAGCATCGGAGGGTCCTGCCGGAGCCTCCCCCACCGGCTCCGGATGTGCCCCCACAGCCCGTTAGGAACAGGAGGAGGACCTCGTCCTAACGCGAGCAAGGTCGAAGGCCTCGTTCACCTTAGACGAGATGGGGGGAGAGGCTCGGACGACGGTCCGCATGTGCCCCCACAGCCCGTTAGGAACAGAAGGAGGACCTCGTCCTAGCGCGAGCAAGGTCGAAGGCCTCGTTCACCTTAGACGAGATGGGGGGAGAGGCTCGGACGACGGTCCGCATGTGCCCCCACAGCCCGTTAGGAACAGGAGGAGGACCTCGTCCTAACGCGAGCATCGACCTCGGCTAGAGAAAGCTATCATGTCAACCTCGGCCAGAGAGCTTCAACATCGACCTTGGCTAGAGAAAGCTATCATGTCAACCTCGGCCAGAGAGCTTCAACATCGACCTTGGCTAGAGAAAGCAACCGTGTCAACCCCGACTGAAAATGGGATCTTCCCCGGGCTTCAACTTTGACGTCAACTTCAAGCCGGAAATGGGATCTTCTCCGGGCTTCAACTTTGACGTCAACTTCAAGCCGAAGATGAGATCTCCCTCAAGCTTCGACCTAGACCAGCACAGAGCTCAGAGGAAGACTTCGGCAGTCGCCTTTCCTGCACTCCCTTCCTTCGATTTTCGAACTCGAGAGTGGGGGGGGCTAGTGTTGGAGATAAATCCCGCTCTAGCCGAAGTCTGGCTCAATGCCCAGCATAATGCAACCAGTAGCCGCAGAAGAGCTTCGACAGACGGGCTTCGACCGAACTCCCAGCGGTCGAGCTTCTTCCAACCCATTCAGCCGGTCCGAACTAGTTAGCTACCGAGCTTCTTCGGACTCCCAGCATCAAGACCGAACCCCTTCGACCGATCGAGCTACATAGCGATCGAGCTTCTTGGACTCCGAGCGGCCGAGCTTTAACGGAATCCCCCGATGCCCGAACTTCTCAGCGGTCATCCCGAACTTTGACCGATCGAGCTCCTACCAAACCATCCAGCGGCCGACCCTCAGCCGAAGTCCAACGGCAGGTTGAACTCCCCAATGGCCGAGCTTCGAATTCCCAACGATCGAACTTCTCAGCGGACGAGCCTTGACCGAACCGCCCAGCAGTCGAAGTCCTTCAACAGGGCCTCAGCCGAGCTTTTTCGGACCTCTCAACGGCCGAACTCCCCAAGCGGCCGTCCCTTCAGCCGGTTGGGCTCCTCTGAACTTCTCTACAGCCGAACTCTCCTACAAGTCCAAACTCCTCTGGACAAACAACGAGACTAGACGGTATGGTCGCCACTACTGGCGACACCACTCTCTCCGTAACCAGCTCCGTGCGGCCCACGACCTGCCAGTGTGGCTGTCAGCATCCACTTGGCGACGCCTTCCTCTCCGTACCGAACTCCATGCGGCCCCAATGGCTCTCTGCCAGGCGGTATGGCCGTCACCATCGACTAAGCTCCGCCTATAAAGGACCCTCAGATACGCTAAGGCTAATCTCTCTGATCTCTAAGCTCTCATCTTCTCCTTCAAGCTCCGAAACTCTTTTCGAGCACTCCATTCCTGTTGGTCAGAGCTGACTTGAGCGTCGGAGGGTCCTGCCAGAGCCACCCCCACCGACTCCGGATGGGACTTTATTTTGCAGGACTCCGACGGCGACCCCAGCGGCCTCGACTTCAGCGACCTCCGGCGACAACCAGTTTCTGCGCCAACAGCATGGATTTCTTTGGCTAGCACACCAAAGGGGTCGACCCCTAAGTCGTTCCCTGTGCCAGGGGTCGACCTTTGCTGTTCCAAAGGCTAATTTTATAGAACATGGAATTTTTTGGCTTTCTATCATAGAGGGGGTGCAGGGGTCGACCTAGGAGTCGACCCCTGCGATGGAAAAATTCTACTATGCCTCTTTTTTAGTCCATTTTGACTGCATTTAATGTGCATTTAAAGTCCTCCAATGATTCTAAATCTGCCTAGATTTCTTTCTAATACTTATTGAAGATATATAGGCTAAAAAAGGAAGGAAAGAAATCAAGAGATTCAAGCATTCATTTCAGTCCTAAGCAAAAAGATCCTCTTCAAGCACAGAAGCTTTCGTTTCAAGCTCACTAACCCTTCAAAAGCTCATTCAAGTCTTCAACAATCTTAAAAAAAATCAGAAAAGCTTCCTCTTTGTTGTGTAAAGTGTTCTTAAAGCTTTTATTTACTCATTTAAGAAGCTTGAGTTATATTTATTGACATAAACTCTTATTCTCTGCTCTTTGAGTTGTTTTAAGTTTTGGAATGATTCCAAGGCTTGGGAAGGTTGATTCTAACTTTGAATAGAATTATATTAGATTGGTTTGTATCTAAAAAATAAGTATTCTAGCTTGAGATAGCTAGGATTGGAAGTTTTCAATGTTGCATTCAATTTGAATACGTTTAGTGGATTTAAATTTTCAAGTAGGAGCTTGAAAAGTGGATGTAGGTGCAAGATTGGTACCGAACCACTATAAACCTTGTTTGTTTGTGGTGTGCTTTCTTTCTCTCTATCTTTACATTATTATATACTTGCTTTCTTGATATTCACTTATTCTCTATACTTAAAACACCTATCACATATCACTTGTATATTATCACATAATCTTTGTAACTCTAAATCAGCTTTAAATTTTTAAAAATCCAATTCACCCTTCCCTTTTGGGTTGCATAGCTGGGCAACAACACTGCTACTGAGATCCATAATTATGGTCATTGCTTGGAGCTATATAGAATGTTTGGTTTCTACAGGTTGTCTAGATGAGGCTCCTACATTGATCAGAGGTTCGACGATCAAAGATCTATGCGAAGTACTAGCTTCTTGTAGATCCCTCCTAATATTTTATCAGAATGTCTTTCTTCGAATCTCTTAGACCCTCCAAGAGATGAAGAACTGGAGGATAACTGAGAGAGAAGACCAACTCTCTAATCTCTCAAAATATAAAGAAGAAAGTGATCAAGAGGAAATCCTAAGAGAAGACCCTTCTTCTCTTTTTTTTCTCTCAATGGGACATAAGACTTGTCCTAAAGAAGCCCCTCACGCCCACAAGTTTGGAGTGCCCAATTTCCCACGTCCTCTTCTCTATATTCCTCTAATTTTTTCATGAAATTTCCTTAGGTTTCCTAAACCTACATCTCCTTAAAAAGTGGCGCCCCCCAAGAGAGTCCTTTCTTAGGTCAAATACCTAAGAAGGAAAAGTCAAAAGGTGGAAACTTGGGGGCATCCAACTCTTGGATGTCACCCAAATTTCCTTATGCATGGAAAATCTAAAATGCATGCCAAAAAGCAAGAGAAAGGGGGCGGACAAAATATGGTAGGCGTGGGATTAAATTCCAAAAAGAGGGAGAGAATTTTAAAGATTCGAAACTCTCTCAAATCTTACCAAAGTAGACATGGATGACTCACATCCAAACACCAAAGGGAGGGGCACATGGGATCTCCTTAGGCATGAGAAATTTCATGCCAAAAGAAAAGAAAAGTGGCGCTACTCAAAAAAAGGGGCATGAGAAATTTTGGCACAAGGGAGGAGGGAGAGTCCTAGTCCAATTGAGCTCTTCAATTTTGACTAGATCAAATCTAATCTAATTTCTATTCTAATTAGAATCGGTGCAACTTAATTAAAGACAATCATAGCCCAACTAAAAATCTAATTAAATTTGATTAAATCATATTTAAATTTGATTTAAATTTTAAATTAATTAAAAATTAGGTACACTCAAATCCTAATCAAATAGAAAATTGATCTTTCTTATAATTGGCTTATTTCATAAATCAATTAGACTTGACCTAATCAAGTTCAAATCAAATAAAATTAAATCTTATTCAATTAGAATTAATTTCAACCTAAATGCTCAATCAAATTGAATCAATTAGCAATTTAATTACTAATTAATCCTCCTGTAATACTTGCACTTGATTAATCATCAATCATATTGATGATTCGATCATTAAATGATTTTTAATCATTGATCAACTATCCGATCAGATAGAGACCTCTTATGTGTGTGATCCTATAGGTTCGAACCTAAATCGGTAGCATAGGAATAAATTTTTATACTAATCGAAATGATCATCTAGCAATAGTATCCAACGTCCGGATAAATCGAATGTATGTAAAGTAATATTCTAGAATCTTGGCCTATGGTTACCGTATAATTCATCCCTTTAATCCTTAATGCTCAGGATAACTTTAAGTTAACTGTTAATACTCAAATAGTTCATCTATATTACATTTTAATCTTACAAATTTTGTGACTCTTCATAAGAATTATCCAGGTTTAGGTTTTGCTCAATTGAAACATAGCGAGACATTCACTCTTGAAATCAGAAGTGGTCAATCCCATCTTTACTCACACACCGACTCTGCAAGTACTTATTGTACCCAAAAATCTTTCGTTATTGTATTAAAAATGTAGATAGTCCGACACCAAAATATAGTTAGTTGCTTACAAGTCACCATGGTGATCTCAGATCAGAGGAATACTTATATCCATTGGCCTTGGCTAGCTACTCTTGACAGTAGAGTGCTATATTGATTACGTTCAGTGCAAATATACTCCTACATCTCATTTGTATGTTATACTAGTATCTCCACACCACTTGGTTACAAAAACAACCAACGCATATGATATACAGTGATCTATACTCGATAAGTTATCATCTTAATTAATAATTTATCATTTGCTCATGAATAATTTTAAGAACCATCTGATAAATCCTTCTTTATCGATTGTTGGTAGGTTCTAAGAACTTCATCATAACATAAAAGTTTATTTAAGAAAGATAGATAATTTATGATGAATAAGCTAAATAACTTTTATTAATTGATAATTTATATACAAATTATATGAAGAGCACAATCATCTATAACCTAGATGATTGGCTTTAGGACACATGACTTAGTCAAAACAATTTTCCAAATTAGAGAGGGCAGTGGCCTAGACCTCTCCTTCTCACCGTGAGGTACAACATGGGGGGGAGGGGGGCATAGGGGCCAGTTGGCCATGGAGGAGCAACAGTCGAAGCCATGGAGGGGTGC
This sequence comes from Cocos nucifera, assembly GCA_006176705.1. NCBI lineage: Eukaryota > Viridiplantae > Streptophyta > Magnoliopsida > Arecales > Arecaceae > Cocos > Cocos nucifera. The sequence goes on along the minus strand of QRFJ01002210.1, from coordinate 306,862 downwards.
CTAGGGAGCTGTGGGGGGCGTGGAGGGTTGCAAAGGAGCTACGGGAGGCCCATGAAGGAGCAACGGGCGGGATCGCGGGGGTGCGATGGGCCACGGGCGTAGGCTGTGGGGGTGTGGCACGAACAAGGGAGCCAAGGCCGGGGGAGGGGGGTTTCGCACTGGGACTGGAGGAGGGCGGAGGGGGGGATTTACGTTGGGCCAAGGGAGGGCTTGGGGCGGGGGGTTCGTGGTGGGCCGGGGGGGAGGGTGGAGGGGGTTCACAAGGCCAGGGGCGGAAAGTGGGGTGTTTCGTATCAAGGTCGAAGGAGGGTGGAGGGGAGGGGAGATTCATGTTGGGGCTGGGGGAGGGCGAGGGGTTGGGATGGGGGGGGGGTTGCGGGGGGTCGAGAGAGGACAGAGGGCGATTCGCGAGGGTTGGGGCTGGAAGGGAGGTTTTATTCAAGCCCGAGCCTGAGCTGGGCCAAAGGTAAGTCTGAGCCCGGTCTGAAAAATAAAATGGATCCTATTTTTTTGGCCCAAACTCAACTTGAATGGTTTCGGGCCCACCTCGAAGCCCGACCCGAAGTCGGTCCAGTTCGATGGTTCTCGAGTCGGCCCTGCACAAGAAACATGATGTGTTAGAATGATAAAAGAGTGCAAGACAATAAGGTATTATTACCTTAGTTTCTATTTTGATGTGTGGTAGAAAGTTTCAGAGTAAATTAATCCATTTCCAAACAAAAGGCAAGAATTTAAACTTTAAGTCATAATCAACAAAGGAGGAAAAAATGGGATGAAAGCAAAAATAATACATGAATAAGTTAGATAGTTGACAAATTACATCAGGCTCATGGAACGGGATCAAGAGTAGAATCATGATTAAAGCTACAAATCAAATACTAATGTAATTGGCACTTTAATTAGTAGCTGGTTAGACTTTAGATAGAATCATGTTCATTATGAAATAAGATGGGTTCAACAACATAATTAGGATAACAATATAAACAAATATTAAGCATCTAACCACCATAATATCAAGGCAGGGACCTCCATGCCCACCTAAGCATCCATCGCAACCCTCATGATCTTGTAGTCTAATTATCAAACTTAATTCATAGGTTATGTTTAGTAGTCAGTAATCTATCCATATTGCTGGTAATTTAAAAGGACTCCACTAGATTATCATATTTGGTATATTTTTTAAATTGGTAATCCAAATTGCCAGATAATCCATATTACCTCTCATGATTACTAAGAGAAGGGGTGGCTATTCAGATTACTAAATATTTGGTAATTTGACAATGACATATTTGGATGAAAATGCCCTAAAAAAAAGAATATAATATAAATATAAATTTATATTAGAATATAATATATTATATATAATATATTATAATATATAATTTATAATATATATTTATATTATAGATATAATATAATAATTTAATAATAATGGCATAATAATATTATATTATATATTATCATTATTATATTATTATAATAAAAATATATTATAATAATATTATAATAATATAATACAACATAATATAATGTAATATTATAATAATATATTATAAATATAAATATATTAGAATATAATATATTATATAATGTATAATATATATATTTATAATATATATTTATATTTTGTACATGAGATATAATTTTTAATAAATTTAACTTTAAAAATATTTTAAAAAATTGATGTTATGTTATGAATAATCTGATTGTCATACCAAACATGTCAATCAAAATTTGTAGTAATTTTATCATAATATTATCTGCATGTATCAAATATAATAATTAATATTATTAATAATTTATCTAATAATTTAGATTATTATTATTATCTGATAATATACGAAATGCAATGCAGCCTTGATAAGTCCAACCAAATGGAGCAACCTTCGTGATCCAAGTAAGATCCACACCAAGAAAACCCTATTAACCCGAATCCGGTACAAAGTCCAAACAAGATCATGCCGGGCCAGAGCTCATAACAGGAACCAGGTTAACCCCGGTTCCACGACGCTTCGCCCTCCTCCAACTCCGCGGCGGCCGCCAAAATGATGCAGGTCTCCTCGAGCGCTCGACGCTTTCCGAGGGTTCTCGATCGAATCCCGGTCCTTCTTCGGCCTCAGCTTTCTCTCTCCTCCGATCCCGTTGAAGCCGTGGACAGCCTTCCCCTCTCCGGACAATGGCCGCGGCCAAGGAGCTTCTCCTTTCAAGATTCTCGTCCTTTCGGTAATCTCTTCTCTTTCCTCCATTTCTTTTCTCTCTCTAATGTTTTGTACCTAAATCTGTAATCTATTGCAATGACCATTTAATCTCCTTACGGGCAAATGAGATGTTAAGTTTCTCGCCTTGTTGAAATTTTACAACTTAATTGAATGACTGACGCAGAAACTCTAGATGTGGATTCTTGGAGTTGGACCCAGAGTGAGATTAGGACACTTGGGAAGAATTGTTTGAGATAAAACTTTTTCGAAATTTTTTTGGTTCATTTTTCCATTGTTCTCAACTGTGTCCATGTCGTCGGGTTTCTAGTGCAACAACTCGCCTTCAGAATGCTATGACAGGGCCCTCCTGTGTAAAGTTGTGCTTTGGTCGATAATTTAAGATTAATTCACAAAAGGATTGGGAAAATGTTTTCATAAAGTTTAATCTTGAAATAGATTGGACTCTGGCTTATTGCTTAGATTTGAGAATTTTGGTGTTCGCTATAGCTTTAAATGGAGAGCTTGCAATTTGTTATGTTAATGATTCTGGCTGAGAAACTAAGATCAAATGGTCAGTTCAAATATTCTTTCATGACTATAAAGATAAAGATTTATATTAATCAGCTATTTATCAGAGTTAATGTGGTTGAGATCCTTTATTTAGCTTTATTTTATTCTATTTTATCATTGGCTTTTAAGATACATGATCAATGGAGCATTTGCTTTGAAGGGATATGCTTTGGCACATCAGTTTCTGTATTTCTGCTCTTTGTGAAACATCTGCAGTATGTGAATCACTACTTGGTTCCATCACATGCGTTAAACTTTCTCTAGAAATCCTTTGATTTCTGATATCTGTATTAGTTCGTCAGTTGATAATCCTACAAAGAAGACATGATTATGGATTTCTGCTTTAATATCTGATGACCTTAAAGGTATTGATTTTGCTTATGTTATAAATTTGTTCTTAAAAGTGACCAACCATAGTTGCATCGCATGCTTCTTCTACTCTCATCATGTGTCAAAATATTATGATTCTAGTGGGTTGGTTTAGATCAAAGAATGAACTTCATTTTTCTAGGTATCTGCAGAATCAACTCTTTGATTTTCTTCAAAGTTGTGCTTACGTTCCTTGATTGGATGGTTCAAGAATTGAATTCTATTTACAACAAGCATTCTAGTATACAGTTTAATGCGAAAGAGTTCCAAAAATTGGATATGGTGTTTTCATAACCAGTGTTTGTTCAAGATGGTTTGTCTAAGTATCCATCACGTCTTCTTAATCTTCAACCATTGATTCACCCATCAATTCATGTAGAGGAGCCAAATAATGTGTCACAACTTGGGTAGATTTATGATGATATTAGCAAAATTTTAAGGCAAAAAGCAGTCAATTGCATTTCTTTGTGGGAACTTATGTCGCTTTGCTTGGTTGAAGGGTCATTCCTAGTACCTATGATATTCTCATCTGCAAGTGGACTGGGCTTATTTAGTTTAGATCATGAAGAAAATAAGCAACAAAATATTAAGCATCATCCAAGTGTACACATGAAACCAGCAGCAGTGCTTGATGCATACTAGATTTGTAATGTGAACTAGATGAAAATTGTAGGTCAAGTTCTTTTCATGTTGGGAGGATGATGATGCTTGTGAAGAGGAATTGGATGGTGTGGTCCATCTGATGTTCATCTTGTTGGTTGATGGTCTGAAGAAGCTGAATTTGGACTTTGGATCTACTAGATGCCAGAGGGCTTTTTTTTGCTTTGGTTGTTCAAAGTTTGGAGTATCTTTTATAGTAATCATCCTGCCTTTTTGTTTTGCCTGCTAGCTCTAAGTTCTTTCATTGGAAGTAAATTATTAAAGGATTGTCATCGAATGGAGAGGTGCACATGTCATATGAGCACTTGATTTTGAATACATAAATAGTCTTTTGTGGTTGTGGAATCTCCTCTATTTTGTGGAGCTTTACTACAACTTTTTCTCTTTCTCCTACTTTTTCCATCTGATAGTTTCTCTCTCATAAAATCCTGACATTTTTAAACCAAAAAAGATGAGAAAAGAAAAATTACTGGATGCATTGTGGCTTCTCTTTACCAACTGAAAAATAAAATAAATGGGCAAACATCATATTTTTTTGTTGAGATCAAAGTGAATGAAGTAAATGGAATTTGACCCCCCCTCCCTTTTTCTTCTTTTCTGTCTTGCATTAGTCAGAGATGTACCTTTATTATGGTCTTCATCAAGCACTCTTGAGAAACAAGGAAGGGGCTTCATTGTTGTTGACAAAACACCACGTCACCACCCTATCATATCTTACGTTATTTTATCTTTCAGGTTTAACTGCGATTCAAAAATCTTAAAATCCTCCCATATTTGATGAGTTTTCCTTGGGAAGTAATGGATGATTAAGTAGAATATGTAAAACAAAACCAGATTGAAAATAATTCTTTAAAAAACCTTCCAATTAAATAAGGAATTAAACTATGTAACATCAAACTATATTCACAAACAAAGCACTTTGTTGCTTTGCATGATGAGGCTGTTTTGACATAAATTTGAATAACTTGATCTAGGTACAGTTTTCTGTTTCTTGTTGTTTTCTCCATAATGGTCAAAGTTAGTTGAGTTCCTATTTTAGTATATGGTAAGGGGCCCAGAAACTGTTTACCATCTGATTTCTTAATTTTTGAGATCAACGCATGACTTTTCACTGTGAACTTAAAATACCTGTAATCTATATCATGAAATTCTAGCAGTGGTAGTTCTGCCTGTGTTATGTGCTCATTAAATATGTTTGACTTCGTTACATCTCATTCGACATTTTTCTGTCTGGAAATCTGTGAATCTTCTGTTTTATTGTTGTAGTAACTACCGATGGCAATCCACGGCCTTCAACCATAATGTTTAAACAATTGGTACATCACCCACAGTGCTCTCCTATGGTTCGTGCCTTTTTTTCTTCAGTGGCAAATAAAGAGACTGGACAACCTACAGGTTCATTTCTTCTGTTTTTCTATTCTGGTATTTTATTCCCCTTGTGCTTTGATAACTAATAATTTGTAGCTTGACAATGCTTGTATTATAGATATTGGGACAATTAACTTGCTGAAAAATGTACTTTGTAGACCCACACTTACCTATATCGGCTATGATGTATGATAGGAGTTATAATTTGAATAGATATTAACTCTTCATATTTAATAAAGTGATGATCCTGCTATCCAACTGTCTGCTTTTGCTATCTCCATGTGTCAAGACTTCATTGCATGGATGCATCGCATTCAAGAGTGCATACCTGAACTTGGAATAGCTGGCTTAAGTCTGTATCCTGTACTCTGGGAATGAGAAATGAGATGTATCATTTGACTAGAGTAGTGATGGTGCACCCTCAAGCTACCCGATGGGCTTATGGTTATGATCTTCTGTTTATGACTGCATTAATCATTCATTTGCTGTGTTTAACTTGAGGAGTGGAAAATCATACTAGTTCAATATCATTTTTTCTTCAAGTAGCACAACACTCATTAATTCATGCTGATGCAACTCCAAAATTAAGATCGACTTTATCAAAAAGATTGAAATTCGGTGATTTGTGTCAGTTGAGTGTAGCATCAAAATGATCGACATCATTGTGATGAATGAAATAAATGTAATTTTTTTTTGGCACAAAAGGGGTTCTTGGAATCCATGACTTTATACATTGTTTGAGACATACTTGCTCATTTAAGTAAAACATCTAAAAAGGGAACTTGGTGGTCTAAATTGTATGAGGAGTGGTTTTGATCAGAACTTGTATACTATTGGGACAAAGTATCGCCATACTTTGTGTCAATGAAATAGTCTGTCCCCTATATCATTTCGAAGCTGATGATAAAAGTGGTAAAAGGAATAGTTTGTCTAGGTTAGCCAACTTATATCTAACTAAAACAAAGTTGAGCGTCTGATTAAGTTATTTAAACTTTTTTTTTTTTTTTTGGTTGAAACCAGCTACCTTAGGAAGCCCTAGTATGGATACAGCCAGAAGCATTTGACAACATCAGATCATGGAGCGCGTGTGGAATGACATCCGAACAAGTCCAGTGACAACACCTGTGTGCTCAGTGACATAGGAGGCCACCCAGTCAGTCACACGATTAAGTTCAGGGCTTTTGACTGAACTGTTAAGTTTAATCTCTTTTGAATTCAACTTTTTTAATTAGTTATGATATCATCTCCTTTGTTGATTAGTAATTCAATATTTAATGGTAAATATGATTTTGGTTAAAATTATTCGCTAATTGTATCATTGCATTCATGTAACAACCTCTAACTTTATAATGGATTTGTACTATAATGTTTTCTCCATAGCAAATATCCATATATGAGGCTTTTTCAAGGTCTACTGTACGCTTTCTTTTGATGTTGACTGCAGAAATTGTACAGGAGCTATATCAAAAAATGTCCAAGTCTGTTGAAGCTCGTACCATGCCTCCAAATGCTTGGTTATGGTCACTAATTAGCAACTGTGCCAATCAGGAGGATATAAAGCTTCTGTTTCAGATGTTGCAGAAACTCCGGATATTTGTTAGTGCTATTCAATTTCTCACTAGGTTTATATGTGCTTATCTTCACCATTTGCTTGTTTATATTCCTCTCTATGCTTGTTCTAGAACACTTTGAATATGTGCATGAGTTGCTGGTTTGCTGTTGCACTCCTAACACCTCAGACATCAAGATTGTAGTATTAGTACTTTATATGATAAGAAATGAAGTTATGTTGAAGAAAAGGCTTTCTGTAATTTTTAATTGAATTGCTGATACCATGATAACTCGATAGTGTTAGTTTGGGGATTTTAAGAGAGGGGGGCTGGGATGGATTCCATGTTAGATTTGTTGATGAGAGGGATGTTGGCAATGAGTCTGATTATGGTGATTGTGGTCTTGGAAATGGATAGAAAACGAGTGCGTAGAGGGATGGGAGATTGATAGTATATGTTGGCAAAATTTAATTTGTTGTGGAGATGTAATTTGTGCTTTGCTAATACTTCGATCTTGTAACAACTATCAATGACAATGATTATTATTATTATTATTAATTTATTTTATTTTATTTTTTGGGCAGGGTGGGGTGGGGGTTCATGAATTCTCATTACATAATTAACCTTGTCCTGATACTCATATTGTAGTTGCTGAAGATGTTATATCAAAGGCATTGTTGGAATATCATATTGTTACAGTGATTAATGTGCATCAACCGATATACATGTGCACATTAGTATTAAAGTATATAATTAGAATAATTATATTAATTAAAATGGTAACTGACAGAATTGTACTTTGATTGCAGAGATTGTCAAACCTTCGCATACATGCAAATTTCAATTGCCATCTTTGTATGAGAGTTTCTGAGGCTTGTGCTCGTGCAGGTGCCCTTGAATATGGTATGCCACTGCTTTTAGTATAATGTGTGAAGTTAGACAACTCACTTCCAGATATTTGTCATGCACAACTGTTTCATCATAACTGCTCCTATATGCAAAGTTACATAAACTATTGACTGCTATGATGTTTTTAGAAAGTTATGGAGCAAGCATTCATAGTCGATACCAAATCAAGGGGTGTTTGGACCTGCAAATATTCTTAAAACTCTGGATTTTTTGAACCCTATTGCAAAATTTACAATTTGCTCTTTGGATGCCCCTTATGAAGTATGGATAGTATTCCAAATAGACCTGATTTTGCAGTATTTCCACACTCCACTCCAAGAAGAATAATAAAATAGAAAACCTCATTGCACTTGCCCTCTCCTACCCATCTTACATTGCAGCTGCATGCATCTTTCTTTTTCACCTTCCTTCTTCCCCAACCTCATTGCTCCATGTTTCACCATCTGCTAGCGATGGTGAAAGGTATGCTGGCGGAACTAGATAACACCATACTTCCTGGTAGGCCTCCTTTCCTTCCTGCTCCTCCCACTCCCCCACTCAACAACCCGACCTTTATCTGGTGAAGACAGCTAGTTTATCGAACTGGCTGATGACTCTGCCACCATGAAGCTTTCCCTCCCTCTTGCCTTATTCTTTGTCTTCGTCCATCCTAACTTCTGTCCATGGGTTACCTCAACTTGCTCTAGCTCCCAATCACCACCATCATCCCATTACCACCACTCATGGTGGTGAGTAATGATTATGGTAATGGTGGTCTTTGAGGTGACAAGGATGGTGGTGATCATGGTGGTGGTTGTGGTGATGGTGATGATTGTGGTGGTGGTGGTGATGATGATGCATTGGTGAATGTGGTGGCGTTAGCGATGGAGGAGGTGGTGATGGTGATAAGTGTAGTGGTGGTGGTAAGTGTAGTGATAGTGATGGTGGTGGTTGTCATCATGCTGATGTTGGCAGTGATTGGTGGTGGCAGCTTTGGTGGTGATGGTGCTTGTGGTGTGTGGAGTGAGGTTTGAGGGTTTGGGCCTGTTGGATTGGAGGAATGGATGAGGAATGAGAGAATTGTGAGGAAAAAATTTCCTAGGATTTTTTTTGACTATGTCCGAATGGTTGAGAAAATGGAATTCTGGAATGAAACCAGAGAATTTTCATTCCCTAGAATTCTTTTTCGAGTGTATCTCCATTGTGACCTTGGTATTATGGGTTCGTAACATGGAGGCAGTCTTTATGCATGTGGGGGTAAGGTTGCGTAATCTGACCCTCCCAAGACCCTACAATGGTTGAAGCCTCATCCATTGAGAGTCCCATTTTAGAATTTGTTTTTTTTTTTCACAGTGCATCTAAACAGGGTTGTAGTTGTCTAGGATGCCCTAAGCTTGTTAGGATGTGGTCTCATTTCAGGTATGGAAACACTTGTCTATTTATTTACTTCACTTTGTTTTCATCAGGGATATGCAGATATTTTTTTTCTTAGAAAATTGGAAATCTAGACCAATTAATAGTACTGTAAGCAAAGAAAGCATACTGTGGAATTTTCTTAACACATTTTAATTTCATTTCACCGCATTTTATATGTAGAAAATTAGGATTTGGAAACTCCACAAGTTTTAATTGTCAAATCTGCAAGCAACTCATGGTAGTAGACTAGGAGTGTGCCTTGTCACTTGGAAATGCACTTGCTGCATTTAATGAAAAAAAGATAGAAAAGCTGATGGAAGGTATCAATTGAATTGGTTCCAGAAACCTTGATACTATATCCAGGATGGAATTGTGGAAAGATTTATAGTTTTTAAGGTTTTTCTGGTGGAAATAGGTTTCAAGGTTTAACTGGTTAGGTTAACATGCTGAAATCTTGGTTATTCAAGCTTGAATGAGTTTAAGGGGAAGCCTTAGACAAGGAGATTCAAATGGTAACTTTGTGTGGAATAAGTTAAATGTCTCAACTTTGACATGAACCCAAGTCAACATCATACAAATTCAGGTATGCATTAGAAATTGGTTAGGCAGGCAAAGCATTGTATTGCAGTCCTGCCATGATTATTTGTCTGTGGTTTTCTTGTCGGACACTTGCAAAATACAAGGCTTAAATGGCTTTAACCTCTTACTTTGTATTAAAAGTATTGACATGCCGTATAGTTTCATTTTATAAAATTTAGAAAGTGTTTTTAACGATTAAAAGGAGCATTGCTTTAATGAAGCCATCTCTCTTTCTCTCTCTCTCTCTCTCTCATATTTTCCTAGAGGAGCATTGTGGTGGTGTCCCTGTTAGGGTCAAAAGAAAATTGGATAGAAATTTGGGTTTGATCAATAAGATTTTGTATGCCTGCTATGAGAGGGTTCAACTCCTTAAATACTTGCATATTTTTCTGCCAAAATTATTACTGATTATTTTTGTAGCAATATAAGAAGGAATAAAATAGTATGAAAAAGAAATATTCATCTAAGTTTGTGGAATCACTATGTAAACAATGAGATGCAGGATTGGTACACAACTTAGCCTCTTCCTGTCTGGTAGTTTTCTGTCTTACGTCTATTGCCTTAGCTGTTGTCTATCAAGTCTGAGAGTTGTCTAAAATCCTACTAGAATAATTTTAGTGTGGCTCTACACTAGTTACAAACATGGTGAGCAATCTCACTTGAGAGTCACTTTTGGTATTGATATTTGAAATGACTAATATCTAGTCATATGACTCTTTTGCTGGTTTTCTGTCTGCATTATGTGGATCCAAAATAGATGATATTGGCAACGTTAGGCCTACAAATGATCCAAATCATTGATCATGAGCAAAAAAATTTGGTTTTTTCTTTGCTTTTAATTGTTATATATCATGGTTTAATATATGAATTCTTGCTTGAAGTGGCTTCTGATGTATTCTAAATAGTTAGAGATAAAGATAATCTTGACATCTGAAATCTCTTAGTTAATTAGTTTTAATTGAAGTTGGTGTAAATATGTGGTCTTTAATGAGCTTTTATTTCCTTAGATTGTGGAGACAAGCTTGATGGTTGTCCTTATTGTAATGAGCACTTCCTTTGTATATGCAGGGTTGAAGGCTTTACGGAAGCATAATGTTTATGGATTAACTCCAACCATCGGTTCTGCTCATTATTTACTGGTAATTGATTATATGGGCAGATTTATTTTTTTCAACAGATTAAATAGTAATGATTTTTCTGCTGCAGCTGCATGCTAAAGAGCATAATGATGCTAAACTCATGGTAAAGATTATGGATGTCCTGCAAAAGAACTCATTGCCACTGCAACCGGGTACTGCTGACATAGTCTTTAGGTATAATAAATCAGTAGCTTTCAGTTATCATTCTTTCTTAGGTATCATGCATGTTTTGATCTACATTTTGGTACAAGAGATTACATAATAGTACTTTTACAGCCGATAAAAGTGGTAGGTCTTTATGCACCTAAAATTCTTCAGTACCTCAATTTTGGGTCCTACGTAGTAAAACAGAATAATTTACCATAACAACAAGAGTTGCAGCTTTTTATTGTTTTGGTTAAAATTTCACTTTATGAATTGTTCGCAAGTCATTCTTGGTAGGACTTTGTCCTGTTTTCAATAGTACCTGTTCATACTCTTTGTGAAACTTATATCCAGCTGTTATATATCTTTCTTCTTGCTTCCTTGATGTTCTTGTAAAATCCGAGTCTCTTTCCTTCTAGGACCACCTCTAGTCTTTGCTGCACATGACCATACCATATTACCGAAGCTCCATCATTTATCCCTCACACTGCTATTCCTAAGCCTACTCTAGTTGATCCAACTCTTGACATTGCCCAATAATAGCAAAAGTTTTTTTGGTTCCCATATAATAAATCTTTTGTTACTTCCATCACTAAAAATATATCCTTTCATCATTGGGTTATCAAATATATCAAATTTTACACATATATTCATTCTTGAAATCTCTCTTATTGGTAACCATAATATATTAATGTTAAAACAAATTTTATGCTGTATATTCTGGGTCATCTTTATAGATCTGATATATGAATTGCTCCTTATCCACAGCCATTTCCTCGGAACTTGTAAGTCTTCATATTTGAATATTTGTTTCTTGCAAATTACATGCATAACTAAAGGATAACCACTTTTTGTGTTTTGATTTCACCGGTTGCAGTATTATGCGATGCATTTGAATTTACTTTGCTCGCTTATATTAATAAATATAGTGTGATTTTATGTTTTACATCAGCTGTACATTGTTTTACATGATCAAGGAATGCAGGAGTCATTTAATCAAATTTTTAAGAAAAAAATGATTATGCTGAAGCCTAATTGGTTGAACATATTAGTTCTTGATTTGTCATATAGCTCATTAACAAAAAAAAGAAAGAGATCTAGATTCATAAGTTTTGCCTAAGTGTACTACTAGGCCCCATTTGGCATTGATTTTAGAGGGCTAAAATGCACTTTTTAGAGGGCCAAAAGCTCTTTTGGATAATTTGAGGCATTTGGTAAAAATTTTGAATTAGCTTTCTGATTCCTCCAGAAGTTGAGAAAGGTCTACAAGGGACAAGCTCCAAGGTCGGACAAAAGCTCTACTTGAGATAAGTCGGAAAGCTATTTTTTTGGGGCTCACTTGAGAGACGCAAGTCCCGACAATTGAATTTTCTTTAAAGACTAATTTAAAATATTTTTTATTGCTGTAATTATTTAGTTCGATGCCTTTTTATTGTCATAATCATGTAATTTAGGATTTTGAATCTTAATATTATGATGAGGATCGTCCTCTTGAGTATTTAAAGATCGATGAACCACAAGAAGAAAGGAGTATGAACCAAGTCAAATAGTTATATTACTGTTAGAATCATGAACTATCCAGTTTACTATTAAGACATCCTTTGGTACTTGGTCATCACACAGAAAAGTAAGTATACTTTATTTAGGTTAAAATAAAAAAAATAATACATGAGTTAACAATGCTTTAAAATAACAATTTATTAGAGTATGATATAATAACAACAAAATGTGCTACATTATTATATTATATTATTATAAATATTAATATTATATTAGAATAATTATGTTATAATAATATAATGTTATTATATTTTTATAATATGATCATAATATAGTAATATTATAAAATTATTATATTTTAAAATAAATATAATAATTTATTTTCTTTTGTATTATCTAGATTAAATATCAAAATAAATAATTTATAAATTAATAATACTTTATAACAACAGTTTTTGCTAGTACATATGGATAATTGAAAGCATTGTGCAATGTCCTTTTAATCATTTCTTGATGCTAAAAGCATTTTCCCTGCTTGGTTACCCAACAAATGTTGTTCTACGACACTTGGGAAATGCACTGACTAAATAGCAAGTTTTTTATTAAAATCCCTACTAGGAAAAGTTCTAGTGTCTAATGCTCTGCAGACAAAAGCTCTAGCAGCTACAGCAATGTTGAATGGGCCTAAGTTTCTTAATCTAGCTGTTCACAAGCTCGTATCTCTTTTCATGCCATAGTGTGCTTCCAACATCAAATGAATCATTTTATTGCCAAACAATATTGGGACAATATGCAGTGATCTGAATCCACGTTATTTGGTCAGCATCGTGATGCAGAATCTTTTGTTGTTATGAGATTCTTGGTTTCTTATACTATAGAATTATGCTAGTCATGTGCTCTTTTTTTTTAATAATCTAATTAAGTCTAAATGTTGTATCATTTATTTCAATGGAAATTATATCTGCTTCACTACTATAATATCACAAAGGAATTTCTTTTTAACTTTTCATGTCTTTAGATTTTGAGCATTGATCAAGGTTACAAAATTCTTATATTGAAAGTCTATTACAGTTCTGCTGTTTATTTTCAAAGCTGAAGTGTTTTTCCTTCTAAATCTTAATTGAATGTCTTAAAATACTATTCCTTATTTTTCATAATCCTGTACAGCATCTGTTACAATACAAATAAATGGGATTTGATCTCAAAATATGCAAGAAGATTTATCAAGGCTGGAGTGAAACTGCACCGAACTGCATTTGACATTTGGATGGAGTTTGCTGCTAAAATTGGTACAATGTCTAAATTCATATTGTTGGAAAAACATGAAAAGTTTCATCGACATGATCTTTAGTATTCATATTAATTGAGGTCAAATTAATGTGGAAAGCAATACAATATGAAGTTCTATGCAACACTAGAAGTAAACATGATTACGATACCCCTTTCTGGATTTTAATCTTTGGATGTTGCTGAATTGTTTTATGCTTTGTAACTTATTATTTTGTAGGTACCATTAAGGTTTCTTTTACCCACAGCAAATTTAAGAATTTCTGTACTATCTCACCTTTTCCAATTCCTTGACTCATCAACTTTGCCAAAATGAAAGGCCTGGCACAAATTGTGGATAACTGGATGCTATGAGAGAAATGTTCCTTTGTAATGTCACAATCCTAAGGTGTCTAAGCACATGTAAACCGGGAGCCATGTCCTAGCTTTCCCTAAACTTGGAAACAGTCTAGACAGAACAAAGACTTGAAAGATTGCTATAGAGAAGCACACATCTTTGAGGCACAATTACCAGCAAAGAAGCCAATTCAGAACAATCTTGTCATGTTAGTTGCAACCTTAACAATCAACATCTATTACAAGTATCCATGTTTAATATTTTTTATCATTTGACTTTAGGGATAAGCAAACAATTTATATATGACTCTTTTATTGTTCAAGGTACATGACCTTAGTAGATATCATCAAGACAGCAAATTTGAGTGTGTGTGTGTAAATTGCAATACAACACAATATAGTATCTTCCATAATATCTTTTTTTGCAGATGAAGGTGCATGATTTGGTCAAAAAGCTATATGCTTCCATTGATAAATTGACATGAGTGAATGTGCAATCTGCACAGTGCTGTTTAGACTCCTAGTTACAACCTTCAGGTGGCTTCCCTCTGTTCTAAATGTGTTATTCAGAAAATGCTTTAAAATTTTACTTGAAGAGCGGTAAGATGGTTTCCAAACATGTTTGGAAATTAAGATTAAGTTTGCAAAGAATAAGCAAGTTGAAAACTAAAACAAATGAAGATATGTGAATGTTCTTAGTGCTGCCTAGGTTTATGGGCCCTAGTGTCTCTCTTCAGGGCCTGGTTGTGTAGGCATGTTCCATGTGCACCCTGGTCAGGTGTTTGTTGTCCTCTGAAGTAGGTTGAATTTTAGTGCAGGGCAGGTCAGAGTATTAGGCAGGTACATAGGTGGATTGCAACCTATTCATACCTGGTTGCACTGTGTCAAATGGGATGAAAATATCCTTACGGCAGAGACAGTTGAGCAGATCTTCTAATCCTTTTTTTTTTTCGGGCTATAGATTATCAGATTAATAAATCAAAACCCTTGTATTGGTTATGGACCTTAGCTATTGTTTCTGGAAGACTATGCTGAATGTGGAGGATAGGACTTGTTTATTTGCTGATGTTCTACAGTTCATTCTTTTTAGAAAAGGGATAAATGTCAAATTTTAATTCAATTTGGCTAAATTTAGATATGGTCAGAAATGTATGCATGTACTTTGCTTACATATATGTTGCTTGTTTTAACCATAGTCACATATACTGTGTATTTGTATCAAATATATATGTTTTATAGATCACTCTACAAAATTTAAATTACTAAATGAGGATAATGTAATCTATATTGGATTTTAACTTGGTCATCATCTCCGGAAAAATGGGTTTTCTAAAAATTAATCTCTTTGTTATTTTTTTTTTCACAGGTGATGCTCACTCAATATGGAAAATTGAGAAGCTAAGAGCAAAATCTGTAAAAGAGCAAACTCTTGCAAGTGGGTTTTCATGTGCTAAGGTAATAATTCTTATCAAACAGCAAACCCCTTGATTGTAGTCGTGGTAACCAACATATCTATAACCTTTTACCCTTTAATTTGGTCAACCTATTGATTTAATTACTAAATTTTATTTGATGGGAACGGGTTACATGGTACTCCTGTAGCTTCCCGAGGTCTGGTACAACTTTTTACTTATGTCGATTTAGCATGTGTTGTTTCTGATTGGTGAATTTATCTGCGAAAATTTAGGACTGACATTTGGCAGTCTGTAATTAAAAGGACTTGTGTCACCAACTGGAGCCTTGTCACCCTATAATGAGTGTAATTCACTCTGGGTAACATCATCAGGATGATACTAGGGTAGCATCTGAGTCTTTCCCCTGTTTGATAGCCTGTATTTTTCCTTTAAATCAGTCTATTGTTTCATAGGCAACTACATGCCGCTAGTCCATCTTTATGACATGCACATCAGTTGCCAAACTTGTAGACAATCATTTAACAGAATTTGTCTTTCGAGTATGGCAACTAATTCTCACACATTGAATATAATAGTAACCTGGACATCATCATGGCGAGTTCAATAGCCATCCTAAATCCATAACCATTCTATGCATCCCAACTTCAAAGTCTTCCATCTGACTACTGCTTTTTGTCCTTGCCAATGTCAGGTTTTCACCAATCTCAAAAAAATTTCCACTTTAACATTGCCTGGAGTTTTTGGCATATTACAGAGTTTTGCATGTTTCTCCCATTCATGTCCCATCAACTGGTGCTGCTAGTTCCAATGAACATATAGCTATATTGTCAATAGTAAACTATTCCAAACAATACCCGGGCATAACTATCTCCAATTATGTAGGTTAATCATTGAAGAGACAAGCAATACATAGATTAATTTTAGAATTATCGATTCCATAGATTCTTAAAATATTGCACTATGGAAGTCTGCTATATTTCAATATTTTCTTTGTTTCTGCTGCCTAACTTATATTCCATTGCAGGGATTTCTGCTTGAACGTAATGCTGAGAGTGCAGCTGCCGCCATTCATCTGCTCTACCAGGTTGGAACATTTCACACTTTATTTTTTTAAGATATGGGATAGATTACTTACATTGATAGTGAAGTAAGATATAATTTTTATGAGATAGTACTGCATTTTTTTTTTTTAAAAAAAAAAAAATTATTGTTGAGCCATATGGCTTATTGCAATGTTTTGCTTATTGTAGCATTAGAATTTGCCTCATGTAAATAAACATTGATATCAAAATGCTTTTAGTTAATTTGCACAATATGACATTCTTAATATATTTATCAGAACAAGATTTCTCATGAAAGGTGTGTTGGGTCCTGATAAGTATTGGATATTCCTGTAAATCTATAGCTATTACTGGGACCAAGTTACACTCCGAAAAAATAGTATTGAAATGTTAATAAGCCCTAGACTTGTGTAGTTTATAATGCGAAATAGTTAATGAAAAGATTAATATTTCATAATTCATACTTCTATAATTAGAAGACTTACTGAATTGAGTGGGTTCAGGAAATGGTCAAGAGTTGGAAACCATCTTTTCTGCTTATTTTTCGTTTATCCTGCTATTTGCATTTCTTAACTACCTTTTTTTCTAAAAGGAAAATGAAACTGATATTTTTTGCTTGATATGTACTACAGAATCTGCCTGACCAGAAGAAGTCACGCATCCCAGATGAGCTACAAAGGCTGATCAGTGAATGGCCACTGGAGGTGATAAAGAGACAGAAGAAAGAAGACAGGAAGGTTATTCTGAATTGTTTGTGTATCATAACATCATGCCATGTTCATGTGGATCCTTTTCATTCTCGAGCTCTGTTGCATATCCTTTATATTCTTATTAGTTTCAAATATTGCTGTTAACTTTCCTATGCTACATTTTTTTATTAGCTATGCTTTTTTCTGGAAAAACTGCCTACTGGTGACTTGTGACAGCATTTAAATTTTCCCCTTCCCGCTGTACCATTGATATTTCTGCATCTCTTTTTGCATGCACTTGCCAGGCATTTGCTGAATCCTTCAAAAGTGACATCCCTGCAATGGTCACTTCTTTGCTGAACATGGGGCTCGATGTCACCGTGGATCTGGAAAAGCTCAACCAACAGGAAAATTGAAGGCAGAGTCGTACAAACTGCTTGAAAATAGTTGGTTATGCCGGCGTCAACATGAGAAGCAGAAGCTGAAGAGGAACAGCTACAAGGTTCTATGAACTTATTCCGTCAAAATTTGCTAGACAAAAGGAGTCTGAAGATTACTTGATTTGTGCAAAAGTTTTATGACATGATCATCCATCCAGATTTTGACATTCTAACATGGATCATGTCGTGATTTTGATTTGATTTGGCAGTAGCCTTTTGTTCTGATACTGTAACATTTGAACACTGTGGATAAACAAATAATTTAATGAACAGCAATTGTCAAGAATTTGTGCTTTTTAAAGTGAATTTCTGGTATTGATTAAGGTATTTATGTTCTAAACTTAACCCGGTATTGCATGTTCCTATCAAACGGTAGCATTTGGATGGGTTCAATAGAGGCTGCAACTTTGCTGCAAATTGGAAATTATGAGGTAGAACAGAAGTTGAATTCCTGCATTTTTGGTCCTGGATTGGCTTGGATGGGTAGGTGCAACAATATTTGACTTACAGTCTGGTTTGCATTGTGGGTTGGATTAAGCGCCCATTCAAGCAGCAGCATTCTTCAAGGCCTTGTTAGCTATTATTCGGCTGGTAGGTTATTTTACATTGCCGTGGAGTGGGCAGAAACTTGGCTAGATCATTGAGTGCCAAATATTCTTCGGACGGGTTGCATCTTTCACATGAAAGAAGGATTTACCTTGATGCAAATCCATTGTTGGATCACACAGTGGCTGCTTTGAGATCCATGTGGATGGTAAAAGAAAAAGTTTAAAGTGCTTTAAGATTTGTAGTTGAGCATGATCTAAGAGTCTACATCAAGAAAGAAGATCGATCATTCTTTTTTAGGAAAGATACAATCTGAACTCATTTTTTTTTGGCTAGAAATTGTTTCAACACATGTACACACATCCTTTCCCAATACCATACAAAATCACAACATTCAATATTTTCAATATAATAAAACCTCCCTCATTCAGAACACCTTCCCTCTTAGACAATGATAATTTCTTAAATATTCATTATTGAAATGTATAATGTAGTCTGTGGACATTGACTTGACCCGACTATCGGCACATAGACCATCCCAGATATCAGTTGGCACCATCAAGCTTCCCAAAAATCATAAAAAATCAGTTTAATATGAAAGAAAATTACAAAGATAAAGTTTGTATGAATACAGTGTGAGACATTCTTGCATTGAGAAAACTATATATGCATGCAGGCAGATGAGCGCTACAAAATCCAAATGATTAACAGAAATAGGAAAACAAATTAATCCATTATATATCTGGACCATTACATATATGCCTAGCATAAATTATGAATAACTGGATGCTATGAGAGAAATGTTCCTTTGTAATACCACAATCTATGGTGTCTAAGCATATATAAACCAGAAGCCATGTCTTAACTTTTCCTAAATTTGGAAAGAGTCTAGACATAGAACAAAGACTTGAAAGATTGTTAAAGAGAAGCGAACATATGATAATTTTGTATGGAATAGGTTAAGTGTCTCAACTTTGATATAATTCCAAATCAACATCATACAAATTCAGGCATGTATTAGAAATTGGTCAGATAGGCTAAGCAAATTATTGCAGTCCAGCCATGATTGCTTGTCTGTGATTTTCTTGATACAAGATTTAAATAGCTATATCATCTTACTTTCCATCAAAAGTATTGGCATGCCATAAAGTTTCATGCTATTAAATTTAGAGAGTATTTTTAACAATTAAAAGGAGCATTGCTTTAATGATGAATGCCCATGTCCCCCATTCATCAACGTCTGGGCAAATTGATCTCTGCAAATTAAACTGTTTGTCCTGAGATCATCCACTAACCACGTAGCTCCAAGATTCAACACAAATAACTATAACAATGAGAAAAATCACATGACAATAACATCTAAAACATGATTCAACTTGACACTAGCAAGATTAAACATGATTGAATTGCTACGGTTAGATTGAATAGAACCATGAGCTGCAAGTATAGAGAAATAGCTGAACAAGGCCTCTTATGATCAATTCCGTATTGAATATAAGCAACTCTTAGTGGAAACATATACAAGAAAAGGCTAATGTGGAGCGCTCTAGACAACCATGGACATGTAGCAAAAGTGATGCAGTAGCTATGGTGAAGATAATATATTCTGTTTGAATTCAAAGCAAGTTTCTGAACAATAGCCTCAAAAATGCAATAGGTGTAGAGTATGCGTGCATTCTCATTCGTATCTTTCTTCACTGAGACATAATACTAGCAGCATATTATTGAAATGTACAATGTGGCTGGGGGACATTGGCTTGACCCGACTACAAGCTCTTAGACCATCCTAGACTTCGGTTGGCACCATCAGGAGATTATAAAAAATAAGTACAATATGCAAGAAAATTATAAAAATAAAATTCAAATTGATACAGTATGAGACATTATTGCATTGAGAAAACTATATATGCATGTAGGCAGGTGAGCGGTACAAAATTTAAATGATTAATAGAAATTAGAAAACAAATTAATCCATTCATATGTGGACCATTACATACATCGATTAACCAGTGTTTACTACCTGAATGAACAAAAAATTATGCAATTTGATTTCTACAAAGTTATTTTGTCCTGATCTTTACATAATAGACATCAACATCACGAGAATCAACATCACGAGAATAATTACAATAAGAACAATATCTACAATAAAGAATGCCTATATCCATCCATCGTCCATCAATTTAGGTAATTAATTACAATAATAAAAAGAATATCTAAATCCACCGTCCATCAATGCGGGTACGTACTGCATGCACAAGAAGGGCGGGAAGGAAAGGGCAAAACCCAACCCTAGCGCACCGCTAGTGCAAGAAGATCGCGGGCCTCTTCTTCATCTCCAACAACGCCTCGATGGCCTCCTTCTCACGAGCCGTGAACTTTTCTCCATCATCCTCTGTTTCTTGTTGGCCATAATTTAGCATCGCAAATCGGAGCTCGCCCTCCTGTTGGCCTTCCCTGACACGAAATCCCCAGATATCAAGAATGTGATCGACCTCGATCTTGTTCTTCTCCACGAGCTTATGGTATTCACCCATGAAGCGATAGTAGCGGGTCCCGAGCTTCTTGAGAGTCATCCGGTACTCGCGTGCCAGGGGGTCGACCACGGTGACCGGCAACCCGATCTTGGGGTTCTTCATCACGGACTCCTCCTCTTCGGTTAGCATCGCCATCAATGGCGACGACTCCACCTCTCCCTCCTTCAGCTGCAGCCGGTTCTGCTCCTTGTCGACGTCGCTGTGGAAGAGGATCTTCTCGAACAGGAAGACCGGGCGGTGGACGCCCAACCGCAGCAAGATTGTCCGGCACGGTGCTGCACTGGCGGCGGCGAACTTCTTGAACGGCCGGTTCTTGACGTCGACGACGGCCGGCGTCTTTCTTGTCTCCTCCTCCTTCCATCTTGCCTTCTTCTTGGTCGGAGCTGGCTTTCTTTCCTCGTCGCGAGAAAGCGATAGCTTTCTCTTCTTCGGGGGCAGGAGGAGCTCCATCTTCTGTTGAAACTTCGAAGAAGACGATAACGGGAGAGGGGAGGGGGGCGTCGGGGTTTATATTAGGGGACAGGGGAAGACGGGAAGGTAATCCTTTTCCCTCTCGAACTCGGTCGTATTTCAAATAAATTAGCCGTTAAGTTTCCTATGCTACCTTTCGCTCTTTTATGGAAAAACCGCCTACCGGGAACCTGTTACAGCATTCAATTATGCTCGGGATGTAGAATCTGTTGTTGTTATGAGATTCTAGGTTTCATATACTGCCGAATTATGCTCTGATCATATTAATTATCTAATTAAGTCTAAATGCTGTATCATTTATTTCAGTAGAAATTGTATCTGCTTCATTACTATAATGTTTTTTCTGTTTAACTTTTCCTGTATTCAGATTCTGAGTATTGATCAAGCTTACAAAATTTCTATATTGCAAGCCTATTGCCGCCCCGCTGTTTATTTTCGAAGCGCAAGTGTTTTCCTTCCTACATCTTAATCAAATTTCTTAGTTTGTAAGGATGCCCTCAGCTTATTAGGATAAGGTCTCATTTCAGCTATAGAATTACTTGTCTATTTATTTACTTCACTTTGTTCCGATCAGGGAGATGCAGATTTTTCTTTCCCTCTTTGGGAATCAAAAATCTAGAATAATTAATAGTACTGTAAGCAAAGAATGCATGCGGGAAATTTTCTTAACACATTTTAATTTCATTTCCTACATTTTATTTGTAGAAAGTTAGGATTTTGAAACTTCACAAGTTTTAATTGTCAAATCTGCAAGCAACTCAGTTGTAGGAGCGTGCCTAATCACTTGGAAATGCACTTGCAGCATTTAATGATAGAAGGACAGAAAAATTGATGGAAGGTATGAATTCAATTGGTTCCCGAAACCTTGATGCTATATCCAGGATAGAAATATGGAAAGCATTTAAGCGTTTTTTTTGGGTGGAAATAGGTTTTAAGGTTTTACTGGCTAGTTTAACATGCTGAAATCTTTGTTATTCAAGCTCCCTCCCTCCCTCTCTCTCTCTCTCTCTCTCTCTCTCTCTCTCATTCCTGGAGGAGCATTGTGATGGTGTCCCTGTTAGGGTCAAAAGAAAATTGTATAGAAGTTTTGATTTGATCGAGAAGATTTTGTATGCCTGCTACGAGTGGTTTAAACTCCTCAAATACTCGCATGTTTTTCTGCTAAAATTATTACTGATTATTTGTGCAGCAATTCTAAGAAGGAATAAAATAGTATGAAAAAACTCACTATGTAAACAATGAGATGCATGGTTGGTACACAATTTAGACTTTTGCTGTCTTGTAGTTTCCTATCGTGTTTATTGCTTTAGCTATTGTCCATCAAGTCTGGGAGTTATCTAAAATCTATTAGAATAATTTTAGTATGAATCTACCCTAGTTATGAACATGGTGAACCATCTAACTTGAGTGTCACTTTTGTCCTTGATATTTGAAATGAAAAATATCCAGGCATATATAACTCTTTTGCTGGTTTTCTATATGCATTAAGTGGTTGAAAAATAGATAATATTGGTAGTGCTAGGCCTACAAATGATTCAAATCATTGATCACGAGCATAAAAATTTGGTTTTTTCTTTGCATTTATTTATTATATATCATGGTTTAATATATGAATTCTTGCTTGAAGTGGATCATTTTTTTTCTGATGAAGGACGATTTTGGATAGGGTATTGTTTTCTTGAATTCTAATGAGGTCCATTTATGTATTTTTTAGTTTCATACTTATAACCATGTATGGCAAGTGATGTACTTTGAAAACATTGAATAGTAGCTGTTGACGCAGAAATTGGTCATCGCCGGAATCCACTGGAGTGGAGGCCGATGAGGTCGCCGCCGGAGATCTGCAAAATAAAGTCCCGTCCGAAGCTGGTGGGGGGTGGCTCCGACAGGACCCTCCGACGATCAAGTCAGCTCAGGCCAATAGGAATGGAGTGCTCGGGAAGGAGTTCCGGAGCTTGGAGAAGAAGAGGATAGCTTAGAGATCAGAGAGATTAGCCTTAACGTATCTGAAGGATCCTTTTTATAGCGGAGCTTGATGGTGACAGCTGCAGCCGCATGCTGGCGGGCTGCTCGAGGTTCGGCGGAGTCAGTCTCACGGGAAGATGCCATATGCGGTGGATTGATGGTGACAGCCATCGCCGCCTGATAGCGAGTCGCTATCGCTTGCGGCGGACTGATGGTGATGGCTGCAGAGCCGACCGAATAAAGGGTTGAAGGCCTTCGTCGTGTGCCCATTTCGGAGGAGTTCGGGCTCCTGAAGAGGAAGCTTGGAAGGAGTTCGGCTCCCATAGGCGTCTGGCTGGAGGTATGCGGCTAAGGCTCGATCGCTGGAGAGTTCGGTATGAGCTCGGTCGCTAGAAGTTCGATCGAGGGACGACCGTCGAGGAGTTCGACCGTTGAGAAGTCCGAAGGAGCTCGACTGAGGCCCGATTGAAGGACTTCGACTGAGGCCCGATCGTTGGGAGTCCGAAGGAGCTCGATCGCTGGAAGTTCGACCGAGGGACGATCGCTGAGGAGTTCGACCGCTGAGAAGTCTGAAGGAGCTCGGTTGAGGCCCGGTTGAAGGACTTCAGCTGAGGCCCGACCATCGAAAGTCCGAAGGAGCTCGGTCGTTGGGCAGTTCGGCTAAAGCCCGTCTGCTGAAGCTCTTCTGCGGCTACTGGTTGCATCGGACTGAGCATCGAACTAGACTTTGGTGGGAGCGGGGTTTATCCCCAACATTAGCCCCCCCACTCCCGAGTTCGAAACTCGAAGAAAGGGAGCGCAGGAAAGGTGACTGTCGAAGTCTTTTTCTGAGCTCTGTGCTAGCCCAAGTCGAAGCTCGGAAGAGATCTCATCTCCAGCTAAAGTTGATATTGAACTTGAAGCCCGGAGAAGATCCCATCTCCAACCGAGGTTGAGGGAGGCTTCGTCCGCTGCGATCGAAGTCGGAGGTTGAGCTCCTTGGGGGCGATATTGTCTTCTACAATCGAAGTTGATACAGGCGCTCGAAAGAGATCTGATCTCAGGACGAGGTTGTCTCCGATCTTATCTCTGGTGGAGGTTGTCTCGGTCGCTCGAAAGAGATCTTCTCTAGCCGAGGTTGAAGTTGAAGCTCTCCAGCCGAGGTTGGCCAGGTCGCTCGGGGGAGACCTCATCTGATCGAGGTTGAAGCTCTCCAATCGAGGTTGGCCCGGTCGCTTGGGAGATATGCTATCTCTAGCTGAGGTCGAAGTTGAAGCTCTCCAGCTGAGGTTGGCCAGGTCGCTCGGGGGAGACCTCATCTGACCGAGGTTGAAGCTCTCCAACCGAGGTTGGCTCGGTCGCTTGGGAGATATCCTATCTCTAGCCGAGGTCGAAGTTGAAGCTCTCCAGCTGAGTTTGACCAGGTCGCTCGGGGGAGACCTCATCTGACCGAGGTTGATGCGAGCGCTCGCATTAAGGCGAGGTTCTCCTCCCGTTCCTAACTTCGACTTTGCTTGCGTTAGGATGAGGTCCTCCTTCTGTTCCTAACGGACTATGGGGGCACATTTGGACCGTCGTCCATCTCCCCCCATCTCGTTCTTTGTGAACGAGGCCTTCGACTTTGCTCGCGTTAGGATGAGGTCCTCCTCCTGTTCCTAACGGGCTATGGGGGCACATGCGGACCGTCGTCTGAGCCTCTCCCCCCATCTCGTCTAAGGTGAACGAGGCCTTCGACTTTGCTCGCGTTAGGATGAGGTCCTTCTCCTATTCCTAACGGGCTGTGAGGGCACATTCGGACCGTCGTCCGTCTCCCTCTATCTCGTTCTTTGTGAACGAGACCTTCGACTTTGCTCGCATTAGGATGAGGTCCTCTTCCTGTTCTTAACGGGCTATGGGGCCACATGCGGACCATCGTCCGAGCCTCTCCTCCCATCTCGTCTAAGGTGAACGAGGCCTTCGACTTTGCTCGCGTTAGGACGAGGTCCTCCTCCTATTTCTAACAGACTGTGGGAGCACATTCAGACCATCGTCCATCTCCCCCCGTCTTGTCTAAGGTGAACGAGGCCTTCGATTTTGGGAAGATCTTATTTTCCATGGCCGATGTTGCTCCGGAGGAGATCTTGTCTCCTGCAGCCAAGGTTTAGGAGTCTTTGACCTGCTCACGTCAGGACGAGGTTCTCCTCCTATTCCTAATGGGCTATTCTCGCTTATTTCTTTCCTGCCATCACATAATGCTAGAAACCAATAATGCAGAGCAAAGGAGTTTTTAAAGGAAGCCTACTGATAATACATCCTTAGATTTTCTGAGTTCCACGATCGGGAAAGCACTATCCCTCCGAGTTCCTTTAGGCGATAAGTTTCGGATCGGATGACCTCCGTCACCTCATATGGACCTTTCCAATTTGAGGCGAGCTTCCCTTGACTCTGAGGCTGAATGACAGCGGCTCATCGGAGCACTAAGTCCCCTTCTCTGAACGTCTTGTTTTTAACCCTGGAGTTGTAGTACCGAGCCACCTTCTGTTTGTAAGCTGCCATCCGGACGTAGGCTTCCTCCCTCTTTTCTTCCAGAAGGTTGAGGTTGACTCTGAGGTCCTGGGGGTTGTGTCGCTCGTTGAAGCCCACGACTCGTGCAGATGGGAGCTTAAGCTCGATCAGGATAACTGCCTCAGTACCGAAGGCTAAGGCGAAGAGTGTTTCTTCGGTCGGCACCCTCTGAGTAGTTCAGTATGCCCAGAGGACATGGTAGAGTTCGTCCACCCAGGCCCCTTTTGCCCTATCGAGTCTTGCTTTGATTCCTTGCAGTAGGGTCCGGTTGGTTATCTCAGCTTCCCCATTGGCTTGCGGATGAGCCACCGATGTGAAGCGGTGGGAGATGTTCAGTCCTTCGCAGAACTCGGCGAACCTTGCCTCGACGAACTATCGCCCATTGTTGGTTATGAGGGTTCGGGGCAGGCCGAACCGGCAGACTAGTGACTTCCAGACGAAGTCCTGCACCTTGGCCTCGATAATCTTCGTGAGTGGTTCGACCTCGATCCACTTGGTGAAGTAGTCGATCGCGATCAGGAGGAACTTCCACTGCCCAGACGTCGTTGGGAAGGGGCCGAGTATATCCATTCTCCATTGCGCAAACGGTCAGGGTGAGCTGAACGGAGTGAGTTCGGATGTCGGCTGCTTCTGTACGTTGGCATTCTTTTGACAGCGGTCGCACCTCTTTATATATTTCACGAAATCGCGAAATAGGGTCGGCCAGTAGTACCCCTATCGGAGTAGTTTTGCGATAGGGACCTGGCTCCTACGTGACTTCCGCAGAGTCCTTCGTGCACATCCCATAGCATGAGATCGGCCTCTGAAGGTCGGAGACATCTCAGCAACGGAAGGGAGTACGACCTCTTATACAACCTGCCTTCGTATAAGACATAACGGGAGGCCTGATTCCTGAGCTTCCGAGCTTCCTTTCGATCGTGGGGAAGGACCTCCTCTTGAAGGTAGGCGATCAATGGGTCGATCCAGTTAGGCTCGAATTCCGTCTGCAGGATGGCCTGAGCTTTCTCTATGGTCGGGCACTTCAAAGTTACCAAAAATACTTCTTTGGGCAGTTCAGCAGGCGTTGAAGCGGCCAACTTGGAGAGAAGGTCGGCTCTTGCATTTTTCACCCTCGGGATGTGCTGAATGCTGAAACTGCCGAAGGTCGGGATCAAGTTCTTCACTTTTCCGAGGTACCTCACCATGCTTTCCTCCCGTGCCTCATAGCCGCCGCCAACTTGACCAACCACCAACTGAAAATCGCTGTAGACTTGAAGTCGATCTATTTTTAATTTCCTCGCTATCTTTAATCCGGTGATCAGTGCTTCGTACTCAACCCCATTGTTGGTCGCGGGGAACTCGAGATGTAGCGTGTATTCAACGATGACTTCTTCAGGGCTGACCAAGACCAGCCCCACGCCAGCTCCAGCGGAGTTGGACGAACCATCCACGTGCAGAGCCCAGAAACCTTTGGGAAGGTCGATGCTCTCTTCGGGGAGGATCGACCGTGATAACTCGGCTTCGTCGAAGTTCGGCCTCGCTCTAGTGCTGGTTTTGCTCGATTCAAGCTCGGCTTCAACTGGAATGGTGCATTTCAGCACAAAATTTGTCAATATCTGAGCTTTGATCGATGGCCTGGGGTGGTAGTTGATGTCGAACTCTGTGAGCCTGATTGCTCATTTTGCGATTCTTTCAAAAGCGTCTGCTTGATGGAGAACTACTTTTATTGGTTGGTCCGTGAGGACCGTTATGGTGTGCTCCTGAAAGTAAGATCGAAGCCTCCTGACAGTAATTAGAAGACAGTAAGTTAGTTTTTCTAATCTAGAGTATCTAATCTCCGCGTCCCTCGGGACTCGACTCACGTAGTAGACCGATCGCTGCATCTTTGCTTCCTCCCTGATCAGGACTGCCGCCAGGGCCACCAGGGAGACAGCTAGGTATATGAATAATTCTTTCTCGGATTTGGGCTTTGCTAGCAGCGGAGGCGTATCGAGGTAGTTTTTGAGTTCCTCGAATGCCTGTTGGCACTCCGCCGTCCAGCAAAAGTCCTTCGATCGCTTGAGAACCTCGAAGAAGGGCATGCATCATTCGATCGACCTTGAGATGAAGCGATTTAGGGATGCCACCTTTCCGGCCAGGCGCTGAACTTTCTTGATCGTCTTTGGAATGGCCATTTTCTGAATGGCTCAGATTTTCTGAGGGTTTGCCTCGATTCTGTGTCTCGACACCATGAACCCGAGAAATTTTTCGAAGGTTACACCAAAGGTGCATTTAGTTGGATTTAGCTTCATCTTGTGCTTCCTGAGTGCACCAAAGGTCTCTTCAAGGTCGGCCAGGTGGTCTGTTGAAGCTCGACTTTTGACGAGCATGTCATCTACGTACACCTCCATGTTGCGGCTGATCTGCTCCTTGAAGACCTTATTAACCAAACGTTGGTATGTTGCCCCTGCATTCTTGAGTCCAAAAGACATGACTCTGTAGCAATAAAGACCTCGATCAGTAATGAAGGCGGTCTTCTCTTCATCCTCGGGCGCCATGCGTATATGGTTGTAACCAGAAAAGGCATCCATGAAGGTGAGGAGCTCGTGGCTCAAGGTTGCATCCACTAGTTGGTCGATCCTGGGTAGGGGTAGCTGTCCTTCGGACAAGCCTTGTTCAGCTTCTTGAAGTCGACGCACATCCTCCACTTGTTATTCGCTTTCTTGACAAGAACCACGTTCGAGACCCAGGTCGGATAGCTAACCTCCCGGATGAGTTCGACTTTGAAGAGCTTGTCTATTTCTTCGACGATCGCTTTCTGCCTCTCCGAGGTGTGGTGGCACAGCTTTTCTCTTATCGATCGGTGCCTTGGATCGATGGCCAGCCGATGTTCCATGACCTCAGCATCGATCCTCGGCATATTTGCCGGGGTCCAAGCGAAGACGTCCGCATTTCTTCTGAGGAAAGCGACGAGCTGCTCTCGAACCTCGGCCATCAAATTGGAGCCGATCTGCACCACGTGCTTCGAATTTTCATCATTCAAGGGCACAGAGATGAGGTCCTCCGCAGGCTCGCCCTGCGCCTCAGTGAGGTCGTCGCAGACGTCCAATCCGTCAACAAGATAAGGGTCGAACTGATCTCCCTTATGCAGGGCGATCGAGTAGCAATATCTCGTCAGAGCTTAGTTTCCTCTGACTTCTCCAACCCCGTGACTCATCGAAAACTTCATCTTCAAATAATAGATTGACACTACCGCCCGGAGTGCATTTAGACCAGGTCGGCCAAGGATCGCGTTATAGGCGGACGGAGTCCTTACGACTAAGAAGTCGACCCAAGCTTTGGCTAGCTTCGGGCGCTGCCTTGCCGCTATGGTCAATGTTATTATGCCTTCGATTGGTATGGCATTGCCAGCAAATCCTACCAGCGGAGAATTCATCGGCCCCAAGCGGTCGTCGGGCAGGGATATTTTTAAGAAGGCATCGTAAAATAACACATCGACCGAGCTTCCATTATCTACCAGGACGTAGCGTACATCATAGTCAGCAATATTTAAAGAAATTACAACCGCATCATTGGACAGAAATTGGATTCCCCAACCGTCCTCCTCGGTGAAGGCCATGGGCTCCACGATCCTCCACCTCTTCACCGATCCTCTGGATCCGCTGGTCTCCCCTTGCTGGGGTCCCTCTAAGATAGTATTGATAACGCCAATGGGCAGTCGATCTTCTTGCTGGTCTTTTTCACTTGGTGATAACGCTCTTGGCCGATCTTTCTTCTCTTCAGGCCGTCTTCGCAGAAATCGGCTAAGTCTGCCCCGCCTGACGAGCTCTTCGATCTCGTCTTGGAGTTGGATGCACTCCTCGGTGTCATAACCATGGTTGCGATGGTAAAGGCAGAACTTGTTAGGATTGTGCTTGCTAGGATGGGAATGCATTCTCTCCAGTCTTGGAAGTCACTTTCGGATCTCTATCAGTACTTGAGTCTTCGGGGCATTAAGGGGGGCGTAGTTGTGAAATCGTCGTCGTCGGGGAGAACTTCGGTGCTGGGGGAAACCTCGATGTGCCCTTTCATCAGGGCTTCCCCACCTCCGAGCTTGAGGGGGAGTCTGGGCTCGCCCGCGACCAGGGGGAATCTGGGAACGCGGTCGAGCTTTCTTCGGCGGGCCTGCCTAGCCTTCCGATTCGCCGCTTGCCGCTGGCTTCGTCGTCTTTAGCCTCGAAGGCCTTCTCTGCCCGGGCATAACTTTCGGCCCGAGCCAGCATGTCGGCAAAGTCCCTGGGATACTTCTTTTTCAGGAAGAATAGTAAGTCGTTCTTCTGAAGGCTACCCTTGAGAGCGACCATAGCGACTGACTGATCCAGATCCCGGACCTCTAATGCAGCAACATTGAACCGGATGATGTAAGCCCGGATGGGTTCCCTCTCCTTCTACCTGATGGTCATTAAGGAATCCAAATCTCGACGCGGACGTCGACTACTGACAAAGTGGACCGCGAACTGTTGACTCATCTGATCAAACGATAAGATAGTACTCGGCTTGAGCGCCGAGTACCAGTTTCTGGCGGCCCCTTTAAGGGTAGAGGGAAAAGCCTGACGCAGGATAGCATCTGGCGCGCCATGGAGCAGCATCGTTGTTCAGAAGGCTTCTAGATGGTCGACCAGATCGGTGGTCCCATCGTAGCTCTCGAACTGTGGGAGCCTGAAGTTCGGCGGAACCGATTCCTGCATGATTTTCTACGAAAAAGGAGGGTCAGTGCAGATGTCATTACCGCTTGAGGAGGGAGTGTGACGAAATTCTTCGATTCATTGTCTCATTTCTAAGAGCCTTTGATCCAGGAGATCTTCAGGGTCTCTGATCTCCAAGGTCTTCTTGTCAAATGGGTGCGAAGCTCCACCCTGGGTTAAGCCGCGGTCCGAGCAGGGGCTCTCCCTCTGTTGCCTTCCTCTTCCGGGGATGGGAGGTCGGATAGCCCATGTCGGTTGCCCCTGGACTGAACCACACGGCTCTGGGGAATCCCGTGTCGGTTGAGCTGGTACTAGGGCCTGCTGGTGCAGGGCCTGCACTGCCTCCGTGAGATCACGAACCTGCTGGACGAGTAGGTTAAACTGCTCCGTGTCCACCGCGGCTACAGAGCGAGCCTAGGTCACCGGGGCTGGAGCGGGAGCGGACGGATCCGAACGGGATCGAGCCGTGGAGGCCGTCGATCGCTGGGTCGAGGCTTTCCTATGGGGCATCTTTTTTGGAAAGAAATTCGAAAGAGGAAGAAGAGAGATCTCTAGAGTGGGAAGAGAGAAATCATCGTCGAGCACTCCTTTAAGAATAAGGGAATCTCGGCTTTCTTTAAGAGAGAAATCGTTGCCGGGGCCCTTCCTCTAGCACCAATTTATTGACGTAGAAACTGATCGTCATCGAAATCCGCTGGAGTGGAGACCGATGAGGTCGCCATCGGGGATCTGCAAAATAAAGTCCCATCCAGAGCCAGTAGGGGGTGGCTCCGGCAGGACCCTCCGATGATCAAGTCAGCTCCGGCCAACAGGAATGGAGTGCTCGGGAAGGAGTTCTGGAGCTTGGAGAAAAAGAGGATAGCTTAGAGATCAGAGAGATTAGCCTTAGCGTATCTGGAGGGTCTTTTTTATAGCGGAGCTTGATGGTGACAGCTGCAGTCGCGTGCTGGCGGGCCGCTCGAGGTTCGACGGAGTCAGTCTCACGGGAAGGTGCCATGTGCAGTGGGTTGATGGTGACAGCCATCGCCGCCTGATAGCGGGTCGCTATCGCTTACGGTGGACTGATGGTGATGGCTGTAGAGCCGACCGAATGAAGGGTTGAAGGCCTTCATCATGTGCCCATTTTGGAGGAGTTCGGACTCCTGAAGAGGAAGCTTGAAAGAAGTTCGGCTCCCATAGGCGTCTGGCTGGAGGTACGCGGCTAAGGCTCGGCCGTTGGGGAGTTCGGTATGAGCTCGGTCGCTAGAAGTTCGGCCGAGGGACGACCGCTGAGGAGTTCGACTGCTGAGAAGTCCGAAGGAGCTCGGCTGAGGCCTGGTTGAAGGACTTCGGCTGAGGTCCGGTTGAAGGACTTCGGCTGAGGCCCGGCCGTTGGAAGTCCGAAGGAGCTCGATCGCTGGAAGTTCGGCCGAGAGACGACCGCTGAGGAGTTCGATCGCTGAGAAGTCCGAAGGAGCTCGGCTGAGGCCCGGTTGAAGGACTTCGGCAGAGACCCAGCCATTGGGAGTCCGAAGGAGCTTGGTCACTGGGCAGTTCGGTTAAAGCCCGTCTGCTGAAGCTCTTCTGCGGCTACTGGTTTCATCGGGCTGAGCATCGAACTAGACTTCAGCGGGAGCGGGGTTTATCCCCAATAGTAGCATTCACCATACCATCCTATATTAAACCATATGGGGTGTGCTGTACCGTACTAATACTATACTGTTATGTTGGACCATTCTATACCGATATAGCCATACCGTACCATACCATACCACATATCCAACACTATAATAGGATTTTATTGGTACGGTATCGAGACGGCGAACCACCTTGCTAAATAGATTAATTCTCGTTCCTCATTGTAAAATCATGACCATATGAAAAATCCATAACAAATAATATGCTGATTATGATAGATTTATATGTTTATGATTAGAAAGTTTTTATTGAATGTAAAAAAGATTTTCACGACTTTTTGGATTTTAACAACTATCAATCTTTAAAAAAATTGGGATATTTAGAAAAATATGAGAGGTTAATTGCTATGCTCCAGATTGTACATTAAGCCTTTATGCCCATATAATAGATTAGATTTATGTGAGGATAACCAACTCAATTTGGCATTTTATTATCGGAAATTGTGAGATTTGTCACCATACTCCAAATTATATGTTGATTGTGTGTGACCATGCGATTAGGGGTAGAAAAGGTATGGCACTCAATTTGGCATTTTGTTCGTAGAATTTGGGAACTTACTTGTGTTGAAATTAACTTCCCATCAGCATATAGGCTGAAGTTGTTCCAACTAATATATCATGGGTAGAAGGAATATATATTTTCATCATATATGTCAAATCTTTTCATTATCATGGCCTTCTTAACATCTACATTGACATGGATCTCATTAGGTGGGCATTTTTCTTGGACCACTCCATCATGGATTTGGCTATACATTGCAATTTAAGTCGCATTGCAACTTAAGTTGTAGTTGGAGACCAATGCTTTGTCAAACATGCGAGCAGATATGAAGTCGGAGCACTCTACATACATATGTATAAGGGTGTTGTGGATGAAGAGGTTGCCATCAAAATCATTGATGGTGAGGGCCCGATCATGGACCTGGGTGTGCATGTGGAGAGAGTGGGAGGTGGTGCAGGCCTTAAGTAAAGGAAAGGACTGAGCTTAGAGGCCAGAGGCAGTGCATGGCAGTATAGAGGTGGAGGAGATGAGCAGTGGTAGAGAAGGAGGCAGAGGAAAAGGGAAGAAAGAAAATCCTCTTTTAAATTACAACATCTACTTGAGTGGTTGCAACTAAACTTAGAATGCAACTAAACTCGAGTGGTTGCAACTAATCACAAGATGACTTATCAGAAGGTAGCCTTAAGTTCCCAATGTGCAACTAAACTTAGAATGCAACTTGAGTTGCGGGCATCCAAATAAGTAGATTGGCCTAAACTTGCAACTTAAACCGCACACAGCTCCACTTATGGAACTCCAAACAATCCTGTAGTATTAGTCACCTTGCATAGCTATCACTGATTCACCATATTATGTTGCTCTGTTGAATAGGCAACCTAGCATAGGTTATAGTTTGGCTCGTATGAATCTCATTATTATCAAAATGTTGTCTTGAGTCTTTTAGTCCTCAGCTTGATATATTTTGGCCTGAGATTGGTCCAAGGTCCAATGTATTGCACCCATGCTGTACGCTTTTTCGCTATGGCCTTCATATGATGTAATATATTACATATGCGCCAACTAGACCTAGCTAAGACATTCTATCAGGCTTTGTTAGTGCTGGCGCAAGTTCAGCCTACTCTTAAATCAGGTTAGAGTATTTGGATGTAAGCTTAGCTAATATGAACATTCCCTAACATTGGGACACCTGCTACTATGAAGTCAAGAATAACATGGATTAGCATAGTGTTGCAGAAACTATCTTTTTTCTTCAAAAAATCTTCTAATGTTATCCTGCATCTTGCAAGAACTGCACTAGTCTGTGACATGTAGCTCGAAAATAATTTTCTTTGCTTTAATTGTTACATGAGTATCATGTAGTGAAGATGTTTTGATGAAAAATGTTTTCATAAATAACCATTTAAATGTTTATTATTTTGTTTTCACTCAAAACAGATGGTTGTTCCAATAATTTACATATGTCAATATTGTTTCCTATAACTTCAAAGTTCCTGGCCAGGAATTTTAAGTGAATGATCCAACCTTTTTCATGGTTTGACTCTTCACCTGCTCATCCTGGGTCTTGGATTTTAGTTAATCCATGCATAAAAGCATAATCGAAGGATCATAATTAATCCCGATAAATCTTGATGTAGTTGATAGAAAATAATATAAGGGGCTGAGTCTTAGTATCTGAGAGATTTAGCTTTATTAATTAACCGACCAAATTTAGAATGAGAAAAATAGGTTGGGCATGGATTGAGACTTAAGAGTCCTGATGCTAGAACTTAGATTTTCGGATTTGTGAGATTGCCTTCCAATCATGTGGAATTATAATTTTTTTCTTAATGATAAGGATAAATATGGGCATTTTAATAATGGATTGTGAAACAAGATCATTAAAGAGGTTTAATACGGGTCATTCGAGAACTAATTTTAAAAGAATTAACATTTTCCCATAATTATTTCCATAGTCATATAATTTTTATTTTATTATTTTTATTTATTATCATATGTTTAAATATGATTTTTGATTAATAATTTTTTTTGGTAATTCAGAAAAAAATTACACCATTCTACTATATATACATCGGTTGGAATAAAAAACAAGATATTCAAAAAGCGAGATGGTAGATTAGTCGTAGAAATCTATAAATAGTTCTTGTATAATTAGTTGCATAAGATGCCATCCAATCTGCTTCATTATTAGCTTCTCTATAGATATGAGATGGTTCAAAAGATAGTAGATTACGTATGATCCGCCAACAATCTTGTAAAAGAGAATGAGCATCGGCCTCTATATAAGGTGAATTCGATAACCGTAATAGAATCCTCTTCTATATAAATATGCAAAGCCTCCAACCATGAAATGACATACCACCCTATACCATCCGATATTGGGCATACCATACCATACCCGTCTCATATTAGTACGCCATTTCGGAGTGTACTAATATTAGCGTACCATACCAAATAGCGTACCGATATTATAGTACAATTTTATCGGTATGGGGTCTGGTACCAAGACGGCGGACCTTGCCCTCAATATTTGTATAGCACATGTTAGTTCCTCCTAAGCTGCATGCAATTCCACTATTGGAACTATTGTATCAAATACTCGAGCTTCACTTACAGCTGGTAGAACACCATTCAAACTTTTGATTACAAAACTTGCTCTTTTGAATGCACCTCTCTCATCTGTGCAACCATCAAAGTCGATCTTGAGAAAACAAGGAGTGGTGGTTCTCAAGAAAAATAAATATTCTGAAAGGACACAGCATTTGCAAAGGAAGAGCCACAGGTTACTCTCTAGAGTAGTCATATGGATGAATTGTTGAGCATGAATGACTGCGCTAAGAAGAATTATTTTAGTACTCTATCTTGTCCTTAGAAAATACTTTCATTTCTAGCCAACCAAATAAAATAAACAATATAGCACATCAAAATGGCTTTATTTCTATAGGTACTATTAAGGTTTCTTTACCCATAACAAATTTAAGAATTTCTGTAATATCTAATCTTTTCCAATTCCTTGACTCATCAACTTTGCCAAAATGAAAGGTCTAGCACAAATTGTGGATAACTGGATGCTATGAGAGAAATGTTCCTTTGTAATATCACAATCTAAGGTGTCTAAGCACATATAAACTAGGAGCCATGTCTTAGCTTTCCCTAAACTTGGAAAGACTCTAGACATAGAACAAAGACTTAAAAGGTTGCTAAAGAGAAGCGCACACATGGTAATTTGGTGTGGAATAGGTTAAGTGTCTCAACTTTGATATAATCCCAAATCAACATCATACAAATTCAGGCATGCATTAGAAATTGGTTAGATAGGCCTAGCAAATTATTGCAGTCCTGCCATGATTACTTGTCTGTGGTTTTCTTGTTGGACACTTACAAAATACAAGACTTAAATGGCTTTATCATCTTACCTTCCATCAAAAGTATTGGCATGCCATAAAGTTTCATGTTATCAAATTTAGAAAGTGTTTTTAACAATTAAAAGGAGCATTGCTTTAATGAAACCAATTGATCCCTCCCCCCCCCCCCTCTCTCTCTCATTCCTGGAGGAGCATTGTGGTGGTGTCTTGCGAGGGTCAAAAGAAAATTGTATAGAAGTTTGGGTTTGATCAAGAATATTTTGTATGCTTGCTATGAGAGGGTTAAACTCCTCAAATACTTGCACATTTTTCTACCAAAATTATTGTTGATTATTTTTGCAGCAATTCTAAGAAGGAATAAAATAGTATGAAAAAGAAATATTCATCTAAGTTTGTGGAACCACTATGTAAACAATGAGATGCATGGTTGGTACCTAATTTAGACTTTTGCTGTCTTGCAGTTTCCTATCTTGTGTCTTGCTTTAGCTATTGTCTATCAAGTCTGAAGATTATCTAAAATCCTAGTAGAATAATTTTAGCATGGATCTACCCTAGTTACGGACATGGTGAACCATCTAACTTGAGTGTCACTTTTGTCCTTAATATTTGAAATGACTAATATCCAGTCACATATAACTCTTTTGCTGCTTTTCTATCTGCATTAAGTGGATGCGAAATAGATGATATCAGCGCTAGGCCTACAAATGATCCGAATTGTTGATCATGAGCAAAAAAATTTGGTTTTTTCTTTGCTTTCAATTGTCATATATCATGGTTTAATATATGAATTTTTGTTTGAAGTGGCTTCTAATGTATTCTAAATAGTTAGAGATAAAGATGATCTTGACTTATGAAATCTCTTAGTTAATTAGTTTTAATTGATTTCGGTGTAAATATGTGGTCTTTAATGAGCTTTTATTTCCTAGATTGTTGAGACAAGCTTGATGGTTGTCATTATTATTGTTGATGCAGAATCTGGTTGATGCTGGATCTAGCTGGAGTTGGGGAAGAAGAGGTCGTCGTTGGTGACCTGCAAAATAAATTTTCGTCTAGAGTCGGTGTTGGTGGCTCCGGAGGACCCTCTGACAATAAAGTTAGCTCTTCTGGCCAACAGAAATAGAGTGCTCAAGTAAGAATTCAGCAGAGTTTTGGAAAGAAGAAGAGAGCTTAGAGAAAATATATCTAAAGGATTTCTTTTATAGACGGAGCCTGTATAGCCATAACCGTCCGGTAGTGAGCTGCTCGGGGCCACATAGAATTTATTATCATAACCGTTCGGTAGTGGGCCGCTCAAAGTCACGTGAAATTTATTATGGATAGAGGTGTCGTCCGTTCGTTGAGATTTAATAGTCAAAGTTCGGAGGAAGCAGGCGTTGGTTGAAGAGCTTTGACATATGTCAATTCCAAAGAAGTTTGGACTCCTAAAGAGAATACGGCTAGAGGGGATCATCCGAAAGGAATACTACTTGAAATTTGGAAGTAATCCACTGGAGAAATTCAGATGGAGTTTGATTGATGGAGAAGTCCAGAAGAAGTTCGACTGGTGAAGAAGTTCGATTGCTGAAGAATTTTTGATCGAAGCTCTTTTATGATTATCAGTTACATTAGGCTAAGCATCAGACTGGACTTCGATGGAAGCAGGATTTATCCTCAATAATAGTCCCCCCATTTTTGAATTTAAAATTCGAAGGAAGAAAGTATAAAAAAGATAACTGCCGAAGTTCTTTTTCGGACTTTGCACCCATTGAGATTGAAACTCGAGGGAGATCTTATCTTCTTCTGAAGTTGAAGTTCGGAGAAGATCTTATCTCCAGTCGAAGTTGAAACTCGGAGAAGATCTTATCTTCGATCGAGGTTAAAGAAGATCCTATCTTTTGTTGAAGTTGAAGCTCGAAGAAGATCTTATCTCCAGTCGAGGTTGAAACTCGGGAAAGATCTTATCTACTGTTGAGGTTGAAGCTCAGAGAAGATCTTATCTCCAAATAAGGTTGAAGGAGATCCTATCTCCTATTGAAGTTATAGCTCGGGGGAGATCTTATCTCCGGTCGAGATTGAAGTAGATCCTATCTTCTATTGAAGTTGTAGCTTAGGAGAGATCTTATCTCCGATCGAGGTTGAAGGAGATCTTATCTCCTATTGAAGTTGTAGCTCGGAGAAGATCTTATCTCCGATTGAGATTGAAGCTTAAAAGAGATCTTATCTCTAGTTGAGTCGGGACCTCTCTTCTCACCTCATCTAAAATGAATGAGGCCTTCGACTTTGTTCATGTTAGGACGAGGTTTTCTTCTTATCTCTAGCGGACTGTAGAAAAATATTAGGACCATTGTATGGGTCTCTTTCCTCCT
Organism: Cocos nucifera; assembly: GCA_006176705.1. NCBI lineage: Eukaryota > Viridiplantae > Streptophyta > Magnoliopsida > Arecales > Arecaceae > Cocos > Cocos nucifera. The sequence continues at coordinate 268,644 of QRFJ01002210.1, read as the reverse complement.
CCTGTCTTAAATAACTGGAGATCTTTGACTTGCTCATGTTAGGACGAGATTCTCCTTCTATTCCTAACATGGCATTAGGGGCACAGATGGGCCGTTAAATGGGTCTCTCCTCTTCTTCTATCTTAAATAACCAGAGGTCTTCGACTTGCTTATGTTAGGATGAGGTTCTCCTCCTATTCCTGATATGGCACTAGGAGCACAGATGGGTCATTGAATGAGCCTCTCCCCTCCTTCTATCTTAAATAATCAGAGGTCTTCATCTTGCTCATGTTAGAATGAGGTTCTCCTCCTATTCCTAACATGACACTAGGAACATAGATGGATCATTGAATGGACCTCTTCCCTCCTATCTTAAATAATCGGAGGTCTTCGACTTGCTCATGTTAGGACGAGGTTCTCTTTCTATTCCTAACATGGCCACTTTCGATTGCTTCTTTCCTGTCATCACATAATTTTTGTACCAAAAAATAATAATATTAAGATGGAGGAGTTTTATTGAAGAAAAATTACTGATAGTACATTCTCAGATTTTCTGAATTTCAAGATCATGGGAGCATTATTCTTTCGAGCTCCTTTAGGCGATAAGCTTCGGACCGGATGACCTTCTCTATTTTATATGGATCTTCCCAATTTGGGGTAAGCTTCTCTTGGTCTTGAGGTTGAGAGATGGTGGGTTCCTCCGAGCTTCTTCAGGCGATAAGCTCCAGACTGGACTACCTCCTCTATTTCATATGGACCTTTCCAATTTGGGGCAAGCTTCTCCTACCTCTAAGGCTGAGAGATGGCGGCTTCTTCGAGCTCCTTCAAGCGATAAGCTCCGGGCTGGACGATCTCTTCTATTTCATATGGACCTTCCTTATTTGGGGCAAGCTTCCCCTAAATCTGAGGTTGAGAGATGGCGGCTCGCCAAAGCACTAAGTCTTTCAGAGATAGTGTTGATGATGCCGAGAGGTGGTCGATCTTCTTGTTGTTCCTCTCTTCTTGGTGGTTCTGATTGCTACAGTGCCCTCAGCCAATCTTCTCTTGCTTTAGATCGACGTCTGAGGAATTAACCTAGCCGGTCTCTCCTGATAAGCTCCTCGATCTTATCTTGGAGCTGAATGCATTCTTCAATATCGTGACCATGGTCACGATGGTAGAGACAATATATGCTAGGATTACGCTTGCCAGGATGAGTGCGCATCCTTTCAGACCTCAGCAGTTGCTCCTTGATCTTCATTAATACTTGCATTTTTGGAGCATTGAGGGGGGCATAGTTGTGAAACCTTCTGGGAGGAGAACTTCATCGTGCTCTTCTGTCAGAGCTTCTTTAACGATGAGCTCGAGGAGAAGTTTGGGCTAGCTTGCGCTCGGAGGGAGTCCATGAGTGTGGTCGAACTTCATTCGGCCCTTCATCAGTGGCTTCCTTATCTTTCATTTTGAAGGCTTCTTCCGCTCGAGCATATCCTTTTTATAGTTCGAGTCCGCTTGCGCTCGAGGGGAGTCCGTGAGTGAGGTCTAACTTCATTCGGCCCTCCATCAGCGGCTTCTTCATCTTTCAATTTGAAGGCTTCTTCCGCTCGGGCATATCTTTTAGCCCGAGCTAACAGATCGACAAAATTCCTGGGATACTTCTTCTCTAAGAAGAATAGCAAATCATTCTTCTAAAGACCATCCTTGAGTGCAGCCATTGTAATAGACTGGTTCAGATTTCGGACCTCCAATGCAGCAGCATTAAACTGGGTGACACAAGTTTGGATAGATTCCTCCTCCTTTTGCTTGATATTCATCAGAAAATTCGAACCTTGGCGCGAATGTCGGTTGCTGACGAAGTGAGCTGTAAATTGATGGCTCATCTGGTTAAAAAAAAAGATCGTACCTAACTTCAAAACCGAGTACTAGTTTCTTACTGCTTCCTTTAAGGTAGATGAGAAAGCTCGGCATAAGATGGCATTTTGTGCACCATGGGCAGCATCATGATCCGAAAGGTCTTTAGGTGATCGACCGGATCAGAGGTTCCATCATAGCTTTCAAATTGGAGAAGTTTGAAGTTCGATGGAACAGGCTCTTGCATCATCCTCTGAGAAAAAGAAGGATCAGTGCAAACATTATTATCATATGAGGAGGGAGTATGATGGAGCTTTTTGATTTATCGACTCATTTTCTGGAGCCTTTGATTCAGGAGATCTTCACGATCGTTGATCTCTAGAGTTTTTTGGTGGGACGGAGGCAAAGCTTTCCCCTAGATCGAGCCATGGTCCGAGCAAGGGCTCTCCACCCTCTGCTTTTCCTTTTTGAAAGTCACCAGTCAGCTAGCTCAAGTCAGCCATCCCCTGATCGGATCATGGGGCTCTGGAGAAGCCTGCTCTAGTCGAATTAACGTTGGATCCTGATGATGTATGGCCTACACCGTCTCTGTGAGATCGCGAACCTATTGAACTAGTAGGTTGAATTGCCCCGCATCCACCATGGCCGTAGGTGGCGCTTGAGTTATAGGAGCTGAAGTGGGAGCTGATAAATCTGGACGGAATTTGATTGTAGAGGCCGTTGATCGTCGGGTCGAAGCTTTCCTAGGAGAAATTTTTTCTAGGAAGAACTCTAGAGAGGAAGAAGAGAGATCGCTACTGAGCACTCCTTTAAGAATAAGAAAACTTCAGGAACAAAGGTTTCCTTCCTCCAACGCCAATCATGTTGGTGCAGAATCTGATTGATGCCGGATCGAGCTGGAGTTGGGGAAGAAAAGGTTGCCGTCGGTGATCTGCAAAATAAATTTTCATCCAGAGTCAGTGGTGGTGGCTCCGATAGGACCCTTCGATGATCAAGTTAGTTCTTCTGGCCAATAGAAATGGAGTGCTCAGACAAGCATTCAGCAGAGTTTTGGAAAGAAAAAGAAAGCTTAGAGAAAATATATCTAGAGGGTTTCTTTTATAAATAGAGCCTATATAGCCATAACCGTCCGATAGTGGGCCGCTCGGGACCATATGAAATTTATTACGGAGAGAGGTGTCGCCCGTTCATTGAGATTTAATAGTCGAAATTTGGACGAAGCATGCGTTGGTTGAAGAGCTTTGACATATGTCAATTCCAAAGGAGTTTGGACTCCTAAAGGAAATATGGCTAGAGGAGATCATCCAGGAGGAATACTACTTGAAATCTGGAAGTAATCCAACGGAGGAATCTGGTTAGAGTTCGACTGATGGAGAAGTCTAGAAGGAGTCCAACTGGTAAAGAAGTTTGACTGCTGGAGAATTTTCGATTGAAGTTCTTCTATAATTACCAATTATATTAGGCTAAGCATCAGACTGGACTTCGACGGAAGTAGAATTTATCCCCAATAATAGTCCCCCCCACTTTCGAGTTCGAAATTTGAAGGAAGGGAGTATAAAAAAGATAACTGCCAAAGTTTTTATCGGGGCTCTGCACCGTTGAGGTTAAAATTCGGAGGAGATCTTATCTTCTTCTGAAGTTGAAGCTCGGAGGAAATCTTATTTTCGATCGAGGTTGAAACTCGGAGGAGATCTTATCTCCTATTGAGGTTGAAGCTCGGAGAAGATCTTATCTCCAGTCGAGGTTGGAACTTGGAGGAGATCTTATCTCTTATTGAGGTTGGAACTTGGGGAGATCTTATCTCCGATCGAAGTTGAAGGAGATCCTATCTCTTGTTGAAGTTGAAGCTCGGAGGAGATCTTATCTCCAGCCAAGGTTGAAACTCAGAGGATATCTTATCTGCTATTGAGATTGAAGCTCGAGAGAGATCTTATCTTCTTTTGAAGTTGAAGCTCGAAAGAAATCTTATCTCTAGCTGAGATTGAAGGAGATCCTATCTTCTATTGAAGTTGTAGCTCGGAGGAGATCTTATCTCCGATCGAGGTTGAAGTAGATCCTATCTTCTGTTGAAGTTATAGCTCAGAAGAGATCTTATCTCCGATCGAGGTTGAAGGAGATCTTATCTCCTATTGAAGTTGTAGCTCGGAGGAGATCTTATCTCCGACCAAAATTGAAGCTCAGAAAAGATCTTATCTCTAGCCGAATCGGGGCCTCTCTTCTCACCTCGTCTAAAATGAATGAGGCCTTCGACTTTATTCATATTAGGATGAGGTTCTCCTATTTTTATCGGGCTGTAGGGGCACATTAGGACCATTGTATGGGCCTCTCCCCTATTCCTATCTTAAATAATCGAAGGTTTTTGATTTGCTCATGTTAGGACAAGGTTCTCCTCTTATTCCTAACATAGCACTAGAGATACAGATGGACCGTTGAATGGGCCTCTCCCCTCTTTCTATCTTAAATAATCAGAGATTTTTGACTTGCTCATGTTACGATGAGATTCTTCTCCTATTTCTAACATGACACTAGAGGTACAGATGAGCCATTGAATGGGCCTCTCTCCTCCTCCTGTCTTAAATAATCGGAGGTCTTCGACTTGCTCATGTTAGGATGAGATTCTCCTTCTGTTCCTAACATGGTACTAGGGGCATAGATAGGCCATTGAATTGACCTCTCTCCTATCCTCCTATCTTAAATAATCGAAGGTCTTCGACTTGCTCATATTAGGATGAGGTTCTCCTTCTGTTCCTAACACAGCCACTTTCGATTACTTCTTTCCTATCATCACATAATTTTTGCACCGAGAAACAATAATGTTGAGATGGAGTTTTATTGAAGAAAAATTACTGGTAGTATATTCTCAGATTTTCTAAATTCCAAGGTTGTGGGAGTGTTGTTCCTTCGAGCTCCTTTAGATGATAAGCTACAGGCCGAACGACCTTCTCTATTTCATATGGGCCTTTTCAATTTAGGGCAAGTTTTTCCTAGCTCTGAGACTGAGAGATGGCAGATTCCTCCGAGCTTCTTTAGACGATAAGCTCCGGACTGGACGACCTCCACTATTTCATATGGGCCTTTCCAATTTGGAGCAAGCTTGTCCTGGCTCTGAGGCTGAGAGATGATGGCTCGCCGAAGCACTAAGTCCTTCAGAGATAGTATTGATGATGCCAAGAGGCAGCCGATCTCCTTTTTGTTCCTCTCTTCTTGGTGGTTCTGACTGTTGTAGTGCCCTCGATCGATCTTCTCTTGCTTCATATCGGCATCTGAGGAATCGATCCAACCAACTTCTCCTGATGAGCTCAATGATCTCATCTTGGAGCTGAATGCATTCTTCAGTATCGTGACCGTGGTCACGATAGTAGAGGCAGTATATGCTAGGATTGCGCTTGCCAGAATAAGTGCGTATCCTTTTAGGCCTCGACAGTTGCTCCTTAATCTCCATCAATACTTACATTTTTAAAGCATTGAGGAGGGCGTAGTTGTGAAATCTTCTGGAGGAAGAGCTTTGTCGTGCCCTTCTGTTAGAGCTTCTTTGACGATGAGCTCAAGAAGGAGTTTAGGCTAACTTGCGTGAGGAGGAAGTAGATGAGCGTGGCCAAACTTTATTCGATCCTTCATTAGCAGCTTTCTCATCTTTAATTTGAAGGCTTCTTTCGCTCGGGCATATCCATTTTATAGTTTGGGCCTGCTTGCGCTCGGGGGGAGTTCGTGAGCGTGGCCTAACTTCATTCGGTCCTCCATCAGTGGCTTCCTCATCTTTCAATTTGAAGGCTTCTTCCGCTCGGGCATATCCTTCAGCTCGGGCTAGCAGATTGGCAAAGCCTCTGGGATATTTTTTCTTCAGGGAGAACAGCAAATTATTCTTCTGAAGGCCGTCCTTGAGTGCAGCCATTACAATAGACTGGTCCAGATTTTGGACCTTTAATGCAGTAGTATTAAACCGAATGATATAAGTTCGGATAGATTCTCCCTCCTTCTGCTTGATATTCATCAAAAAATTTGAATCTCGATGCGGACGTCGGCTGCTGACGAAGTGAGCCATAAACTGATGGCTCATCTAGTCAAAGGAGAAGATCGTATCCAACTTTAATGCTGAGTACCAATTTCTTGCTGCTTCCTTTAAGGGAGATGGAAAAGCTCGACATAAGATGACGTCTGGTGCGCCATGAAGTAGCATCATGGTCTGGAAGGCCTTCAGATGATCGATCGGATCAGAGGTTCCGTCATAGCTTTCAAATTGAGGAAGCTTGAAGTTCGATGAAATAAATTTTTACATAATCCTTTAAGAAAAAGAAGGATCAGTATAAATATTATTATTGTGTGAGGAGGGAGTATGATGGAGCTCTTTGATTCATCGGCTCATTTCCTAGAGCCTTTGATTCAAGAGATCTTCATGATCGTTGATCTTCAGAGTTTTCTGATGGGATGAAGGCAAAGCTCCCCCTAGATCGAGCCATGGTCTGAGCAAGGGCTCTCTACCCTCTGCTTTCCCTTTTCGGAGGTCACCGACTGGCTAGCTCAAGTCGGCCATCCTCTGATCGGATCATGGGGCTCTGGACAAGCCTGCTCTAATCGAATTGGCACCAAAGCCTGACGATGTATGGCCTGCACTACTGTGAGATCACGAACCTACTGGACTAGCAGGTTGAACTATCCTGCATCCACCATGGCTACAGATGGTGCTTGAGTTACTGGAGCTGAAGCAGGAGCGGACAAATCTGGATGGAATTTGGCTGCAGAGGCTGTTGATCATCGAGTCGAAGCTTTCCTGAAAGGCATTTTTTTCGAGAAGAACTCTAGAGAGAAAGCAGAGAGATTGCTGTTGAGCACTCCTTTAAGAATAAGAAAACTTCAGAAATAGAGGTGCTCTTCCTCTAGCACCAATCTTGTTGATGCAGAATCTGGTTGATGTCAGATCGAGTTGGAGTTGGGAAAGAAGAGGTCGCTGCTGGTGACCTGTAAAATAAATTTCAGTCCAGAGTTAGTGGTGGTGGCTCTAGTAGAACCCTCCGATGATTAAGTTAGCTCTTCTGGCTAATAGAAATGAAGTGCTCAGGCAAAAATTTAGCAGACTTCTGGGAAGAAAAAGAGAGCTTAGAGAAAATGTATCTAGGAGGTCCCTTTTATAGATGGAGCTTGTATAGCCATAATCATCTGATAGTGGGCCGCTTGGGGCCACATGAAATTTATTATCATAACCGTCTGATAGTGGGCCGCTCGGAGCCATGTGGAATTTATTACGAAGAGAGGTATCGTCCGTTTGTTGAGATTTGATAGTCAAAGTTCGGGGAAAGCAGATGTTGGTTAAAAAGCTTTGACATATGTCAATTTCAGAGAAGTTTGGACTCTTAAAGGAAATACGGCTAGAGGAGATCATTTGGAAAGAATACTTCTTGAAATCTAGAAGTAATTCACTGAAGGAATCCGGATGAAGTTCGACTGATTGAGAAGTTCAGAAGGAGTCCGACTGGTGAAGAAGTTCGGCTGCTGAAGAATTTTCGATCGAAGCTCTTCTATGATTATTAGTTACATTAGGCTAAGCATCAGACTGAATTTCGGTGGGAGCAGGATTTATCCCTAATAATTGTAATAAGCATTTCTTTTGTATATGCAGGTTTGAAGGCTTTACGGAAGCATAATGTTTATGGATTAACTCCAACCATTGGTTCTACTTATTATTTACTAGTAATTGATTATATGGATCAATTTTTTTTTCAACAGATTAAATAGTAATGATTTTTCTGCTGCAGCTGCATGCTAAAGAGCATAATGATGCTAAACTCGTGGTAAAGATTATGGATGTCCTACAAATGAACTCATTGCCGCTACAACCGGGTACCGCTGACATAGCCTTCAGGTATGATAAATCTGTAGCTTCCAGTTATCATGCTTTCTTAGGTATCATGCATGTTTTGATCTACATTTTGGTGCAAGATATTATATAATGGTACTTTTACAGCTGATAAAAGTGGTACGTCTTCATGCACCTAAAATTCATCAGTACCTCAATTTTGGGTCCTATGTGGTAAAACAGAATAACTCACCATAATAATGAGAGTTGCAGCTTTTTATTGTTTTGGTTAAAATTTCACTTTATGAATGCTTCACAAGTCATTCTCGATCGGACTTTGTCCTATTTTCAATAGAATCTGTTGGTGTAAAATTTGGTTGACGCTGAATCGAGTTGAAGTTGGAGAAGAAGAGATTGCCATCGGTGATTTGCAAAATAAAGTTTCATCCAAAGTCGGTGGTGGTGGCTCCGATCGGATTCTCCGACGATCAAGTCAGCTCTTCTGGCCAACAGAAATAGAGTGCTCAGACAAGAATTTAGTAGAGTTTTATGAAGAAGAAGAGAGCTTAGAGAAAACATATCTGGAGGATCCCTTTTTATAGATGAAGCTTGTTGTAACCATCCGATAGTGGGGTCGTCTGTAGCAGACTGATAAATGATAGTTGTAACCATCCTGATAAATGATAGTCATAACCGTCCGATAGTGGGATTGCTTATAGCAGATTGATAAATGATAGTCGTAATCGTCTTGATAAATGACAATCGTAATCGTCTGATAGTGGGATCGCCTATTCATTGAGATTGTTGGTGCAGAAATTGGTCATCGTCGGAGGTCGCTGGAGTCGAGGCCGAGGAGGTCGCCACCGGGGACCTGCAAAACAAAGTCCCATCCGGAGCCGGTGGGGGGTGGCTCTGGCAGGACCCACCGACGATCAAGTCAGCTCTGGCCAACAGGAATGGAGTGCTCGAAAATGAGTTTCGAAGCTTAGAGAAGAAGAGGAGAGCTTTGAGATCAGAGAGATTAGAGTTAGCGTATCTGGAGGGTCCTTTATAGGTGGAGCTTAGTTGATGGTGACGGCCATACTGACGAGTCGTGGGCCGCATGAAGTTCAGTACGAAGAGGAAGGTGCCATCAGACGGATGGTGACAGCCATACTAGCAGGTCGTGGGCTGCATGGAGCTGGTTACGGAGAGAGTGGTGTCGCCAGTAGTGATGGCCATATCATTCGATCTCATCGCCTGTTGCAGACTGATGGCGACAATTCATCTAGAGGAGCTCGGACTTGTAGGAGAGTCCGGCTGAAGGGAAGGCTCGGAGGGAGTTTGGCTGTAGAGAAGTTCGGAGGAGCTCGGTCGGCTGAAGAGACGGCCGCTTGGGGAGTTCGGCCGAGAGACGACCGCTGAGGAGTTCGAGCACTAGGGGATTCCGTTAAAGCCCGATCGCTTGGAGTCCAAGGAGCTCGACCGCTAAGTAGTTCGATCGACTGTAGGAGTTCGGCTAAGATCCATCCATCGAAGCTCTTCCACGGCTACAGGTTGCATTAGGCTGAGCATCAAGCTAGACTTCAACGGGAGCGGGATTTATCCCCAACACTAGCCCCCCCACTCCTGAGTTCGAAAATCAAAGAAAGGGAGTGCAGAAAAGGTGACTACTGAAGTCTTCCTCTGAGCTCTATGCTGGTCTAGGTCGAAGCTCGGGAGGATCTCGCCTCCAGCTGAAGTTGATATCGAAGTTGAAGCCCGAAGAAGATCCCATCTCTAGTCGAGGTTGAGGGGGGCTTCGTCCGCTGCGATCGAAGCTGGAGGTTGCGCTCCTCGAGGGCGATATTGTCTCCTACAGCTGAGGTCGATGCGGGCGCTTGGGAGAGATCTGATCTCAGGGCGAGGCTGTCTCCGATCTTATCTCTAACCGAGGTGGTAGTTGAAGCTCTCCAATCGAGGTTGACACGATTGCTTTCTCTAGCCGAGGTCGAAGTTGAAGCTCTCCAGCCGAGGTTGACACGGTTGCTTTCCCTAGCCGAGGTTGTATCGGGCACTCGGGGGAGATCTCATCTCCTGCGGCCGAGCTTTTCTTGGGGAGATCTTATCTATGGCCGAGGTTATCCATGGTCGCTCGGGAGAGATCTTATCTCTAGTCGAGGTTGACACGGTTGCTTTCTCTAACCGAGGTCGAAGTTGAAGCTCTCCAGCCGAGGTTGACATGGAGATCTTATCTCTAGCCGAGGTTGCCTCAGGGGAGATCTTATCTCCTGTAATCGAGGTCGAAGTGCACATTCGGGGGAGATCTTATCTCCTACGGTCGAGCTTTCCTCGGAGGAAGATCTTACCTCCTGCGGTCGAGATTTAAGTGCGCGCTCGAAGGAGATCTTATCTCCTGCGGCCGAGCTTTCCTCGGGGGAGATCTTATCTCCTACGGCCGAACTTCTAAGGCTTCTGACCTACCTCCGTTAGCACGAGGTCCCCCTCCAGTTTCCAACCGAGGTTGTTCGTGGTCGCTCGGGAGAGATCTTATCTCTAGCCAAGGTTGATGCTCGTGTTAGGATGAGGTTCTCCTCCTATTTCTAATTGAGGTTGTTCATGGTCGCTCGGGAGAGATCTTATCTCTAGCCGAGGTTGTCAACGATCGCTCGAGAGAGATCTTATCTCTTACCGAGGTTGATGCTCGCATTAGGATGAGGTTCTCCTCCTATTCCTAATCGAGGTTGTAGTCGAGGTTGACTCGATCGCTCGAAAGAGATCTTATCTCTAGTCGAGGTTGATGCTCGTGTTAGGACGAGGTTCTCCTCCTATTCCTAACCGAGGTTGTCCACGGTCGCTCGGAGAGATCTTATCTCTAGTCCGAGGTTGATGCTCGCGTTAGGACGAGGTTCTCCTCCTATTCCTAACGGGCCCACGATCGCTCGAGAGAGATCTTATCTCTAGCCGAGGTTGACGCTCGCGTTAGGACGAGGTTCTCCTCCTGTTCCTAATCGAGGTTGTAGCCGAGGTTGACTCGATCGCTCGGGAGAGATCTTATCTCTAGCCGAGGTTGATGCTCATGTTAGGATGAGGTTCTCCTTCTATTCCTAACCGAGGTTGTCCATGGTCGCTCGGGAGAGATCTTATCTCTAGTCGAGGTTGCCTCGGAGGAGATCTTATCTCCTGCAGCCGAGGTCGAAGTGCGCGTTCAGGGGAGATCTTATCTCCTGCGGTCGAGATCGAAGTGCGCACTCGAGGGAGATCTTATTTCCTATGGCCGAGCTTCTAAGGCTTCTGACGTGCCCTCGTTAGCACGAGGTCCCCCTCCAATTTCCAACCGAGGTTGTTCACGGTCGCTCGGGAGAAATCTTATCTCTAGCCGAGGTTGATGCTCGTGTTAGGACGAGGTTCTCCTCCTGTTCCTAATCGAGGTTGTTCACGATCGCTCGGGAGATATCTTATCTCTAGCCGAGGTTGATGCTCGTGTTAGGACGAGGTTTCCCTCCTATTCCTAACTGTGGTTGTTTGCGGTCGCTTCGGAGAGATCTTTATCTCTAGCCAAGGTTGACTCGGTCGCTCGGAGAGATCTTATCTCTAGCCGAGGTTATTAACGGTTGCTCGGGAGAGATCTTATCTCTAGCCAAGGTTGACTCGGTCGCTCGGAAGAGAGATCTTATCTCTAGTCGAGGTTGTTGCTCGCATTTAGGACGAGGTTCTCCTCCTGTTCCTAACGGGCTGTGGGGGCACATAAGGGCCGCTGTCAGGGCCTCTCCCCCCATCTCGTCCTTTGTGAACGAGGCCTTCGCTCGGAAGAGATCTTATCTCTAGCCGAGGTTGTTGCTCGCGTTAGGACGAGGTTCTCCTCCTATTCCTAACACGGCAATTATTGACTGCTTCTTCCCTGTCATCGCATAGTTTTTGCATTCAGAAATAATATTATCGAAAGGAAAGAATTTTATTGAAAGGAAGTTACTAGTAGCGCATCCCCAAATTCTATATTTCAAGATCGTGGTAACGTTGTTCCTCCGCGTTTCTTCGGCAATAAGTCCCGAGGTGGACGACCTCCTCATGCTGGCCTCCTCAATTTGGTGCAAGCTCTTGTCGCTGGGAGACGATGAATCGCTGATGCACCGAGATCCTCCCAGGGGCAATGTAGATGATGCCATAAGGTGGCCGACCTTCTTGCGGTCTCTGGCTATGGCAAGTCCGAGCTCCTTGCCGTCTCTAGCTATGGCAGTGTCCTTGGCCGATCTTTTTCTACTTCAGACCGGTACCGGAGGAATTTATCCAGCCGCCCCTTTCTGACGAGCTCCTCAATTTCGTCTCGGAGCTGGATGCATCCCTCGATGTCGTGGCCATGGTCGCGATGGTAGAGGCAGTACTTATTTCGATCACGCTTGTTTGGAGGAGACCGTAATCCTTCCGATCTTGACAGCTAGTTCTTCACCTTTTGGAGGGGGTTTGCGAGCGCGATCGAACTTCGCTCGGCTCTTCGTCGTCTGCCAGCCGCTCTCTCAGGGCTTCATCGTCTTTCAACTTGAAGACTTCTTCCGCACGGGCATATCTCTCGACCCGAGCCAGCAGATCGACGAAGTTCCTGGGATATTTTTTTTTTAGAGAGAACAGCAAGTTATTTTTCTAAAGGCCATCCTTGAGCGCGGCCATCACGACAGACTGGTCTAAGTCCCGGACTTCCAATGCCGCGGCGTTAAACTGGGTGACGTAAGCCCGAATGGATTCTCCTTGCCTCTGCTTGACGCTCATTAGAAAATCTGAACCTCGGCTCGATCGTCGACTGCTGATGAAGTGGGCCGCGAACTGACTGCTCATCTGATCGAAAGAGAAGATAATACTTGACTTCAACGTCGAGTACCAATTTCTTGCTGCTCCCTTTAAGGTAGATGGGAAGGCTCGGCACAGCATGGCATCTGAAGCGTCGTGAAGCAGCATCATGGCACGAAAGGCTTCCAAGTGATCAATCGGATCAGAAGTTCCATCGTAGCTTTCCAGTTGAGGGAGCTCGAAGGTCGGTGGAATAGGTTCTTGCATAATTCGAAGAGAGAAGGGAGGTTCGGCATGGACGTCGGCATGATGAGCTGAGGTGATGCGGCCGAGCTCTTCAATACACCGGTCCATCTCCCGTAGTCTGCAATCGAGGGCATCATCTTGGCTGCAGATCTTGGGATGCTTCTGACTATGAATGGGGAAGATCTCCCTCAGAAGAGAATAATGATCCGAACATGGATCCTCGGCCCTCTGTTTCCCCTTCTCCAGGGTGATCGGTATATTAGCCCCGGTACTCTTTCTTGGGGCCGATTTTCGACGTTCTAATGGTGGGTTTTCTGATGGAGTCACCATCGAAGGCTGCTGTATAGCCTGCAATGCCTCCGTGAGGCCACGGACCTATCGGACAAGCAGGTCGAACTGCTCCACCTCCACTGTAGGTACAGATGGAAGCTGAGCTACCGTGGTCGAAGCAGGAACAGACGGATCTAGATGGGATCGGGCTGCGGAGGTCGTCGAGCATCGTGTCGAAGCTCTCCTGGGAGGCATTTTCTCTTCGGAAGAGAAAAGGGAGATCTCCGAAGAGGGAAGAGAAAAGTCGTCGAGCACTCCTTTAAGAATAAGGGAACTTTGGAGGTTCGGGCCCCTCCTTCTAGTGCCAATATGTTGGTGCAGAAATTGATCATCGTCGGAGGTCACTGGAGTCGAGGCCAAGGAGGTCACCGTCGGGGATCTGCAAAATAAAGTTCCATCCGAAGCCGGTGGGGGGTGGCTCCGACAGGACCCTCCGACGATCAAGTCAGCTTTGGCCAACAGGAATGGAGTGCTCGAAAATGAGTTTCGAAGCTTAGAGAAGAAGAGGAGAGCTTTGAGATCAGAGAGATTAGAGTTAGCGTATCTGAAGGGTCCTTTATAGGCGGAGCTTAGTTGATGGTGACGGCCATACTGGTGAGTCATGGGCCGCATAAAGTTCGGTACGGAGAGAAAGGTGCCATCAGGCGGATGGTGACAGCCATACTAGCAGATCATGGGCTGCATGGGACTGATTACGGAAAGAGTGGTGTCGCTAGTAGTGGTGGCCATATCGTTCGGTCTCGTCGTCTGTTGCAGACTGATGGGGACAATTCATCTAGAGGAGCTCGGACTTGTAGGAGAGTCCGACTGAAGGGAAGGCTCGGGGGGAGTTTGACTGTAGAGAAGTTTGGAGGAGCTCGGTCGGTTGAAGAGACGGTCGCTTGGGGAGTTCGACCGAGAGACGATCGTTGAGGAGTTTGGGCGCTAGGGGATTCCGTTAAAGTCCGATCGCTTGGAGTCCAAGAAGCTCGACCGTTAAGTAGTTCGGTCGACTATAGGAGTTCGGCTAAGATTTGTCCGTCGAAGCTCTTCCGCGGCTATAGGTTGCATTAGGCCGAGCGTCGAGCTAGACTTCGGCGGGAGCGGGATTTATCCCCAATAGAGATTTACTAGTCAAAGTTCGGAGGAAGAAGGCATTGATTGGTGAAGAACTTTGACATATGTCAATTCTAAAGGAGTTCGGACTCCTAAAGGGAATATGGCTAAAGAGGATCATCTGAGAAATTCGAAAGAAGTTTGACTCCTGATGGAATTCATCTGAAGGAGAGGTCCGGAAGGAGTTCAACTCCTGAAGGAATCGGACTGAAGGAGACGTCTGAAAGAAGTTCGGCTCCTGATGGAATCCGATTGAAAGAGACGTCTGACAGAAGTTCGGCTCTTATAGAAATTTGACTGAAAGAGAAGTCCAAAAGGAGTTCGGCTTCTGAAGGAATCCGACTAAAGGAGACATCCGGAAGAAGTTTGGCTCCTATAGAAATTTGACTAAAGAAGGCGTCCGAAAGGAGTTTGGCTCCTGTAAAAATCCAACTGAAGGAGAAGTTCGGAAAGAGTTCGACTTCTAAAAAAATCCGACTGAAGAAGATGTTCAGAAGGAGTTCGACTCATGTAGAATTCGACTGAAGAAAAAGTATGGAAGGAGTTTGGCTCCTGTAGAAATTCGACTGAAGAAGACGTCTGAAAGGAGTTTAGCTCCTATAGAAATCCGACTGAAGGAGAAGTTCGGAAGGAGTTCGACTCCTGAAGGAATCTAACTGAAGGAGACATCCGAAAGAAGTTCGGCTCCTCTAGAAATCCAACTGAAGGAGATATCCGGAAGGAGTTTGATTTTTAGAGGAATTTGACTAAAGGAGAGGTCTGAGAGGGGTTTGGCTGCTGAAGGGAGTCTGAGAGGGATTCGACCACTGGAGGAGTTCAGCTACTAAAGAAGTTCGATCGGGGTTCGACTCTAGAGGAAGAATTTTCAATCAAAGCTTTTCATGATTATCAGTCGCATTAGGCTAGGCATCAGATCGGACTTCGATGGGAGCGGGGTTTATCTCCAATAATTGTCCCCCCATTTTTGAGTTTGAAATTTGAAAGAAGGAAGTACAAAAAGACAACTACCAAAGTTCTTTTCTGGGCTCTACATCCGTTGAGGTTGAAGTTGAAGCTCGGAGGAGATCTTATCTCCAGCCGAGGTTGAAGGAGATCTTATCTCCTATTGACGTTGGTGTTGAAGCTCGGAGGAGATCTTATCTCCAACCAAGGTTGAAAGAGATCTTATCTCTTGTTGACATTGGCATTGAAGCTCGGAGGAGATCTTATCTCCAGCCAAGGTTGAAGAAGATCTTATCTCCTATTGCGTTGAAGTTGAAGCTCGGGAGATATCTTATCTTCAGTTGAGGTTGAAGGAGATCTTATCTCCTGTTGACATTGGCGTTGAAGCTCTAAGGAGATCTTATCTCCAATCGAGATTGAAGGAGATCTTATCTTCTGTTGATGTTGGCGTTGAAGCTCGGGATAGATCTTATCTTCAATCGAGATTGAAAGAGATCTTATCTCCTATTGATATTGAAGTTGAAGCTCGGAAGAGATCTTATCTCCAACCGAGGTTGAAGAAGATCTTATCTTTTGTTGATGTTGGCATTGAAGCTCGAGGGAGATCTTATCTCTAACCGAGGTTGAAGGAGATCTTATCTTCTTATTGACATTGAAGTTGAAAGCTCGGAGGAGATCTTATCTCCGATCGAGGTTGAAGAAGCCGAGGTTGAAGGAGATCTTATCTCCTATTGACATTGAGCGTTGAAGCTTCGGAGGAGATCTTATCTCCAATCGAGGTTGAAGGAGATCTTATCTCCTATTGATGTTGAAGTTGAAGCTCGGAGAAGATCTTATCTTCAGTCGAGGTTGAAGGAGATCTTATCTTCTATTGATATTGGCGTTGAAGCTCAGGAGAGATCTTATCTCGAGTCGAGGTTGAAGAAGATCTTATCTCCTATTGACATTAAAATTGAAGCTCGGAGGAGATCTTATCTCCAGTCGAGTCTGGGCCTCTCTTCTCACCTCATCTAAAAGAAACGAGGTCTTCGACTTTGCTCACATTAGGACGAGGTTCTCCTCCTGTTCCTAACAGACTGTTGGAACACATAAGGGCCATTGTCAGGGCCTCTCTCCTCATCTCGTCTAAAATGAATGAGGCCTTCAACTTTGCTCATGTTAGGATGAGGTTCTCCTCCTATTTCTAATAGACTGTAGGGGTACATAAGGGCCATTGTCAGGGCCTCTCCCCTCATCTCATCTAAAATAAATGAGGCCTTCGACTTTGCTCACGTTAGGACGAGGTTCTCCTCCTATTCCTAATGGATTGTAGAGGCGCATAAGGGCCGTTGTCAGGGCCTCTTCCCTCATCTCATCTAAAAAGGAACAAGGTCTTTGACTTTGCTCACATTAGGATGAGGTTCTCCTCCTATTTCTAACAGACTGTAGAGGCACATAAGGATCGTTATCAGAGCCTCTCCCCTCATCTCATCTAAAATGAATGAGGCCTTTGACTTTGCTTACGTTAGGATGAGGTTCTCCTGTTCCTAATGGACTATAGGAACAAATAAGGGCTATTGTTAGGACCTCTTTCCTCATCTCGTCTAAAACAAACGAGGCCTTCGATTTTGCTCATGTTAGGATGAGGTTATCCTCCTGTTCCTAACGGGCTGTAGGGGCACATAACGATCGTTGTCAGGGCCTCTTCCCTCATCTTATTTAAAATGAACGAGGCCTTCGACTTGCTCATGTTAGGATGAGATTCTCCTCCTGTTTCTAACATGGCTACTATTGATTACTTCTTTCCTATCATTACATAGTTTTTGCACCAAAAAATCATAATATTGAAATAAAGGAGTTTTATTGAAGAGAAATTATTGGTAGCACATTCTCAAATTTTCTGAATTCTAAGATCGTGGGAGTGTTGTTCCTTCGAGCTCCTTTAGATGATAAGTTTCGGACCGGATGACCTCCTCTATTTCATATGGACCGTTCTAATTCGGGGCAAGCTTTCCTTAGCTCTGAGGCTGAGAGATGGTGGCTCGTTGAAGCACTAAGTCCCCCACTTTGAACATTTTACCTCTGACTCTAGAGTTAAAGTATCGGGCCACCCTTCGTCTGTAGGCCGCCATTCAAACCTGGGCTTTTTTTTTTTTCTTCCAATAGATCGAGGTTGATTCTGAGGTCTTATGAGTTATGCTGCTCATTAAAGGTCACGATCCATGCTGATGGGAGTTATACTCGATTGGGATGACTGCATCTGCTCTAAAGGCTAAGACGAATGATATTTTTCCAATTGGTAGCCTTTGAGTAGTTCGGTACGTCCAGAGAATGTGATAAAGTTCGTCCACTCAAGCCTTCTTTGCTCTATCGAGCCTTATCTTGATGTCTTGCAACAGGATCCGGTTGGTCACCTCAGCTTTTTCATTTGCCTGTGGGTGAGCTATCGACATGAAGTGATGGAAGATGTTTAGATCTTCACAGAACTAAATGAACCTCATCCCAGCGAACTGTTGCCCGTTATCTATTATAAGAGTTTGGGGTAGACTAAGCCAGCAGACGATTGACTTTCAGACGAAGTCCTGTACTTTGGTCTCAATAATTTTTACTAGTGGTTTGACTTTGATCTATTTGGTGAAGTAGTTGATTGCAACCAAGAGAAACTTCTATTATCTGGATGCCATTGAAAAAGGAATAAGTATATCCATTTTTCACTGCGCAAATGGCCAAGATGCGTTTAGTGGAGTAAGCTTGGAGGCCGGCTGTCTTTGTATGTTTGCATTTCTCTGACAGCGATCACATTTCTTGACGTACTCCATAGAATCGTGGTATAAGGTTGACCAATAGTATCCTTATCGAAGTAGTTTTTGTGACAAGGATCTGGCTCCTATATGACTTTCACAAATTTCCTCGTGCACTTCTCATAATGTAAAGTCGGCCTCTGAAGATTGAAGATATCTCAATAGTGGTAGCGAATACAATCTTTTATACAACTTGCCCTCATACGAAATGTATCGAAAGGCTTGATTCTCGAGTTTTCGAGCTTCTTTCGAATCACGAGGAAGAACTTCCTCTTTGAGATAGGCAACTAACGGATCAATCCAGCTCGACTCGAGCTCCATTTGTATAACAAGCTATAATTTCTCTGAGCTTGGGCATTTTAGAGTTTCAAAAAATACTTCTTTGGATAGTTTGATTGGGGCTGAAGTGGCCAATTTAGAAAGAAGATCGGCTCTCGTATTTTCTGCCCTCGAAATCTGTCGAATGCCAAAACTATCGAAGGTCGGAGTCAAATCCTTTACTTTCTCAAGGTATTTTATCATACTTTCCTCTTGTGCTTCATAGTTGCCACTAACTTGGCCGACCATTAATTAAAAATCACTGTAGACTTGAAGCCGATCTACTTTTAATTCTTTTGCTATTTTTAATCTAATAATTAGTGCTTCATATTCGGCCCCATTATTAGTTATAGAAAATTTGAAGTATAACGCATACTTGGCAACGACTTTCTAAGGATTGACTAAGACTAACCCTGCACCTGCTCCAGTAGAGTTGAACGAACCATCCACGTACAGGACCCAAAAACCTTCGAAAAGGTCGGCATTTTCTTCGGAGAGGCTCGGTTGCAACCATGGGATGCCAGTCCCATTCCGTTCAAGCTCGGCTTCATCTAGAATGGTGCATTCAATTATAAAGTCAGTTAGTGCCTGAGCCTTGATTGCTGACTGAGGTCGATAGTTGATGTCGAATTTTATTAATTCAATGGTCCATTTTACAATTCTTTCAGAAGCATCCGCTTGATGAAGGATTGCTCTGATCGGCTGGTCAGTGAGGAGCATTATAGTATGTCCCTGGAAGTAAGGTCGAAGACTTCTTGCTGTGATTAGAAGAGCATAAGTCAATTTTTCCAATTTTGTATGTCTAGTCTTGGCATCCCTTAGGATCTGACTTATGTAGTAGACTGGTCGCTGTACTTTCACCTCTTCTTTGATCAAGACTGCCACTAGCACCGCAGGAGAGACCGCAAGGTAGAGAAATAGCTTCTTTCTGAATTTGGGTTTGGCTAGTAGGGGGTAAGCCGAGGTAGTTCTTGAGCTCGTCAAACGTCTTTTGGCATTTCTAAGTTCAGTAAAAATCTTTCGACTTTCTGAGGATTTGGAAGAAGGGCATGCAGCGTTCGGCCAATCTAGAGACAAAATGATTTAAAGATGCCATCTTTTTGGTCAGGCGCTGAACTTTCTTGATGGACTTTGGAGCAATCATCTCTTGGATAGCTTGAATTTTCTTTGGATTGACCTCGATTCCTCATCTCGAGATCATAAATCTTAAAAATTTTTCTAAGGCTACCCCAAAGGCGCACTTGGTTGGATTCAGCTTCATCTTGTATTTTCTGAGCGTATCAAAAGCCTCTTCAAGGTCGACGACATGATTGACAGTCTTTTGACTTTTGATCAGCATGTTATCGACGTAAACCTCCATATTACGGTCGATTTACTCCTTGAAGATTTTATTAACCAAGTGCTGATAAGTCGCGTTTGCATTTTTAAGTCCGAAGGACATGACCCTATAATAGTAAAGACCATAGTTAGTAATAAAAGTAGTCTTCTCCTCATCCTCCGGTGCCATCTGAATTTAGTTGTAGCCAGAGAAGGCGTCCATGAAGGTGAGGAGCTCATAGCCTGAAGTTGCGTCCACCAGTTGGTCGATTCTAGGCAAAGGATAGCTATCTTTTGAATAGGCCTTGTTAAGCTTTTTAAAGTCGATGCACATCCTCCACTTATCGTTGACTTTCTTGACTAGAATCACGTTAGAGACCCAAGTCGGATAGTTGACATCTCGGATAAATTCGGCATTAAGAAGCTTGTCAACTTTTTCTGCTATTACCTTCTGCCTTTCTGGTGCATGGCCTCGAACTCTTTCTTTTATTGGTCAATGCTTGAGATCAATGGCCAGCCGATGTTCCATAACCTCGGCATCAATCCCAAGCATATTCGTCGGAATCCAGACAAAAACGTTGGCATTCCTCCATAAGAAGGCGATGAGCTATTTTCGAACTTCATCTTCTAGATTGGAGCCAATTTGCACCGTATGCTCCATATTTCCGTCATTCAGGAGGATGGTCACAAGATCTTCTATGGACTTACCCTGTTCTTCAGCAAAGTCATCATGGACATCTAGCTCGTCAACAGGATAAGGGTCGGACTATGCTTCCTTTCATCGAGCAATTGAGTAGTAGTGCCTTGCCAGAGCTTGATCTTTCCAACCTCTTCGATCCTGTAACTTATCGAAAACTTCATCTTCAAATAATAAGTGGACACCACCGTCCGAAGTACATTTAAACCAGGTCGGCCAAGAATTGCATTGTAAGCAGAGGGAGCTTTTACTACCAAAAAATCCACCTGCGCTCTAAATTATTTTGGATATTGCCCGACAACCACAGCTAGAGTCATTACACCTTCAACTGGTACTGCAGCACCAGCGAAGCCTACTAGGAGGGAGTTTATTAGTCTAAGCTGACTATTAGATTTTGACATTTTGGAGAAAGCTCATAAAATAAAACGTCAGCCAAACTTTTATTATCAATTAGGATGCGACGTATATTATAGTCTGCTATATTTAAAGAGATTACAACCGCATCATTGTACGAGAACTGTACTCCCCGTGCATCTTCCTCAGTGAAGGTTATGGGTTCTTCAGTCCTCCGTCTTTTCATTGATCTCCTAGAGTTGCTGGCTTCTTCACGCCAAAATCCCCCAGAGATAGTGTTGATGATGCCGAGAGGTAGCCGATCTCCTTGTTGTTCTTCCCTCCTTGGTGGTTCAAGCTACGGCAGTGCCCTCGATCGATCTTCTCTCATTTCAGACCGACGTCTGAGGAATCGACCCAGCCGACCTCTCCTGATGAGCTCCTCGATCTCATCTTGGAGCTGAATGCATTCTTCAGTATCGTGGCCATAGTCACGATGGTAGAGATAGTATTTGTTAGGATTGCGCTTGCCAAGGTGAGTGCGCATCCTTTCTGACCTTGGAAATTGCTCCTTGATCTCCATCAATACTTGCATTTTTTGAACATTGAGGAGGACATAGTTGTGAAACCTTCTGGGAGAAGAACTTTGTCGTGCCCTTCTGTCGGAGCTTCTTTGACGACGACCTCGAGAAGTTCGGGCTTTCTTGCACTTGGGGGGAGTCCGTGAGCGCGGCCGAACTTTATTCGGTCCTTCATCAGCTACGAGTTTATTAGATTTGCCCATCTGCCACTCTCCTGTGGCTTCCTCATCCTTCAATTTGAAGGTTTCTTCCACTCGGACATATCCTTCAGCCCAAGCTAGCAGATCGGTAAAGTTTCTAGGGTACTTCTTTTCCAGGAAGAACAACAAATCATTCTTCTGAAGGCCACCCTTGAGTGCGGCCATTGTAATAGACTGATCCAAATTTTGGACTTTCAATGCAGCGGCATTAAACCAGGTGATATAAGTCCAGATAGATTCTTCCTCTTTTTACTTGATATGCATCAGAAAATTCGAACCTCGGTATGGACATCGGTTGCTAACGAAGTGAGCCGCAAACTAATGGCTCATCTGATAAAAAAAAAAGATCGTACCTAATTTCAATGTCGAATACCAGTTTCTTGCTATTTCCTTTAAGGTAGATGGAAAAGCTCGGCATAAGATGGCATCTGATGTGCCATAGAGCAGCATCATGATTCGGAAGGTCTCCAGGTAATTGATCGGATCAGAGATTCCATCGTAGCTTTCAAATTGGGGAAGCCTGAAGTTCGATGGAATGGACTCTTGATTTAATTACTAAATTTTATTTGATGGGAATAGGTTACATGTTACTCCTGTAGCTTCCCGAGGTAGTGGTACAACTTCTTATTTATTGTCGATTTAGCATGTGTTGGCACTGATTGGTGAATTTATCTGCTAAAATTTGGGACTGACATTTGGCAATCAGTAATTAAAAGGAACGTGTCACCAACTGGAGCCTTGTCACCGTATGATAAGTATAATTCACTCTGGGTAACATCATCAGGACGATACTAGGGTAACATCTGCGCCTTTCCCCTATTTGATAGCCTGTTTTCCTTTAAATCAGTCTATTGTTTAATAGGCAACTACACGCCACTAGTCCATCTTTATGACATGCACGTCAGTTGCTAAACCTGTAGACAATCATTTAACAAAATTTGTCTTTCTAGTACGGCAGCTAATTCTCACACATTGAGTATAATAGTAACCTGGACATCATCGTGGCGAGTTCAATAGCCATCCCAAATCCATAACCATTCTAGGCATCCCAGCTTCAAAGTCTTCCATCTGACTACTGCTTTTTGTCCTTGCCAATGTCAGGTTTTCACCAATCTTAAAAAAAATACCACTTTAACATTGCCTGGAATTTTTGACATATTACAGAGTTTTGCATGTTTCTCCCATTCATGTTCCATCAACCTGTGCTGCTAGGTCCAATGAACATATAGCTATATTGTCAATAGTAAACTATTCCAAACAATACCCGGGCATAACTATCTCCGATTATGAAGGTTAATCATTGAAGGGACGAGCAATATATAGATTAATTTTTGAATTATCGATTCCATAGATTCTTAAAATATTGCACTGTGGAAGTTTGCCATATTTCAATATTTTCTTTGTTGCTGCTGCTTAACTTATATTCCTTTACAGGGATTTCTTCTTGAACGTTATCATGAGAGTGCAGCTGCTACTATTCATCTTCTCTTCTTCACACTCTATTTTTTAAGATATGGGATAGATTACTTACATTGATAGTGAAGTAAGATATAATTTTTATGAGAGGGTACAGCCTTTTTTTTAAAAATTATTGTTGAGCCATATGGCTTATTGCAATGTTTCGCTTATTGTAGCATTAGAATTTGCCTCATGTAAATAAACATTGACATCAAAATGCTTTTAGTTAATTTGCACAATATGACATTCTTAATATATTTATCAGAACAAGATTTCTCATGAAAGGTGTGTTGGGTCCTGATAAGTATTGGGATATTCCTGTAAATCTATAGCTATTACCAGGACCAAGTTACACTCCCAAAAAAGAGTATTGAAATGTTAATAAGCCCTAGACTTGTGTAGTTTATAATGTGAAATAGTTAATGAAAAGATTAATATTTCATAATTCATACTTCTATAATTAGAAGACTTACTGAATTGAGTGGGTTCAGGAAATGGTCAAGAGTTGGAAACCATCTTTTCTGCTTATTTTTCGTTCATCCTGCTATTTGCATTTCTTAACTACCTTTTTTTTTTAAAGGAAAAATGAAACTGATATTTTTACTGGATATGCACTACAGAATCTGCCTGACCAGAA
Organism: Cocos nucifera; assembly: GCA_006176705.1. Taxonomy (NCBI): domain Eukaryota; kingdom Viridiplantae; phylum Streptophyta; class Magnoliopsida; order Arecales; family Arecaceae; genus Cocos; species Cocos nucifera. Next base: position 245,373 of record QRFJ01002210.1, on the reverse strand, counting down.
GAAGTCACGCATCCCAGATGAGCTACAAGGGCTGATCGGTGAATGGCCACTGGAGGTGATAAAGAGACAGAAGAAAGAAGACAAGAAGGTTATTCTGAATTGTTTGTGCATCATAACATCATGCCATGTTCATATGGATCCTTTTCATTCTCAAGCTCTGTTGTATATCCTCTATATTCTTGTTAGTTTCAAATATTGCTGTTAACTTTCCTATGCTACGTTTTTTTATTAGCCATGCTTTTTTCTGGAAAAACTGCCTACTGGTGACTTGTGGCAGCATTTAAATTTTCCCCTTCCCACTGTCCCATTAATATTTCTGCATCTCTTTTTGCATGCACCTGCCAGGCATTAGCTGAATCCTTTAAAAGTGACATCCCTGCAATGGTCACTTCTTTGCTAAACATGGGGCAAGATGTCACCGTGGACCTGGAAAAGCTCAAAGCTCAACCAACAGGAAATTTGAAGGCAGAGTCGTGCAAACTGCTTGAAAATAGTTGGTTGACACGAGAAGCAGAAGCTGAAGAGGAACAGCTATACAAGGTTCTATGAACTTATTCAGTCAAAATTTGCTAGACAAAAGGAGTCTGAAGATTACTTTCTTTGTGCAAAAGTCCAAGTTTTATGACATGATCATCCATCCAGATTTTGACATTCTAACATGGATCATGCCGTGTTTTTGATTTGATTTGGCAGTAACCTTTTGTTCTGATACTGTAACATTTGAACACTGTGGGTAAACAAATAATTTAATGAACCGCAATTGTCAAGAATTTGTGCTTTTTTTAGTGAATTTCTGGTATTGATTGAGGTATTTATGTTCTAGTATTCTTGCCAGTGCGATGCTTGATGCTTAAACTTAACCTGGTATTGCATGTTCCTATGAAACGATAGCATTTGGATGGGTTCCTGCAACTTTGCTGCAAATTGGAAATTATGAGGTAGAACAGAAGTTGAAATCCTGCATTTTTGGTCCTGGTTTGGCTTGGATTGGTAGGTGCAACAATATGTGACTTACGGTCTGGTTTGCATTGTGGGTTGGATTAAGTGCCCATTCAAGCAGCAGCATTCTTAAAGGCCTTGTTAGCTATTATTTGGCTAGTAGGTTATTTTACATTGTTGTGGAGTGGGCAGGAACTTGGCTAGATTGTTGAGTGCCAAATATTCTTCCGACAAATATTCTTTGGACGTAGGTTGTATCTTTCACATGGAAGAAGGATTCACCTTCATGCAAATCCATTGTTGGATCGCAGGGCGGCTGCTTTGAGATCTATATGGATGGTAAAAGAAAAAGTTTAAAGTGCTTTAAGATTTGTAGTTGAGCATGAATCTAAGAGTCTACATCAAGAAAGAAGATCGATCATTCTTTTTTAGGAAAGATACAATCTGAACTCATTTTTTTTTGGCTAGAAATTGTTTCAACACATGTACACACATCCTTTCCCAATACCATACAAAATCACAACATTCAATATTTTCAATATAATAAAACCTCCCTCATTTCAGAACACCTTCCCTCTTAGACAATGATAATTTCTTAAATATTCATTATTGAAATGTATAATGTAGTCTGTGGACATTGGCTTGACCCGACTATCGGCACATAGACCATCCCAGATATCAGTTGGCACCATCAAGCTTCCCAAAAATTGTAAAAAATCAGTTTAATATGAGAGAAAATTACAAAGATAAAGTTTGTATGAATACAGTGTGAGACATTCTTGCATTGAGAAAACTATATATGCATGCAGGCAGATGAGCGCTACAAAATCCAAATGATTAACAGAAATAGGGAAACAAATTAATCCATTACATATCTGGACCATTACATATATGCCTAGCACAAATTATGAATAACTGGATGCTATGAGAGAAATGTTCCTTTGTAATACCACAATCTATGGTGTCTAAGCATATATAAACCAGAAGCCATGTCTTAACTTTTCCTAAATTTGGAAAGAGTCTAGACATAGAACAAAGACTTGAAAGATTGTTAAAGAGAAGCGAACATATGATAATTTTGTATGGAATAGGTTAAGTGTCTCAACTTTGATATAATTCCAAATCAACATCATACAAATTCAGGCATGTATTAGAAATTGGTCAGATAGGCTAAGCAAATTATTGCAGTCCAGCCATGATTGCTTGTCTGTGATTTTCTTGATACAAGATTTAAATAGCTATATCATCTTACTTTCCATCAAAAGTATTGGCATGCCATAAAGTTTCATGCTATTAAATTTAGAGAGTATTTTTAACAATTAAAAGGAGCATTGCTTTAATGATGAATGCCCATGTCCCCCATTCATCAACGTCTGGGCAAATTGATCTCTGCAAATTAAACTGTTTGTCCTGAGATCATCCACTAACCACGTAGCTCCAAGATTCAACACAAATAACTATAACAATGAGAAAAATCACATGACAATAACATCTAAAACATGATTCAACTTGACACTAGCAAGATTAAACATGATTGAATTGCTACGGTTAGATTGAATAGAACCATGAGCTGCAAGTATAGAGAAATAGCTGAACAAGGCCTCTTATGATCAATTCCGTATTGAATATAAGCAACTCTTAGTGGAAACATATACAAGAAAAGGCTAATGTGGAGCGCTCTAGACAACCATGGACATGTAGCAAAAGTGATGCAGTAGCTATGGTGAAGATAATATATTCTGTTTGAATTCAAAGCAAGTTTCTGAACAATAGCCTCAAAAATGCAATAGGTGTAGAGTATGCGTGCATTCTCATTCGTATCTTTCTTCACTGAGACATAATACTAGCAGCATATTATTGAAATGTACAATGTGGCTGGGGGACATTGGCTTGACCCGACTACAAGCTCTTAGACCATCCTAGACTTCGGTTGGCACCATCAGGAGATTATAAAAAATAAGTACAATATGCAAGAAAATTATAAAAATAAAATTCAAATTGATACAGTATGAGACATTCTTGCATTGAGAAAACTATATATGCATGTAGGCAGGTGAGCGGTACAAAATCCAAATGATTAATAGAAATTGGAAAACAAATTAATCCATTCATATGTGGGCCATTACATACATCGATTAACCAGTGTTTACTACCTGAATGAACAAAAAATTATGCAATTTGATTTCTACAAAGTTATTTTGTCCTGATCTTTACATAATAGCTCAAAGATTCAACATCAACATCACGAGAATAATTACAATAAGAACAATATCTACAATAAAGAATGCCTATATCCATCCATCGTCCATCAATTTAGGTAATTAATTACAATAATAAAAAGAATATCTAAATCCACCGTCCATCAATGCGGGTACGTACTGCATGCACAAGAAGGGCGGGAAGGAAAGGGCAAAACCCAACCCTAGCGCACCGCTAGTGCAAGAAGATCGCGGGCCTCTTCTTCATCTCCAACAACGCCTCGATGGCCTCCTTCTCACGAGCCGTGAACTTTTCTCCATCATCCTCTGTTTCTTGTTGGCCATAATTTAGCATCGCAAATCGGAGCTCGCCCTCCTGTTGGCCTTCCCTGACACGAAATCCCCAGATATCAAGAATGTGATCGACCTCGATCTTGTTCTTCTCCACGAGCTTATGGTATTCACCCATGAAGCGATAGTAGCGGGTCCCGAGCTTCTTGAGAGTCATCCGGTACTCGCGTGCCAGGGGGTCGACCACGGTGACCGGCAACCCGATCTTGGGGTTCTTCATCACGGACTCCTCCTCTTCGGTTAGCATCGCCATCAATGGCGACGACTCCACCTCTCCCTCCTTCAGCTGCAGCCGGTTCTGCTCCTTGTCGACGTCGCTGTGGAAGAGGATCTTCTCGAACAGGAAGACCGGGCGGTGGACGCCCAACCGCAGCAAGATTGTTCCGGCACGGTGCTGCACTGGCGGCGGCGAACTTCTTGAACGGCCGGTTCTTGACGTCGACGACGGCCGGCGTCTTTCCTTGTCTCCTCCTCCTTCCATCTTGCCTTCTTCTTGGTCGGAGCTGGCTTTCTTTCCTCGTCGCGAAGAAAGCGATAGCTTTCTCTTCTTCGGGGGCAGGAGGAGCTCCATCTTCTGTTGAAACTTCGAAGAAGACGATAACGGGAGAGGGGAGGGGGGCGTCGGGGTTTATATTAGGGGACAGGGGAAGGACGGGAAGGTAATCCTTTTCCCTTCTCGAAACTCGGTCGTATTTCAAATAAATTAGCCGTTCTTTAAAAAAAATAAAAAATAAAATTAGTTTCCTATGCTACCTTTCGCTCTTTTATGGAAAAACCGCCTACCGGGAACCTGTTACAGCATTCAATTATGCTCGGGATGTAGAATCTGTTGTTGCTTATGAGATTCTAGGTTTCATTATACTGCCGAATTATGCTCTGATCATGTACCCTTTTTTTAATTATCTAATTAAGTCTAAATGCTGTATCATTTATTTCAGTAGAAATTGTATCTGCTTCATTACTATAATGTTACAATGGAATTTCTGTTTAACTTTTCCTGTATTCAGATTCTGAGTATTGATCAAGGTTACAAAATTTCTATATTGCAAGCCTATTGCCGCCCCGCTGTTTATTTTCGAAGCGCAAGTGTTTTCCTTTCTAAATCTTAATCAAATTTCTTAGTTTGTAAGGATGCCCTCAGCTTATTAGGATAAGGTCTCATTTCAGCTATAGAATTACTTGTCTATTTATTTACTTCACTTTGTTCTGATCAGGGAGATGCAGATTTTTCTTTCCCTCTTTGGGAATCGGAAATCTAGAACAATTAATAGTACTATAAGCAAAGAATGCATGCGGGGGAATTTTCTTAACACATTTTAATTTCATTTCCTGCATTTTATTTGTAGAAAGTTAGGATTTTGAAACTTCACAAATTTTAATTGTCAAATCTGCAAGCAACTCAGTTGTAGGAGCGTGCCTAATCACTTGGAAATGCACTTGTAGCATTTAATGATAGAAGGATAGAAAAATTGATGGAAGGTATGAATTCAATTGGTTCCCGAAACCTTGATACTATATCCAGGATAGAAATATGGAAAGCATTTAAGCTTTTTTTTTTGGTGGAAATAGGTTTTAAGGTTTTACTGGCTAGTTTAACATGCTGAAATCTTTGTTATTCAAGCTCCCTCCCTCCCTCTCTCTCTCTCTCTCTCTCTCTCTCTCATTCCTGGAGGAGCATTGTGATGGTGTCCCTGTTAGGGTCAAAAGAAAATTGTATAGAAGTTTTGATTTGATCGAGAAGATTTTGTATGCCTGCTACGAGTGGTTTAAACTCCTCAAATACTCGCATGTTTTTCTGCTAAAATTATTACTGATTATTTGTGCAGCAATTCTAAGAAGGAATAAAATAGTATGAAAAAACTCACTATGTAAACAATGAGATGCATGGTTGGTACACAATTTAGACTTTTGCTGTCTTGTAGTTTCCTATCGTGTTTATTGCTTTAGCTATTGTCTATCAAGTCTGGGAGTTATCTAAAATCTATTAGAATAATTTTAGTATGAATCTACCCTAGTTATGAACATGGTGAACCATCTAACTTGAGTGTCACTTTTGTCCTTGATATTTGAAATGAAAAATATCCAGGCATATATAACTCTTTTGCTGGTTTTCTATATGCATTAAGTGGTTGAAAAATAGATAATATTGGTAGTGCTAGGCCTACAAATGATTCAAATCATTGATCACGAGCATAAAAATTTGGTTTTTTCTTTGCATTTATTTATCATATATCATGGTTTAATATATGAATTCTTGCTTGAAGTGGATCATTTTTTTTCTGATGAAGGACGATTTTGGATAGGGTATTGTTTTCTTGAATTCTAATGAGGTCCATTTATGTGTTTTTTAGTTTCATACTTATAACCATGTATGGCAAGTGATGTACTTTGAAAACATTGAATAGTAGCTGTTGACGCAGAAATTGGTCATCGCCGGAATCCACTGGAGTGGAGGCCGATGAGGTCGCCGTCGAAGATCTGCAAAATAAAGTTCCGTCCGAAGCTGGTGGGGGGTGGCTCCGACAGGATCCTCCGACGATCAAGTCAGCTCAGGCCAATAGGAATGGAGTGCTCGGAAAGGAGTTCCGGAGCTTGGAGAAGAAGAGGATAGCTTAGAGATCAGAGAGATTAGCCTTAACGTATCTGAAGGATCCTTTTTATAGCGGAGCTTGATGGTGACAGCTGCAGCTGCATGCTGGCGGGCTGCTCGAGGTTCGGCGGAGTCAGTCCACGGGAAGATGCCATATGCGGTGGATTGATGGTGACAGCCATCGCCGCCTGATAGCGAGTCGCTATCGCTTGCGGCGGACTGATGGTGATGGCTGCAGAGCCGACCGAATAAAGGGTTGAAGGCCTTCGTCGTGTGCCCATTTTGGAGGAGTTCGGGCTCCTGAAGAGGAAGCTTGGAAGGAGTTCGGCTCCCATAGGCGTCTGGCTGGAGGTATGCGGCTAAGGCTCGATCGCTGGAGAGTTCGGTATGAGCTCGGTCGCTAGAAGTTCGATCGAGGGACGACCGTCGAGGAGTTCGACCGTTGAGAAGTTCGAAGGAGCTCGACTGAGGCCCGATTGAAGGACTTCGACTGAGGCCCGACCGTTGGGAGTCCGAAGGAGCTCGATCGCTGGAAGTTCGGCCGAGGGACGACCGCTGAGGAGTTCGACCGCTGAGAAGTCCGAAGGAGCTCGGCTGAGGCCCGGTTGAAGGACTTCAGCTGAGGCCCGGCCATCGAAAGTCCGAAGGAGCTCGGTCGCTGGGCAGTTCGGCTAAAGCCCGTCTGCTGAAGCTCTTCTGCGGCTACTGGTTGCATCGGACTGAGCATCGAAACTAGACTTCGGTGGGAGCGGGGTTTATCCCCAACATTAGCCCCCCCACTCCCGAGTTCGAAACTCGAAGAAAGGGAGTGCAGGAAAGACGACTGTCGAAGTCTTTTTCTGAGCTCTGTGCTGGCCCAAGTCGAAGCTCGGGAGAGATCTCATCTCCAGCTAAAGTTGATATTGAACTTGAAGCCCGGAGAAGATCCCATCTCCAACCGAGGTTGAGGGAGGCTTCGTCCACTGCGATCGAAGTCGGAGGTTGAGCTCCTTGGGGGCGATATTGTCTTCTACAACCGAAGTTGATACAGGCGCTCGAAAGAGATCTGATCTCGGGACGAGGTTGTCTTCGATCTTATCTCTGGCGGAGGTTGTCTCGATCGCTCGGAAGAGATCTTCTCTAGCCGAGGTTGAAGTTGAAGCTCTCCAGCCGAGGTTGGCCAGGTCGCTTGGGGGAGACCTCATCTGACCGAGGTTGAAGCTCTCCAGCCGAGGTTGGCCCGGTCGCTTGGGAGATATCCTATCTCTAGCTGAGGTCGAAGTTGAAGCTCTTCAGCTGAGGTTGGCCAGGTCGCTCGGGGGAGACCTCATCTGACCGAGGTTGAAGCTCTCCAGCCGAGGTTGGCCCGGTCGCTTGGGAGATATCATATCTCTAGCCGAGGTTGAAGTTGAAGCTCTCCAGCCGAGGTTGGCCAGGTCGCTCGGGGGAGACCTCATCTGACCGAGGTTGATGCGGGTGCTCGCGTTAGGGCGAGGTTCTCCTCCCATTCCTAACTTCGACTTTGCTTGCGTTAGGATGAGATCCTCCTCCTGTTCCTAACGGGCTATGGGGGCACATTCGGACCGTCGTCCGTCTCCCCCCGTCTTGTCCTTTGTGAACGAGGCCTTCGACTTTGCTAGCGTTAGGATGAGGTCCTCCTCCTGTTCCTAACGGGCTATGGGGGCACATGCGGACCGTCGTCTGAGCCTCTCCCCCATCTCGTCTAAGGTGAACGAGGCCTTCGACTTTGCTCGCGTTAGGACGAGGTTCTCCTCCTATTCCTAACGGGCTGTGGGGGCACATAATCGGACCATCGTCCGTCTCCCCCCATCTCCGTCCTTTGTGAACGAGGCCTTCGACTTTGCTCGCGTTAGGATGAGGTTCTCCTCCTGTTCCTAACGGGCTGTGGGGGCACATACGGACCGTCGTCCGCCTCTCCCCCCATCTCGTCCTAAGTGAACGAGGCCTTCGACTTTGCTCGCGTTAGGATGAGGTTCTCCTCCT